>JACEEZ010008577.1:0-53428 GCA_016584305.1 Chionoecetes opilio
GCTAGTCCTCGTGTCGCACGCCAGCAGCACGAACACTCTCCTCTCTTTTTTCACAGGATCTCTCTGACGAGCTCAAGCTAGCCCGTGGTCCTTCCTGCTGGAGGCCCGGAGAAAAAAAAAAAAATAAAAAATAAATAAAAAAAAAAAAAAAAATGCCTGGGTCGATTAGTGCCGTTGTTTTAAATGCCGGTTAAATGAGGTTCTCCTGTATATATATATATATATATATATACTATTGTTTACGCAGGTAGTGTGGTGGTGGAGGCATGTGGTGGTGGAGGTAGTGGTGTGGTGGAGGCGTGTTGGTGGTTGTGTGGTGTTGTGTGTCTGTGTGTGTGAGCTGGGAGTTGGGCAGCGCGTGACTGGAGGTGCGGTGGGGGCAACCTTGGACGCGGGTGGGTGGCTACTCGGATGGGATGCTGGGGGTGGGCCGAGAAGGACGTACGCGGTGTGCCTCCTTCCTGGCTCGCGAGTGAGGTAGTGAGGATTCGGGCGTTTTGAGGGACAGACGCGCGCCGCTGCCGGGATAGGCAGTCGCGAGGGCGTGGATTGTGGGGACTTCCTGGGAGAGGAGTTGCCCCTGGGGTGGCACTGTGGTGTGCCTGTGGTGTGCCTGTGATGTTACTGGTGTTGTGACTGTTGGAGCGTCCCCTGCGACGGCCGAGGAATAGGCCGGGGGTTGTTGACGTGTTTTGTACTCTGTAATTGTATCAGGACTTTATTCAGTAAACGCAAGAAAGGAGTCAAAGTGTTTCCTTCGCCTGTGAATGTTGATTAAAGATGTGGACTAATATACAACTCACTTCACACTAACATACCGAACTCTTTAGCTGTTTAAGTACGTCAAACAGCAGTCTGTAACGCCTGTAAGCCTCACAGAGACACCTGGAGTGTGTGGTGGGTCGAGGGCGTAACAATATATATACAGTGGGCGCCGTAAATACTGGGGCCCCTCACCCATGCGTAGCGCATTTGAAGGGCCCCAATAAATGTTGCCAAACCACCCTCTATGGTTAGATTTGGTATATTTCGATGACATGTTGCAACCCTGTATGCTCTAGTCTACCCCCTGGAAGTGATACGTGAGTCAGTAGCGGAGCTTTTGGTGTCTGGGGTCGTATCTGTTGTTCGCAATCAGCGGCCGCCGCTCACGCAGTCTGTGGGACGTACTACACGAAAGTTACTCTTATCGAACCATAATACTCCTTTCCACTGTTCGCCCTCCAGTTTCTTATGTGTTTTGCAAATGTGAGTCGTTTGGCGGCGCATTTTGTCAGTCAGTAACGGTTTTTAGGGCCTACCCTGCTTTGAGGTCAAATGGTGTTTGAGGCAGTGCTGTACCTTTCGGATGGCGACTCTTTTAGCAGCTCTTGGGTACATTATTTTAGTTCTTTGCAGTTAATCTTGGATTCCGAGTCACTACAAGCTTAGGAGTTTTGTCTGTAAGCTGTGACGTTTTATTTTTTTTTTCTTATACGCCCAGTCGTTCTTATATTACCTCTGTCACAAAACCTGCTGTCTAGGTACCTAAACCCTGACACAACAAACCATGTTGTCCCCCACAAAGAAATTTTTACCTTTCGGTAGGGATGTATCGTCTAACCTTTTCACCCTTTATTACTCTCCTTTTATTCCCATCTTGCAGCCCTAGAGTACCTGAAATGAATTCGTGCCACACAACATGGTCTTGTTTTACCTTTCTCTCCTTCGGGGGCGCACGACGCTCCATTGGCTCAACGAACCACCTTCCATCTCTCATTATCCCTGTGATTACTAGAAATGCCTCCCTTAGTATGTAAGCCCCGGCATGCTAAACCGCTCTGGGACCGCCTCCGGTAACATCTCTCACATGTAGCCCCTTCCACTCAACTCCACCGACTTCCACCTCCAACACTTAATAGAGATCGTATCTCTACTCCTCCCTTTTCACAACACTTTTCAATTCGTTCACCCTTCCTTACAACGCACCTTTTCAGGTCTTCAATGCCTCGAGAATAGACTTAAGTGCCCTCACCACAGACCTTCATTACTCTCAGGTCTCCCCTCGACCCTTATCTCTCCTTCTAACACACTCGTAACATCTCAACTCCTTCACTCACCCTCTCCTCCACCCTCACAACACCATCGCCTCCACCACACCCCGACGCTAAGCTCCTCTGCCGCTTTCACATGCTAATCCTCCCTGGACACTGACTCCTACACACAACACACACTAGGAAGGTTGGCACGGCACACATCATGTCTCCTTCCCCGCCAGAGAACACTGGAACTGTAAGTCTGAGGGTTAGTTTTACAATCATATAATGGGCTGATTGATAGCCTCCCTAAGGCTCAACCTCCTACAAGCATTCGTCAGTCTTTGGAAGATGCAGGAGTATTTTTTAGGGGAAAAAGTTGCTTTATAAATGCGTTAAAATACGGTTATATATAGTAAACCTTCTCTATTCGAACCCGTAGAATTTTGAACTTAGGATAATTTGACCTTTTTCAGGCTAATTTCGAATTTTTCAATACTGCATAATCCAACTGAATTCGAATTGGTCCCCACATTCTCGAATTGGAGTTTTCTTCACAGGCATCTTCCATCTTCCACTCACCTCTTCTGTGCCTCTGCTTCGTCAAGCCAGCCATCCCATCGCCCTACAACCATTAAGGCACCTCAGCACTGAGATCTTACCTTACATATCCATCGCCCGTTACACCACTGTTGCATTCAGTAGCGGGTCAACACCCACCCACACCCCACTCTTTCGCACTCTCCCTATGGAACGTTTCACAATACATATTGCTACCAAGATCAGCAGCTGCCGAAATTGAACTCTGTGGCTATTTTTATTGTTGCAGAATAACTTTTTGATGACCTTAGTATATGATGCCAGGCCGAGGTTAATAACATCAGGAAATGAGATATAAGGGAGGCAAGAAAGAGAGTCTATTTTGGGCCCTTTGTTTACATACTCTTATTGTGATCACTCAGTATCGACCAGGGCTGTAGTGCGGGGGGCTTGCCGCTAGTCATACTCTATGCTGTGACATCACCGTGCGCCTCCGTGTGGACCTGTTAATTTGCATTAATATTAACACGGCCCTTGGCTGAAGATGCTTATCTGTGACAACCTGAGTTTTTCGTGTACAGTATAACTGCGCATTTTCAAGCAAGGCTTCAGTATTAGCTATGTTTGGGTGAGAAAAGTACAGCTAAGTATCAATTATCCGACCTTGGTGGGACCGAAGTTAGGTCGGATAATTGGAATAGGGTCGGATGTTCGGATACACAGTAACCATAACGTAAGGACAAAATGGTATAGAGAAAACTAAAAGATGCAGCTCTTTAAGGCCGATCCAGTGTAACTAACGCGAAGAAGTAAAATTCATATGCATAAATAAAGCCACAAATCAATGTTTATTCTAAAAACGTAAAAAAACTAAGTAAAATAAATGGCCAAAACAAGACACAAATGTGGTGGTGAAAAAAGTCGGTTTGTTTGGAAACAAGTCGTATGTTTGAGGTCGGAAATTTGGGAATTTGGCTGTACTTACATCTGTGCTGTTTTAGCATGTGTTTTGAGTAGTGAGTTCTATTATGTGGAGGGGATCGAGGTACCATCGGATATTCAGACTTTTTTCGGCTAATTTCGACCCAGGGTCTCCTTCCTCCCCCATTAAGTTCAAATGAGAGAGGGTTTCAAATCAGTCAATCCATTGGGGCATACGCCGGGCGGGGGCGCCGGGGGGGCCGTGTCGCTTTCGCCCACCCTACGACGCCACTCCACTCCCGGTGGTCACCACGCGGCGAGTCCCATGCAGGCTTCCTTTCCCATACCACGCAGCTCTCGACAAGAAACATCAACTTGCCCCAGGGCCCCAAACGAGCCCTTGTGGGCGCCCCCGTGTTGGCCTCCTCCATGCCGATTGTCTCTTACTACAGATACAACCCGATGGGGGAAAGGAGGGTTTCAGGGGTTTAGCGTGCCAAGGGGCCTATAGTCGAATTTGGGCGAGGGGGGACTATGCAGGAAAATTAGGGGCCCTAAAATTAAAATCTCAGGGGGGGGGCCAATGCTGTTTTTGACATAACCCACCCCCCCCCCCCAGCGATCCCCCCATGATTTTTGCGAAAGGACACTTATTACCAAAGGATCGATTCATCTCTTCCAATTCGCTTTTTTAGTGTCCATGTCTCAAAAAAAAACCATAGAGTAAACAGGGTCCCCAAAAGGGGGAATTTGAAAACCCGGGGGTTTTTCTTTGTCCTTTCTCCACAGGTTTACCGACAAAAGCCAAATCTCCTTTCCCTGAGCGAGTCCAAAAAACCCCGGGGGGCTTTGCCAATTCCGACAAAAGACTTTTTTGAAAAACCTGCCGTCTTTATGGCTGCCTCCCAAAAGGATGTAAAAAATTTTTAAAAAGACTAATGCCCTCGCCGCACACATGAACAGACTGTACTTTTTTTTCATCTCGAAACCCCCAAAACCCCTTTGGCCCTTTGGGTTTCCTTACGCCGGGGAGACCCCCTACCCCAAAAGGTTTTTCCCTCCTCGTGCGCCCCCTCGGACCCACACCAGGACCCCACGCTCACAAAGATTGTCATCACGAAAAAACAAATCAGGTCTTGGTGTTGCTGAGGGTTTCCCCTGATCACCTGATCAATTTTATCTACAACTTTGCCCAATCCCAGCCCAAAAAAGTATTGAAAGTGTTTGGGGCTGGGACGAAACCCTTGCCTCCCCCCCCTTTTTAACCGGGAAAAGAAGCGGGTCCACCCCCCCCACCTTCACGCACTTTTATCCCCAGATTAGCCCCATTCATAAAAACCAAATTTCCCCTTTGCGGGAATCTCAAAGGGGCCGAAATCCCGGGACGACTCCGATGCACAAACCCCAAAACCCTTTCTTGAATAAACATGGGCTGCAAGCCCCCCTGTCGAAAACTCCTTCGGCTTTCCCACCAGTTTTCCCAACGCTAGGATAACGTCCTTTTTTGACTTCCCGGGGCTTTAACCCCGACTCGGGTTTTTTCTCTGATGTTTTCCAGCTGTGACGGGGGATCCGGGGCAAAATAGATGGGAAACCCCTTTCCCGGCACGCTGACTATTAAATCCGCGGTAATTTTTTGCAGTCCTGGGGTTCCCCTTTCTCTTTCCGATAGGGACGACCACCCCCCTTTTTTCCAGTCAGGGGGAAATGGTACCTGATTCCCAAAAACCGGAATTTTCCAGGGGACCCATGCAATCTGCGGATCTGTTTTTACCTTGTGTCCTTTTTTTATACAAAATTTTATTTTTTTAAGGCATGCACCTTTTTCTAAAAATTTTCCAATTTTAAGATTACATTATAGGGGACATGACCCCCAAACCCCAACTCATCTCAACAGCCCCTTTGGGGGGCACCCCCTTACGGTGAAAACCCACACCTTTTTTTAAACGAAAAGAGCCGCCCCTCCCTCGGCCCCGGGCTGGGTGGCGCCAGAGAACAAGATCCCTTCATACCCCCCGGGCGGGGTGTGTTGGTGTGTTCTTGAAAAATTGTGTTGTTTTTAAATAACTTTTTTTGAAATTGACTATTTAACATTTTTTTTAAAAACTAACACCCCCTTTGTGTTTATAACCCTTCCCCCTAATTATTAAATTGTGTACCGCTCGGAAACTTACCTTTCCCTTACACAAAAGTGTGTGTTAGTATGCAAATATACGCAAACATATTTGGGGCCGGGTTAGATCTAACTTTTCCCAGTGTTTAAATTTTTAATAAAAAAGGTGATTAAATTGAAACAAAAAAAAATTTTGACCCCCAAAAGACGATAAGGGGGAAGGGAAAAACCTTTGAGCGAATTTCTTTTGAAAAAAGTGGGAAATTGAGAGTGACTTGAAGCTCGCCCCCTTAAAAAATTTCTTTGGGGGTTTACTTTAACCCCCCGGGCTGACGACCGGACCCTTCTTCCCCTCTTTTCCACCCCCCCTCGCTCCACCTCTTTTCTTGCCTCCACAAAACACACACAAAAAACACGTTTTTTTCCACAGTATTAAAATGAACTTATAATATATTTTATTTATAGAGGGGAGAGGAGGAAAAAAACAAAAAAACAAGAAGCTTCCTGTTTGCTGTGGATGAGGTTTTTTTAACCCCTTCGGACCTACTCGTGATCCATTTTTGGGAAAAAAAGACCTAACCCCAAATGGGAATTTAAAAAGTGGATAAAAGGGCGTAGGCTTGGTTTTTCACCCGGGGGGGGATTGGGGCTTAAACCCCCCAAAGGCCTTCCCCCCCCCATCTCAAAAACACCCTCCTCCACTCTAAATCAAGGGGGGGCATCCCCAGCGCGCCCCACAACCCCCCGGGGTGACTGACCTCCTAGAAACACCCCCTGCCAAATTTCCACCCTTTAAGCTGGGGTTTACAAAAAAAAAATCTTCTCTTCGTTATTTGATATATTTTAAAATTTCTGTCGGAAATGTTTCCTTACATAAATTGGGCCTTGTTTTTTATTAACCTATGTATATCATCTATTAAAATTTTCTCAGTTACTGCTCAAAAATTACTAAATTTAAAGGGGGGGTTGGGTTGCTAGTTAAACTTAGTTGGGGGTTTTAGATTTTAAAATTTTTAGCTCACAAAAAGGGGGAGGGTTTCGTTAAAAGTTTTTTCGGGGTTTCGGGGGACTTTGGGCGAACTGACGACGGGGCCACCCAGGCGGGGGGAGACATACAGAGCCTGGGCCTTTTACTGGGCCGAGCCGGGGCTGCTACTACGCCCCCCTCAGCCCCAGGAGGTGCATTGCCCCCTGCCACTTTTAACCCGGGCTGTTTTTTCCGCCAGGCAGGGAGGTGGCAAACGTCCTGAAAAAAAGACGGGAGCCGGGCCCTCTTGTTCTTTTCTTTCCCTTTGGGTACTTACTTTTTATACCCGCCTCTGGAGGGGGTAGTTTGGCAAGTGTTCAAAAACCCCAAGGTGAGACAAACCCCAGCCCGTTCTGCAGTGAATTGGGGTACATCCAAGTGTTAATTGAATAGCTGCGACGAGAGACTTAAAGTGCAGTTCTGGGGTACTTGGCAAAATAACAAATGTGTTAAATTTAATCATGGGGACGAGAGACTTAAAAATTTTCAGTACAAATTTTTATTTTATAGTTTTTGTTCAGTTGGGGAAAAAAACTTGTATTTTTTTTCGGGGGTTTCACCTATGCCTACACGAGTTTTCCCCCCCTGAAACCCTTGGGGACTCCCCAGCGCTGGTCAGTTTTCGCCCTTCGTTTTTACAATATCAATTATTCAGATATATATCAGTATATTTGGTGGATTTAAAAAGCATATGAGCTGCACTCCCCCTGAAAAATTTAAATTTAAATTTCACACTTAGTGCACATTAAATTTTCTAAATGTTTTTTTTCCTTTCACATTTTTGATTAAATATCCATGTGAAAAAACTAAGACTTAAATTTATGAGACAGTTCTAATTGATTTTTTATAAACTATCCCTACTAAAATTGCTTTACTTCACTTTTTTGTAATTTTTAGTATATTAAAATATCAAATATATAATATATTATATATTAAAAATATATATATATAATTTTTTATAAAATATATTATAATATATAATATCTTTTCTCGGGGAAAAAGTACTTTTTTTTATTTGGGGATGACCCATACATTTCTACGTTTTAATGCTTGAAGCACCTGAGAAATAGTACTCAAATTATATAATTTTCCCGGGGAAACATAAAAATTTTATTGCTGCGAACATTCCCCATTCCTTCCCACCCTTTACTGTCCTCAGCCAACCCTAATCTTTGGGTGCTCTCTTGAGATGCAGGGAAGCGGCAGGTGTTTAAGACAGAGGGGGGGGGGGCCGTACCTCGTAAACAGGGCTCGTTTCTAGGAAATTTGGGGGGTTACCAGGCTGGGTTCTCCTTCTCTGGCTGTTCACACACTCAGGGAGGGAAGGGTTTAGGCAAACACAAGGGGTCCTTTCACGGTGGTATATTGAAGTAACTCACAGTACAAGTTGCAAGGTCACTCACTACAATCTACAACTCCTGACACCAATGCAACGTCACAAACCCCGACCTCTTCCTCGGCCGTTGTAGGTAGATGCTACATAACCACCACACCACCCCAGTACCTCTCACAGGCACACTACAGTGGCCGCCTCATCAGGCGCCACAATCCACCGCAGCCGCCACAAGCCAGGCGCCGCTATCCTACCACACAACCTTACCTCCTCGCAAGCACAGCCTTGCGACTATCCACTGTGGCTGCCCCTTCTATAGCGTTGCCATCAGTTCCGACATGCGCACCGCATACCGCGCGTAAACACACACACAGCCAAGCGCCGGCGACGGTGCGGCCCACCCACAGGGCAATTCCTCTCCCAGGAAGTCTCCTGTCCTCCCTACATGCCAGGAGTCGTCTCCCCACTCCACTGGCCACGTAGATTCCCTCCTTCAGCGACTGCCTGGCCAGCAGCCCACCGCGACCACACCACAGTCCCACCCACAGGCATTACACCCCTGTGACCGCCTCGTTCCGGCGCCACACAGTGCCACGGTAGACGTCACTCCTGCGGGAGACACCACCTTACCCCCTTCAGGCACAACACCAGCAGGGACTTCACCTCCCGCGGGAGACGCCGCTTCATCAGGCCTCGTGTGTCTTTCCTGGGTCTCGCCTGGGTCTGGGCCAGCAAAACAACTGGCTTCCCCCTGAACTTGAGCTAGAGTTGTCTCTCAGGAGCACGTTCGTAACATTATATTTGCATTAATTATTATTTTAATTTTATTACGCAATCTACTACTGATTCTACCTTAGCTTATGGATAAAAAACCTACTAATGATCTTTTTAGTGAGGAATTTGCTAAACTCTGTAGTGAAAATCTATCCACATTAACTGACGATAACACTGTGCAAAGGAAGGTTTTGATTTTGATTTGGAAGAAATTAGTGAGAGTCCTCGTGTTTTGCGTAGTGGTTCGCAGCACTTCAGACGTTCATCTGCATCTTCTATCCCTTTCTTACCTCAACCCCCATTAACAAGCATGTCTCCTTCTACCGGAGCAGGTAGCCCGGAGCAGGTAGTAGTAGTTATGTTCCTTCAATCCTCAAACACAGGCAGCTGGAGCGATTAGTTCCGTATTTGCCGGCGCATAAGACGCACCTCCGCATAAGACGCACCCCTATTTTACAAGGTGGTTTTGAGAAGAAAATTTTTTGGTGTTTTTGATTGAAAAAAAAAATTCGTAAATTTATCACAAGTAAAAAAAAAAAAAGGATTTGTAGGGGAAGCAATGATTATGAGCATGTACCTCGATACACTATTCACAGTGCAATGAATGTGAATGAAAAAATTTTACTAATTAAATTGTAAAGGAATGACAGGGTAACCAAATCGGTCATAATATATTGCAGGATGCCCCCACGAATTGATATTCTAATATTTTGCTCCCTATGACATATAGCTTAGATTTAATGTTGTAGGTATCCCTTTGTTGCTTTTCTGCTATGTGTTTAGACTTTGTGGAACATTTGCAGTATAGATATTGGTATTATTTTGGTAGTGGGCTTTCACAAGTCCTAGGACTTACCTACATCATCGTGTAGCTTTCTTCATTCTGAGTATTTTGAGCCCCATTTCCAATGGCGCAATGAATAAAAGGGCCCATAAACGTAACTACCAAAAAATCTACCTTTACTTCAGCCAGAAAGTTAAGTTAGGTTAAATCAGATTAGGCTAGGTTAGAGGTGGGGTTTTGGTTTAGAAACAGATGATATAGAGAAAAACAAAAATTACCTATAATATGGCGGGTGTGAAACTTTAGCAATGTTTGCGGACCTGTGGAGGAGGAGGTTGCCCACCCCCACACGCACATGTAAACAACATTGAATTCCGACAAAAACGAGAGCCAGTTTAAATTCAAAACCCCCCAAAACTATTCATTAGGATTAAGTTTCGGCCTCGAAATTGGTGGTTGCCCAATAACAAAAATTTACGTAGATATTTTGGTAGCACTGTAAGGTAACCATCTTTTCCCCTTCTTGTTATTGTTGAAGGGCAGCATTGTCGGGATTGACGATATTTCCCCTGGTTTACACCTATGAATCTATCACAGTCGCGAGGTTATTAGTCTTCTTCAGGAAGGTACAGGTGAAGGCGGGTTTTCCACTCTGAAATCACGGCAGCGTTCCGTCAGCCGTGCCTTGTATTCACACTATTCGTCACGGTTCCATAATTTTCGGCAGTTCCTACTAACCCTCAAAGCAGGCAGGGTGCCCCCAGAGGTTTATGGTTGAAAAAATTTGCATTAATAGCACTTCTGTTGGATGAAAAGAGGAGTTGAACTCTAAAAGATATTGTTTTGGGTACATAAACCCTTGAGAAAAACGACAATTATCAGCACGGCACAGCCTCATCGTTAAAATATTCTTCCCTAGAAAACCGTTACGTGACAGGACGGTACTTTGATGTATTGGGGCCGTGGCGGCGGCGCACCGTTTAGTGAAAACAGTCTATTTTTTTGAATGTAAGAAATTCTAAGGATGTGATGAGACGGTGCCGTGTCACCTTTGATTTTAGGTGTGATTCGGCTTGAGGCGGACGCTGTGGTGCCGTGAGGGTCTTGGTCCTGGTTTTACCGTGTGGAAGACTTTTGTCCCGTCACAGGTACCGTTGCGGCCTTTTTACTACACTCTTCATACAGTTTCCTTATCTGTAGAGGTACAGGGGTTAGGATTGAGGGGTCGAGGTGGTACAAAGGCCTATGCTGTCTCCTATCCCCTTGCTTACCCCTGTAGCGGCGGGTAACACACACACGCAAAATACACACCTGCATCGGCTTAGGCCCACCCCCTTGTCTGGGGGCCAGGATTAGAGGCCCGAGGGTGACCTTGACGCTGACCTGACTTGTCCTCACCGACCAACTGCAACACCAGCCAGGTAATTCAGTCAGGGACAGGACACCCAGAGACACACACGCCGCGCAACTCTTGTCCCCACGTTGTACAATGACTCGCTGTCAAATACACAACAAAGCCACGACGCCTTTCTCCATCCTTGTGTGTATAGACAGGGCTCCCAAGATACTACATCACCCTTTCACCGCTCACACTCCTCCTACAAAAAAACTTTAAGACGCTCTTTGTTTCACTATTCCATTTATCAACAATACTCATTCCAACGAAAATTCCATCACCATTTTCTGCCTCCCTTCTATCATCTCCTTCAACTGTTGTGTCAACTTGTATGGCCCGAGTCGAATGCGGGTTAAGCGACATCTAATATGCAGGATGTTTGTCTTTTTCCCTGGGGGTGGGCAGGAGTCTGAGCGATAATGACCCATGGTGGGTGCGTGGAGGGCGTCGCCGGTGAGGTATCCCAGGTGAAGCGGCAGACCTGAGATATCAACGTTTACAAAGGAGAGCAGCAGTGGGGGTGGATGATGTTTACATCGACACGGCCATCTTGGCAGCAACAATCGCTATCTTTTGCCCCACTCTTATTTTCTCTAAACTCCAACCTTTTTTTTAGTTTCATATTATGCATTAAGTTGATAGCACAGTTACAAATTTGTGCTCAGTGAACTACTGCTCAACACAGATCACTCCAGACCCCTTAGTAATACACCACCGGCTGTTTTTTTTCATTTTCTGCCCGACCTCTCATTCGCTAATATGGCGCATTAGACGCAAGGTGAACTTTGCATTCCTTTTTAAGGGAAAAAAACTGCGTCTTATGCGCCGGCAAATACGGTATTACTACCAGCGCATCTGTCAGGCCCTTTTCGGGATTGATGTTTGATTACACAGCCCGAGAGTATATTGCCATGTGCTATGATGTAATGGGTAATTCATTTATTACTGATGAGTGTGACAAAATTTCCATTTTTTCGCTCAGTTTACAGCCTGGGGTCACGTGCTGCACATCTAATTCAAGCTAGTGCTTTTACGGAAACCTCAAGCGAACAATGATTTTGCGAACAATGCGCCCCGAACCTTTCGTTCTAATTTTCTAGAATCCTTTGGGAGTAATGCTAAGCATAGTTTAGTGAAAGGAGTGATTTAGCTGTTGAGACTTTGCTAAGCGGTGCTGCTACCACTGATTTGTTAGATGCATAGGTGGAAGCAAACCGGACTTCGGTAGATTTCATCCAGTATTTGCAGGAGAATTGCTGAACACAGGGAGATAACATTTCACTTAGTAACAATCGCAAATTCCTTGAATTCTTTGCATACATAATGTTGCTACGAGGTACCTTCCGGAAAAACTCTCTGCCTCTTAAACCTTTCACGCACGAAAAGTTTAATAAACTTTTCCGTCCACTGCAACATCCGTCTTATGCTCCCTAAGGGGTCCCGCGAAATGGCCAAGACTGTGCGGCGAATTATTTTTTTATGTTATCAATTCACCAACGTGTATTCTTTTTTCCTGGCATCATTATATATCATTGGTTTTGCAAGAGATTATTCTGCCTTATGAAAGAAAAAAATAACAAGAAATGCAATAAATAGCGGAATTTACCAACTTCGAAAAAATTGAGTAAAGAGAAATAAGAAATACTTTCGTTCACCACTTCGTAGCTTGAAACTTCCCGAGTCAACTTTTTATGGTTTATATGCCAATAAAAGCGGATTTTTATGAGGATTCCAACGCTACCATTATAATTTTCATATGGCCATTATGGCCAGCTCGGGACGTTTTAAAGGACGACAATCCGCGCGACAGGCTGCCTGCTGAGTGGAAACTGACACACAAACCCTTATCATTTCACATCCACTCACACGAGAGTTGACAATTAGTTTTTTTTATGGGTCTAGGTTGGATCTTTGACGCAGAAAATTTTGACGCAATTTTGATAAATACCTTTTTTTTTGGCGAATTTTTAACTGTTTTTTGACGCAATTCGCGTCAAAGCTCAGATTACAGACGGGCCCGTTTGACGCGATCGCTTTAAACCGTGCGTGAAAGGGTTAATTATAGTCCCCAAAGAAGTACGGCATGATTTGTATTGAAATTAAAAACCCAAAGATAGAAGAGAAAGATGGTGACATACGAACAACTGTGTCATCTGCAGCCACTACTCGCCTGATATAGCCGGTAGGATATAGATGTATCTTATACGGGTTTTAAAGTTCCCAACTCGGCAACCTCGGACCACGCCGAGCCGAGAAATGGAATTTTTCGACTTTTAGAAACGTAGATATATTAAGAGGAAAAAGCATGAAAATCCCATAAAAAAATATTTGGTTTCTAATAGGTATAAAATACATTTTTCTTTCCTTTTCTTCACTTCCACCAGTGGGTGTTCCGGACGTTTGGGAGCCATAATACCAATAACAGATCTGTAGAAGTACACAAATAACAGTGTAACAACTCTACAGTCACAACACCACTGAAACAATAACAACAAACAAATCGGCGGGAGAACCAAGCGGCCTAGTGTGGGGCCCCTAGCGCCGACCCGGCAACTACGCCCGGGTTTTGGGGGGGGTTCTGCCGTGTTTTTGGAAAACCCGGGAACCATAGCCGAGTTTTGAGTGTTGCTGAGTCTTGGGATGCCGAGTTTGGAACTTCAACCTGTTTCCACAGTTGGGGCCCATCCCTAGTTTCTCAACAAAGACCTATCTTTACATCCCATCATTGTCAACAAGAAGTACACATTGCAAATAAATGTTTTATTAAGCTAAGGACGTCAACGCCAAAGAAACTTAAAGCCACCTCAAGGCAATTACCTGCTCAGAAACTCAGATGGAAACAGAAACCTCTACTGGTACACATGATCGCGCACGATCGACGACTGTTAACCGTAATCCCGCAAGACAGGGAAAATACGGGGTTCTGGAAACACTGCTGTTCCGCGCGGTGCGGCACAAAATACTTCCTACTGTGTTATCCATGAGTGTTACGGACACTCTCGGAGAATTGCTATGCGGTTTTCAAATTTAAAGACTCGAATGCCATCAGTACCGTAATATTAACTCTCGGGGAAGGTGCACGCCCACAAACCAAACCAGGCTAGTAAATACAACTGGTATCATGATATACTGCAACTGGGTTGAATGACGAAAAACCCTCTTATCTTTAATTGCCGCTTGCAGTCAAGCCAATTTTTTGCTCTACCAACCAGATTGGATCGTGAGAGCTCGTTCGTGGTTAAACCCCACTGCACTTTTAAAATTTGCTATCGAGACAGGCTTACCTTTGCATTCAACGCACGTCACGTGGCAGCCGTGGCCTCTTAACCAACTATTTAATCTAATGGGAGTTACTAACTCCTTTAATATATTGGAGTTGTTCGTCTGCCCGTAGGTTCGGAAAAGGTACGCCTACTATGCTACAGTAGGTACGCCTACTATATACAGGGAGGTCCCCAAGATACAGCATTTTAGGTTCCATTTGGCATACTCGTAAAGCGAAATCTGGGTATAACAAAACACATAACTAATGGTAAAATAAAAGTTTGGTTCCAGGACCCCATCAATTAAAAAAAAAAAAAAAAAAGACAAGTTTTTCAAGCTAAAATAAACTATAAACAAACACAACAAACACACAGCGTCTATAATTTCCCAACTGTACTACCTATTCTGTAGAAAAAGCATTTTGAAGAGAAATAGCACACAAAATAACATAACTGCCATTAATTAAACATAAAACATGCATAACAAGCAAAAAAGACGTTGTAATGTAGGGGAAAGCCGCGTGATACAAGAGAAGGTAGTGTAGCAGTCCCAAAGGGTTTGGGGCCGCACACCTGCTAATTAACCCTAAAGGTCAGGCCGCGCCATATGCTTAATTACTCTTCTGGTCATGCCTTGCTAGGGGTGACCTGACTGCGGTCCCAAGGTTGGGGCCGCACCCTGTTAATTGCCCCTAAATGTCAGCCGTGCCATATGCTTTAAATTTCCCTTCAGGTCACGGGTTGCTAGGGGTGACCCTCACTGGGTCAACCCAATCCCCTTTGTCCAGCCGGGAGTGGTAGGGCGCGCATTTTGAGCTTGATAATTTTACTCACCCCATTTGAAAGTCGTATCATTGGATTTTCGATCTCCCTATATTGAAAATAGACCCTAATTTACACATCTCATATCATCGGATTCTCGTATACCCAATGCTCATATAACGGGACCCCCTGTACCCTGCCTACAAAATTTTTAAACATCAACAACGGTAACTGACCCTAAGGAAATGTGGAAAATCGTAAAGGCCACGGTAATTGGTAATCATGTTTATTTCCCCCCCGTACGGCAATGCACATTTCCCGTATCAGTTCCAAATACCACCGTGGGTTGTGACGTCTGTATAGAAGTCCCCAGCCAATTGAATAGACTAACAGTGGAAGCAACCCTAAGTGAAAATTTTTGAAAAGG
This sequence comes from Chionoecetes opilio, assembly GCA_016584305.1. Lineage (NCBI taxonomy): Eukaryota > Metazoa > Arthropoda > Malacostraca > Decapoda > Majidae > Chionoecetes > Chionoecetes opilio. The sequence continues at coordinate 15,356 of JACEEZ010008577.1, forward strand.
GAAAAAAGCCGTCGCTCTTGTTGTTTAATGCACTGGGCCGGTCCTGTCAAACTTCGACAAGGAGTATTTTTAAGCCGGGGGGGGGGTTAGCTTTCGACAAACAGGTAGTGCCAGAACCTTTAAAACTTACCTACGGTTTTGTCAGTTCGGTACTCCGTCGTCCAGCAACTCAAAATTTGGGTCAAGCACAAACGCTTGACTCACTTGTCACTATTGTGGATTATCCCCAAGCACAAGGCTTCATTGCTAAAACTGCTTAAGCGGTACCGTGATGTTATAGCCTTGCCCGGAGAACCGTTAGGTTCAACTGATAAACTAACCACCACATTAAACTTAAATCTGGAACACATCCCCGTGTATATTCCAGCATATCGTCTACCTCACAGTCAAAGACTAATGTTTTATGAGGAAATTACAGATATGCTGCATCAGGGTGTTATCCAAAATTCCCGTTCACCGTGGAAATCGCCTCTATTCCTCGTTCCTAAAAGGACGGAAAGATCAGTATACTGATCACGCAGCTGTTCACTGAACTTTTTAAAGGGAAAAACCTTTCAGGAAGACTCACGCATTGGTTTTTGACAATCCCGGAATTCAATCCAACTTTTAAGTACTTCCAGGTCGAGCCAATGTTGTGGCTGATGCACTGTTTTAGAAATGTACATGTTGGATTAGTGACGGGCAAGTTCCCTGAGTTCAAATTTTTCACTACATGAACTAGCTGTTGCCCAACGTCAACATGACGTGTGGAGTAAAGTGATATATGCTCTCGGAATCCCGGTGACCAGTCAATATTACCTAAAATGCCCATTCCTTTTTCACAATTTTTCTTATCACCAGATCAGGGCCTTTGTAGATTTTGGCCAATAAGCAGACCCAGGTGAGCCAATTTGTGATAGCTGAGTCATTTGTAGCTGTGGTACTGCAACTAGTTCATGATGCTGTAATAGCCGGGCACCCCGGAAAGGAGCGTACTCTTTCCCGCGGCCGCACTAGTTATTTTTGGCCTAAAATGCGGTTAGATATTAACGCATATGTAGCTAAGTGCGTGAAATGTGCTGTGCATAAGGGTACGGAGCCAAAGCCAGCACCAATTTTGGAATATCCAACTCCTGAGTGTCCCTGGGACATTGTTGCTATTGATCTATTTCAGCTTCCTCCTAGTCGCCAAGGGTCTAGATACCTGTTAGTATGTGTTGATAACTTCTCAAGGTATGTTGTTTTGGCCCCTGTGATGGATAAAACTGTCAAAGCGATTGCAAATGCATTGATTGCCAAACCCATTTTGTCCATACTCAACTCCCCGAGTTTTAATGAGTGACAATGGCGTGGAATTTAAAAAAGCGCTTCTTATGAAATCTGTGGGCAGTTCAACATCAGACAAACATTCATGGTAACTTATCACCTTGCCAGTAACGGTTTAGTTGAGTACGAACAGGAAAGTCCTAAAAGCTTTGCGCCCAGTTGTTGGTGGCTTGCTTGATAGATGGGAAGATTGGTTACCCCATGTTGCTGCATGCGTTAATTGCAATATTTGTGAGTCCACAGGTCAAACTCTTTATATTTTTATTTTTGGTATGGAGAAACGACTCCCATATGACCTGCTTAATAGCTCTCAAAAACCTGTGTACAATGTTGATGATTATGCTAAATGTCAACTTAAAGCTTTCTCAGACTTCTATTCCGATGTCAGAAATAAATTACAGGCTTCCAAAACTGCTATGTGCTCGCAACAACACCGCACTCTGCACCCGTTCAAATCCGGGTTGGTGACTCTGTTATGATTCGAGTCCCGGAACAGAACTCTAAATTAGCTCCTAAATTTGTGGGTCCGCGCCTGGTAGTTAAGCAACTCCATGGAAATAAGTTTGATATTTTGGATCCGTGGTTAAATACCTTAGAAGTCATTCACAGTGATCGACTTAAACGGACCAATGCCAAGCCTGATTTATGCTTAGTAGAAACTGCTAAGCTTAGCGATGCTACGCAGCTTGAAACTAACAAATCTAATGCTCCTACTGACCAAACAACTCATGCTTAAAATTTACGTCCGCATAATTGATTGCTTGTCTTTTTATTGCCTTTATTGGACAACTTTCGTGCATGATATTTGGTTTAGGAATAATGCATGAGTAACTGGAAGTAATTAGGTAAGGTACTTTTATCAAACCTTCTTTTCTTCTTTTATTGATAAACTCATCCATTTAAATAGCATAAACAAGCAGAGCTTTAATCGAGCTTTTACTGTGTTAGAACAAGCACTCCCTGCTTTGACTAATACGGTTAATTTTCTTGTAAGAACTAACAAACATTGCTAACAAATATGGTTGACGCAGCACGTGGAAGAGGAACTGCTTCACTCTTTCCTTTATTGATTTTTATGCATGCCTAGGAAGTAGCGAAGTGGAACTGCCAGTTGACATCATTGTTTTAAATGGTATTCAACACTATTACCCTCTCCTTGAATCAGTGCTAACGTCAGATGCCGTTGTTAAAACGTGTTCTTTTCCATCCGAACATGTGTTTGAAGTTCACAAGAAAAAAATAATAATAATAGTAAATACATATATAACGGAAATGGTTCATAATAGAAATACACACAAACCTCGATTTCCCGGATATCGGATTTGCCGGACAAAATCCGAGGTCCGGGGATATGTCAGTCTCGGACAATTTTTTTTAATTGATCAAGTTGTCCGGCGGTCCGAGCATCTCCTGTCACCCTGGTCAGTGTCCGCGCCTCCCGCCAGGTGGCAGCATGCTCAGCGTCGTATTGTTTACATTTGGGCACACAACATTCACGGTTCACCTGCACAGCCTCCGTCAGTCACCTGACTCCCACTGCCCCTGGTGCAAGAACATTTCTGAGACTATTGAACACTTTCTGTTGCCTCCCGCCAGGTGGCAGCATGCTCAGCGGTCGTATTGTTTACATTTGGGCACACGACGCTCACGGTTCACCTGCACAGCCTCCGTTAGTCCCCTGACCCCCACTGCCCCTGGTGCAGGAACGTCTCTTGAGACTATTGAACACTTTCTGCTGCCTCCCGCCAGGTGGCTGCATGCTCATTGCTCAGCGGACGTAAAAGTCCGCGGCGGGGTAGTTGATATTGTCGGTTGCCGGACAGTAAATACTAGAGTAGGATAAACGTCCAGGGGTGGGTAATAGCATAGTTTTTTTTTTTTTTTTTTTTTTAGTTGCGATTCCCGGACTTTTGCGGTTCCCGGACCAGTGCTCCCCCCTATTAGTCCGGGAAATCGAGGTTTGTGTGTATTTCTTTTAATTGTGGGAATGGTAATTTTAATCATAATGGAATAATTTTGGATTTCCTCTCAGTAAACGAATCTGTTATGATACTGAATCAACCAAATACTGTGATGTTGATTAATAGTAAATATAACCATTATTCTACTGGAAGCATGTCTGATTTGGATAGGTGACGTACAGAATATTTGAACCTGTATTTTTGCCCCGCATCTCTCTTTGCCTTTTTCCCTATAGGTGAGGGTATTTGTGAAGTGGTGTTAACTCAGGCAAATGCTTATCAGGCCTTATCATTATGTCCTTACACCCACTTCATTTAGAAACCATTATTTCACAAAAGTTTCTTCGGACATCACTATTTCTTCTTTACACAAACATTCTATGTGTCTGTAGTAGTCCCAAAGGGTGCAGTGTATCAGAAAGTTTCAGGTCATTTCGCAATTCTTATGGCTTGCTATTTGTGCTCTGACTATTTAAATACCTTTCCTGAAAAACTGCACGAAGGATTTGTAGCTAATTTCACTGCTCGACTTTTCCCTATTAACAGCTTGAAGTATATAAATTTCTCAAGCATTAAATATGTCACTAATACCATTTCTGAGCTTACACTCTCTAATTTCTCAGAATTGGAGACAGCTGTAGAGGACTCTTTACCTGTCTACCTTAACCCAGCTGTTCATTTTCCTTCAATGATTATGCCAATCATAATTATCATTATTATAGTAATTCCACTTTGCCTTGTTGTTAGGAAGGCCCTATCTTTGTATGTTCTCCGAAGGGCAAAATCCAACAAAATCGGGTAAATACATAATTGTAACATGGTTAGGTACATGTCTCTAGGATGGCACGAGGTCGCGCCAGGTAGGTGACCGAGCGATGTTGACCTTGTAGGTACATATGCTTATATACTACATATATATTTAAGGCATGCACCTTTTCTAATAATTTCCATGTTTATGATTACATATATATAGGACATGACGCCCATGCCACGTCATCTCAACAGCCACATAGGGGGCACCACCTTACGGTGACAACCACACCTTTGTTTACGAGAAGAGCCGCGCCCTGCCTCGCTCCGCTGTGTGGCGCCAGAGAACAAGATACATTCATACGGTCCGGACGTGTGTGTTGTGTGGTCGTGAAAAATTGTGTTGTTGTTAATAACTTTTGTGCAATTGACTATTAGAACATTTTATTATATAACTATACACCACCTTGTGTTTAATAACCCATTCACCCATAATTATTGAGTTGTGTACCGCTCGGCAACTTACCCTTTCTTACACAACAAGTGTGTGTTAGTATGCAAATATAACACTAACACAGGGCCTCACCCCCAGCTTTGAGGAGCTCTGCACTGATATTACAAACACCAGCTACCTTTCCACCCCTCAACTTTACTATAGCCTCTCTGACTTCGTCAAGAAGTGAGGTTTCGTCAATGGGAGGATCGGCATCCACTGCCTGTAACCCAGTGGTGTAAAGCTGCTCAATTGGAGGGTCCACCGTGAACAACTATTAGCGTACTGGTTTATATTATATGTAGGTGTTAATCGATACTAATACAGGATCTCTGAGTGTCTGTGTGTCTTGTATTGGCGTCTACCGGATGCGGAGTGTTGACACCTTTTGATGACATTATGCTGACCCAAGCTGCCACGCCATCCCATCATGATGACGTGGATAGCCTGGTCTTGGGAAGCACGATGTAAACACCTCGGTCACCGGCTCACCGGAACCACAGCTTCCGGGCAGCTTTCCTCATATGCTGCAACTAAGCCAGAGAGGACACAGAACTAGACAGAGAGCTAGAGGAGATGCGTTACAGGGCGCTCCTACTCACGACACGTTCCTGAGTGTCTGTGTGCACTCCACACCCAGGAGGTGTGAGAGTGCCTTGCCACGACATTAACTGTTCACGGCTCTGTCTATTAGACATTAGTTTCATGGCCGTTGTAAAGAACCCCGTGACATTATTATTGTATAAATCTCACAGTGTACAGATATGTATATATATCTTGTAATTATTGTTCTGGTACTTACTGATTTAAAAAGCCTTATAAAAAAAACCGCTCGACCACTTTTATTCAACTACCATCTGAAGTGTCTGGCTAGGACGGTATACGCCTATCCATCAACCTTGCACTTTTGAAGCAATCAACCTCTACTGTGTCACCAACAGTTGTAAGTATTCTTACTTGGGTTGACCCCTGTTACCTGTAACAACACACAGATAAGGGTAACACAACTGCCCAAAGTACTCAGCCCAACGAGCCATCTGCCCATCCATGTCCGATACGAGGCGCCCATCTGCTGCTCGAATAGCACTCACCCGAGATGGAGACTTGGAACGGAGCTTCTTAAGGGCTCGGTAGACGGGTCGGAGGTCATTAGCGTTCAAATGGTTCTCGACATCCTCAGCGAGACTCCTGACATACCTCTCCTTGTCTCTCCCTAGGAGGGTTCTAGTCTGGCATGACAGAGCCCTGTGCTGGTCCTGGTTCCCAGCAAGCCTGGCAGCGCGATTCTCCTCGATTTTCTCTCCAGCGTCTCCGTCGAGACAAAACCACGTCTGACTTCGGTGCGCTCCCCAATACACTCCTTTGGCAGCCTGTAGAGTTTTTACGTTTGAAGGTATCCCATAGTTCTACAGGGTCCTCGAGGGCACCGAGCACATCAAACCAATTTGTGACTGCCACTCAGTGATGCCAACACCAAAAGATTTCTTTGCCCTACACACACTGAAAATGCCCTACATTTCCTTTGATCAGCCCTACGGTTCAAGATGAAAATCAACATTTATCAATAAACCGTTTTCCATAATCTTTGTATCATATAAATTCTAATACAGGTTGAAGTTCCCAAACTCGGCATCCCAAGACTCGGCAACACCCAAAACTCGGCTATGGTTCCGGATTTTCCAAAACACGGCTGAACACCCAAAAACCCGGCGCGTATTTTGCCGGGTCGGCCGCTAGGTGCCACCACACTAGGCCGCTTGGTTTCTCCCGCCGATTTGTTTGTTGTTATTGTTCAGTGGTGTTGTGACTGTAAGTTTGTGTACACTGTTATTTTGTGTACTTCTATATAGTATATACTTCTATATGTAGCTACTTCTACAGGTCTGTTATTGGTATTATGGCTCCCAAACGTCCAGGAACACCTACTGGTGGAAGTGAAAAGAAAAGGAAGAACAATGTGTTAACTATTTCTGAGAAAATTGACCATTTCATTCTTTTTTTTCCCCTTAATATATCTACATTCTAAAAGTCGGAAAATTCCATTACTCGGCTCGGCGCTGGTCCCGAGGTTGCCGAGTTTGGGAACTTCAACCTGTACCATACAACAGTGCAACGCATGCTGTTCTTTATACGGATATTTTTGTAATGAAACACCGGTAAAATAGACCTTATTGCAGCGTCCCGTACCACTCAATGATACGCTACGATTATGATACGAAATGCAACAAGTGGATACCCAGCTTCCACAGTTCCACATAGGACGGCAGCACACTCACGTCATCTAACAAGACCTGTCCTATCTTTGTTCATGCTTACAGCCACACCAGCGGCCCAGCAGCTGATGCAATATATCAGCTGCCAGAGTCACTCATTAGTTATCATTTAATCAGATTTTCCAAAGGGAAATGTTTAAAAACAATTTTTTTTTTACACACACACAAACCTCGATTTCCCGGATATCGGTTTTGCCGGACAAATCCGAGGTCCGGGGATATGTCAGTCTCGGACATTTTTTTTATTTTTTCTTCTTCTTCTTCTTATTATATTATTATTATTTTTTTTTTTTTTTTTTTTTTTTTTTTACGTTGAAATGCCTGGTCCTGTCGTAAATTGACCAAGTTGTCCGGCGGTCCGAGCATCTCCTGTCACCCCTGGTCAGTGTCCGTGCCTCCCGCCAGGTGGCAGCATGCTCAGCGGTCGTATTGTTTACATTTGGGCACACAGCATTCACGGTTCACCTGCACAGCCTCCGTCAGTCACCTGACTCCCACTGCCCCTGGTGCAAGAACATTTCTGAGACTATTGAACACTTTCTGCTGCCTCCCGCCAGGTGGCAGCATGCTCAGCGGTCGTATTGTTTAAATTTGGGCACACGACACTCACGGTTCACCTGCACAGCCTCCGTTAGTCCCCTGACCCCCACTGCCCCTGGTGCAGGAATGTCTCTTGAGACTATTGAACACTTTCTGCTGCCTCCCGCCAGGTGGCTGCATGCTCAGCGGATGTAAAAGTCCGCGGCGGGGTAGTTGATATTGTCGGTTGCCGGACAGTAAATACTAGAGTAGGATAAACGTCCGGGGGTGGGTAATGGCATCGGACTTTTTTTTTTTTTTTTTTTTTTTCTTTTACTTGCGATTCCTGGACTTTTGCAGTTCCCGGACCAGTGCTCCCCCTATTAGTCCGGGAAATCGAGGGTTGTGTGTATTTCCTTTCCGCTTATATGATTTTTTCTTTTGCTTTCAAAGTAATATAACTCAACCAAAAATTCAAAAACCCCGNAATCTCTGTGGACATGGCGTAAAGACACTCATGGCTCGGGACCAGTGAAAGTAATGTACAGTCAAACCTCGATATAACGGACCTCGATTTAACGGACTTCGGATGTAACGGACTCCATTTGCGTGACAAATTTGCGGGCAAGAATGGCATATCAGACCGCTCATTGCCGCTCGAATTGTCAACTCAACATAATTGTATTATTTTCTCATTTTACTTTGGAATGCTTGGGTTTTAAGGAGTTCTGATGTATCACATATTAAGATATATAAGGAAGGAGCCTGTGTTGCTAGTGATTTAGTGGTAGAAGGTGTGTATTGTTTAAAATAGTGACTATTAGTGTTATGGCATGGCCGCTGCTACACACTCCCTGTCACCTCAACACCCTAAATCATCCTTATCTAAGGTGACACGCAATGCTACACTGACCTAAATAGTGACACGTGTATAGAACTGCACTTCACAACCATATAATATATATAATAATGAGCATTAGTCATGATAATATGCAATGCCTTTGACAGCCACGGCTGAATCTGGCTCGCAGTAATTTGTTTACCTTACTTTAGAGCTTGAGCTTGACTAGCTACACGGTCTGGTTGTGTTTGAGATTATTTCTCATTTATTTAACAATTTTTCCGTTTTTTTCATATATTTTTCCACTCTTGGGAAAATACCCTCGCTATAACGGACAATCTGCTTTAACGGACCACTCCTCCCCCCTTTAGTCCGTTATATCGAGGTTGACTGATCTTCCCTAGTGTGCACAATAATGATGTGATTCTCAATGAGGCTAACGGTTTGTGCCTGGTGTGTAGAGGAACCATGTTCACACTATCCAACACAGACACGCTCGGCACCGCACCGAACCTGCACGGACCACCAAAATATTCTCGCGAGAATCTGACCGTCAACAGGCGGTGACGGTCCGTGGTGGTCAGGTGGCGGTCCGCATACTGTGATACAACAATGGTTTACCTTGAAGATACTTTGCGGTCCGGTCCGGTAGTTACGTATACAGTAAAACCCTTTATAACTCGGCACGATAGGGGCTCTAGCCCTTGCGATTATTCAATGTGCCGAGTTATGCAATGTCCTCAGCCCGTGATATGGTTAAAAAAAAAAAATAAAAAAATAATAATAATATATACAGAGAACTCATTTAACCTGGCATTTAAATAACGCAGCTCAAAAAATCGGCCTAATCGAGCCGGACAATTATATAAATTTTTTTTTTCTTTTTTTTTTTTTTTTTTTTTCCGTCTCCGGGCCTCCAGCAGGGTGGACCACGGCTAGCTACCGTCGTAGAGATCCTGTGAAAAAATTGAGATAGTGATTTTCGTGTTGTGCTACAGATGGACTGGCTTGTCCATCCTGACGAGAGGAAAGTTGTTTAAACGGGCACTCACAGGATTACCCGGCATTAATTAGGTATCATTATTTCAAAACTAGAAAATCGGCAGAATTTAGTTCAAATTTGGCGTGTTGCAGGGTGGCAACCCTTTCATCCCTTGCACTGGTAACGGAACTCTCTACCTGTTTCTAGTTTTCCACTTTCCTATGCTTACACTTTCAAGCAACGTAACATGACACCTCCCAAATACTCAGGCCTCACCCCTCTTTTATTTTATTCTCTTACGTCTTCTTTATAGGGTCTGGCAACTGCGGGCTTTGGTTACCCATTTTTGTTGTGCCCTTGGCCAGTTTCCGTTTGATGTATATAATTATAAAAAAAAAAAAAAAAAAAAACTAAAAAAAAAGCAAAAAAGGGATTTTGGGTGATTCCATAAGAGTAACTCTCAAAACAACGGCAAAATGAGTTATCCCGGCATGCGCTCCACCCCCGAGGGTGCGATAACGAGTACTCCTGTATATATATATAATAAATCAATAAATAAATACATACTGTAAAAGCATAAAAATACTTACCAGTGAACGATAATGTGCTGGATTTGATATCAATCAGACACAAATAGCAGCATGGACGCCCTCCCATCCATCTTTGCCAGCACTTTCCCTTTGCCTGCAGCTCAGGCCTCTTCAATTTCATTCCCTTCCTGCTTTAGACCCCTTGCGTGTGGAGCTTGACACTCTTGATATGAGCTACTGTATGATGTAATCCCAAAACGTAAAATGGTGGCAAGTAAAGCAAAATCGCGTAGGCATGGTACCAGTGTTTTTGTCGTCAAGCACCGTCTTGGTTACGAATCCCAATCCAATACACTTGCTGAATGTGTGTTAATACTACTTTGTGATATTGTATTGCAATGTTTTGCATTGTTATTATTTTGATGCTCCTATCCAAGCTTGTTGTGTTTTGAGCAGAAACCAATCTTTCAATTTCCAAAAAAACGGAATTCGTACCCAAAGACTGCTTGGACGACATAAACACGGCTCAGCAGCTGACAGCCTACACGCTGGTTCCCGACCTTTGCTTTACTTTGCCACCTATTTTACGTGTTTTGGGATTACATCATACAGTACTGTATTTCAAGATGTCAGCTCCATCACGCAAGGGTGTCTCCAGCAGGAAGGGAATGAAATTGAAGAGCCTGAGCCTGCAGGAAAGGGTCAAAAGGACAAAAACACGACTTTATGCGACTGAGGATATGCCGAGTGTAAGCAAAGAGATGCAGTTATAACATCAATATGCCGAGATACATAATTTTTTGCCGACTTTCTGTTTACATGTTCACACAAGAGGTTGTGAGGGCATGATATACCGAGTGAAAACCAAGAGATGCAGTTTAGGGGAGGCGGTAGCAGAGTGGTATGCGTCACCGAGTGGCGTTCTCGAAGACCCGAGTTCGATCCCGAGTGAGACGTGGCCTAAGAACACTCGCATGCCCTGTCCATTAACTCTACCTTGGACTGCGAGTGCATGGGAGGACACAGGGGGGCGGCATGAGCCTCTAATTACAGGCGTCACTATAAGAATCCTGCCTGCGCAACCAAGGGCGAGGGCCAACCATCACAGCCCTCGAGTGAGCCTCCAGGGCCTACCATCCCACCCCTGGAGCTCACTGCCTACACGCGCTATAAGCATAGATGTAAAAATATATATATATATATATATATATATATATATATATATATATATATATATATATATATATATATATATATAAATAAATAAATAAATAAAAAAAACTATTTGCCTTGCCGAGTTATATCAAATTCTGAGTTATACAATGCCGAGTTATAAGGGTTTTACTGTAGTGTGAATCAGTCTTAAAATAGAATAGCTTGTACAGGCTTCAGTGTGTCAGCTCACTCATGAGGTATAGAGGCAGGCAGGGGGAATAGCAGGGGAGGGCACGGCAGATTGCATTAACCCCTTGAGGCCCAGAACGTTATTTCCATTGTAATTTGGGTACCTTTAGATGATTTTTAGTGACTATAGGCAATATTTTATAGCTATGACCTGTTTAGTATCCCTATCAACTAGTTAATTTAGTATATTCAGTGACTTTTCATAATTTTATGGCTAACAGACGATTTTGTATAGGAACGGAAGGATCTGGGCGTGAAGGGGTTAATGTTCACTCCCTCGCTCTCTCCCTCACCAAAAAGTTGTATCGTAGTCTATATGAAACCCTAGTCGTTTCGTACACTAAGCTCAGAGTTGAACTTGACTACTAGAATTACGAAATGACACCAGGTATGTACGAAAAACTCAAAATATGTGTACGAAACAACTAACAAAACCTGGGTACGAAACAACTTATGTACGAAACTCTCTGTAACCCACACACACACACAGATCCCCCCCACACACACACTCACATATAGGCGCCCCCCCCCCTCTAATATACTGGCATAGAGCTAAAATATACTGACATAGGCCTAAACACGGGGTAGGCCTTGTTCCTGGGACACTAACAGACATATATGACCTACATAACACCAAATACTAGACGTAAAAAATCATCCTTCATCCCTCTCGGCAGCCATCACAGCCTATTTGAGCCTATTTTCGGCAATATATTATCGTTCAACCTATATCTATCACTTAGCAATACTCTTATCATCACTAATATGCCATAAATAGGGTATTTAAGGGAAAATCTCACCTTATTTGCTCTTAAATACGTCTGTATATCCTGGATAATAAATAAACACGGCCGCCAAGCTGGTTTCTGAACGCTGATTGGCTCGTGGGAATTCTGAGGTTACGAGGTACCAATTATAATTTATAACGAATACTCGCTTTTTTATTCGTGCACTGATATAGGATTGCATTACTTGTTCAAAACACCAGCTCTTTTTAAGACTTTTCATATAAAAGTCTCCGATATTTAAGGACTACGCAAAAGAAATATGATGCAATCGTTTAGTAATCCCTTAGATTTTAGCGTATTTTGTTGGCAATTCTTTTTTTACACTTAATATAGGGGGATTTTTGTGTATTTTAATATATTTCAATATTTCCGCATCGTTTTATGTATAAATCGCGAGCTTGGTGGCTGTATTTAGTTTTTTTTATTTCAAGGGGTATTTATTTTAAATTTTACGTCATCCTTGTTCCACCTTCTGATGAGCTGTGAGGTTATTTGTGTGTGATTTGCTATGCCTACAGCCGCAGTGTGTCTGTGTGTGCCTATGTGATGTGTTTTTCGCGTGTTTACTGCAGGAATACATCTGACTCAGTAGATGAAAGGGTCAAATTATCGAAAAAACAAAACACGTATTACTCCATGGTTTCAACATTGAACTAGGATCTGTTACTGTTTATAAGATACACAAATCATATAGTATTTACCGATATTTTTTCACGAATTATAGAACCTATATTAAAAAGTCGATCTGTGTTGTGGTAAATTTGCCTTTTTTCGGGCATACTTTGATACCCAATATTTCATTAATTCCTAGTTATTTCATTGTTTTTTTAAGCTTATTGTGTCCTATTTTACTATATCCGTGTTGATTTAATAATTATATTATGTATTTGATGTGTTTTGGTTTAGTAAGGGATAGGGAGTTGGGCTGCCGGCAACCGCCGCCTGTGACGTCACAGCTGTGACGTCACAGCATATTTACATGTTGGGGCCGCGGGGGGTGTTCATGGCTATGGGAGCATTAATAACCTTATAACACGGCTTAACTGGCTGTATGCAAGGCTGAGCAGAGGTAAATAGGGAGAATATCAATGCACAAACCCGAAAATAGGCTCAAATAGGTGAAATATTGGCTGTGATGGCTGTAGAGAGGGAGGAAAAATGAATTCTGACGTCTATAATTTGGTGTTATGTAGGTCATGTATGTCTGTTAGTGTCCCAGGAACCAGGCCTACCCCGTGTTTAGGCCTATGCCAGCCTATGCCAGTATATTAGAGGGTGCGCCTATATGTGAGGGGGTCTGTGTGTGTGTGTGTGTGTGTGGGGTGTGTGTGGTGTGTGTGTGTGTGAAAGGGGTGTGTGTGTGAGGGGGGTCTGTGTGTGTGTGAAGGTGTGTGTGTGTGTGTGTGAAGGGGTATGTGTGCGTTAAACTGTGTTTGTGTGTGTATAGGGAAGGGTCTGTGTGTGTGTTGTAGGGGGGTCTGTGTGTGTGTGAGGAGGGTCTGTGTGTGTGTGTGAGGGGGGTCTGTGTGTGTGTGTGTGTGTGTGAAGGGGTATGTGTGTGTTTGTGTGTGTGTGAGGGGGTCTGTGTGTGTATAGGAAAGGGTATGTGTGTGTGTGGGGTTACAGAGATACCCTTACAAATAACATCATGCATTCTGCGTCATCATGAAGAATAAGCTATTTAAATGTGATGAATCCCAACTTAACAGTGTGATATTTGTGTATTGAAAAGCATAACACCAGCGCCTTAAGGCTGAGTCACACTATACCTGCACGTCAACGGACCGTAACCTGACTGCCACCGGCACGTCACCGGCATGTGTATTCACACTGCACCGTCAGGTCTCCGGCAGTACGGTCGCAGTACACTCCTGTTCTTGTAACAGGAAAGATCGCTTTGCTATTGCTTGCTAACTGATAGCTCGCTGATGCTACATTAACTATGTTACACGGTAACAGCGATGGAGTTGTGCTGAAACAGCTGATTATATATTGATTTTTACATTTATATTAAATGTTACATTGTTACATTATGAATTCATTTGTCCAATGTTTCATGTAGCCTGAATACTTTTACTTTATAATAACAAACGATGCTGTATTGACTAAAGTAAATATAACACCAATTTCCTGATTGTTGTAATGTATTCCCTATTTCAGCCCAGATAATATCCTTCCCATTGTTGCTGTAATCTCTGTGGGACATGGCGTAAAGACACTCACGGCTCGGCACCAGTGAAAGTAATGTATCTTCATCCATAGTAGTGCACAATACGAGAGCGGGATCTCAACTGAGGCAACCAGTTTGTGCCGGTGTGTAGAGGAACCATGTTCACACTATCCAACACAGACACGCTCGGCACCGCACCGTAACCTGCACGGACCACCAAAATATTCTCGCCGAGAATCCTGACCGGCAACTGGCGGTGACGGTCCGTGGTGGTCAGGTGGCGGTCCGCACTAGTGTGAATACAACAATGGTTTATCATTGAAGAATATTTTGCCGGTCCGGTCCGGTCAGTTACGTATAGTGTGAATCAGCCTTTACATAGAATAGCTTGTACAGGCTTCAGTGTGTCAGCTCACTCCTGAGGTATAGAGGCAGGCAGGGGGAATAGCAGGGGAGGGCATGGCGGATTGCATTAACCCCGTGAGGCCCAGAACGTTATTTCCATTGTAATTTGACCACCATTTGACGATTTTTAGTGACTATAAGCAATATTTAATAGCTATGACCTGTTTAGTATCCTTGTCCACTATCTAATTTGGTATATTCAGTGACTTTTCGTTATTTTATGGCTCAACAACAATTTTTTTTATAGCAAAGGAAAGATCTGGGCATGAAGGGGAAGGTTCACTCCTTCCGTCCGTCCCTCCTCTCTCACACTACCTCACACCATCTCTCTCCCTCTCCCTCTCTCTCTCTCTCTCCCCTCTCCCTCTCTCTCTCTCTCACACCCTCTCTCTCTCTCACCTTATTACCACAGATACGCCCTGCCTCCAGAGCCTCAGAAGACAGTTGTTCGTACTCGTCAGACACTAAATGTACACACAGGGGCAGTTAACGCACATCGGCCTTCTTGCGACCCAGGTCAAATATCCGGATCTTGGCATCGGGCACACCGCGGCAGAAGCGACTCTTGGGGTACGGCTTGTTCTTGCAGTAACGGTAGCTGTCAGGGAGGGAGAAAAGAACATATCATTAATTAGGGTGTTAGTATATAGTTAGTTAGTATCTAGTAGTTAGTATTAATGTTCTCTCTTGGGGTACGGTTGTTCTTGCAGTAACGGTAGCTGGGGGGTCGAAAAGAACACATATTGATTAATTAGGATAGGGGGGTTGGGGAGGATAGGGTGGGAGGGATGGAAAGGGGTGGTTGGAGGTTGGGGAAGAATGGGAAGGGTGTTTTTGAGGTTGGAGAAGGAGGGAAGGGTGTTTTTGGAGGTTAGAGAAGGAGGGAAAGAGGTTTTTGGAGGTTGAGGAGGGAGGGAAAGAGGTTTTTGGAGGTTGGAGAAGGAGGGAAAGAGGTTTTTGGAGGTTGAGGAGGGAGGGAAAGAGGTTTTTGGAGGTTAGAGAAGGAGGGAAAGAGGTTTTTGGAGGTTGGAGAAGGAGGGAAAGAGGTTTTTGGAGGTTGAGGAGGGAGGGAAAGAAGTTTTTGGAGGTTGGAGAAGGAGGGAAAGAGGTTTTTGGAGGTTGAGGAGGAAGGGAAAGAGGTTTTTGGAGGTTAGGGAAGGAGGGAAGGGTGTTTTTGGAGGTTAGGGAAGGAAGCAAGGGTGTTTTTGGAGGTTAGGGAAGGAAGGAAGGGTGTTTTTGGAGGTTAGGGAAGGAAGCAAGGGTGTTTTTAGAGGTTAGGGAAGGAAGCAAGGGGGTTTTTGGAGGTTAGGGAAGGAGGGAAGGGGGTTTTTGGAAGTTAGGGAAGGAAGTAAGGGTGTTTTTGGAGGTTAGGGAAGGAAGCAAGGGTGTTTTTGGAGGTTAGGGAAGAAAGCAAGGGTGTTTTTGGAGGTTAGGGAAGAAAGCAAGGGTGTTTTTGGAGGTTAGGGAAGGAAGGAAGGGTGTTTTTGGAGGTTAGGGAAGGAAGGAAGGGTGTTTTTGGAGGTTAGGGAAGGAAGGAAGGGTGTTTTTGGAGGTTAGGGAAGAAAGCAAGGGTGTTTTTGGAGGTTAGGGAAGGAAGCAAGGGTGTTTTTGGAGGTTAGGGAAGGAAACAAGGGTGTTTTTGGAAGTTAGGGAAGGAAGGAAGGGCGTTTTTGGAGGTTAGGGAAGGAAGGAAGGGTGTTTTTGGAGGTTAGGGAAGTAGGGAAGGGGGTTTTTGGAGGTTAGGGAAGGAAGCAAGGGTGTTTTTGGAGGTTAGGGAAGGAAGCAAGGGTGTTTTTGGAGGTTAGGGAAGGAGGGAAGGGTGTTTTTGGAGGTTGGAGGAGGGAAGGGGTTTTTAGAGATTAAGGAGGTTGGGAAAGGTGTTTTAGGAGGTTGAGAGAGGTTTTTGGGTGTTGAGAAAGAGGCTTTGGGGTGTTGAGAAAGGTTATTGGAGGTTCGGGAAAGGTGGTGGAGGTTGGGGAAGGAAGGAAAGAAAGGTTGGAGGTTAAGTTTGGAGGCGAGAGGGTTTTTTGGGGTTAGGGATGGATGGAAAGGTTAAGAAAGAGGTTTTTGGAGGTTAGGAGAGAAAGAGGTTTTAGGAAGGGGTTTGGGGGTTAAGGAAGGAAGGAAAGACATCAAAATTGACATAAAATCTCCAAATAAGTTAAAATTTGCCATTAAGACCTCTAAATATAGTACCAAAAATTAGTCATTTAGTACAAAATGCCATAAAATAAGCAAGGAATATTATTACTATTACTAAACCCTCTAAATATACCAATAATTAGCCATTTCGTCCAACAGGCCACAAAATAAACAAAAATAAATAATTAAAAACCAAAATTAAGAAGATAAGCCATAGCAAAGTTAAATTACGTTCTAAAAAAGCCATTATCTAAGCCATGTCTATTAAGCTATAACCAGGCATCTATAATCCATTAAAATAAGGTAAAATTGCCTCATCATAGTTAAAATACCCCATAATTACATAAAATATAAGCCATGCATGTCTTGAATAAGCCATTTCAAGCCATGAGGTCTTTTAAGCAATAAATAAGCTATTAACCATTAAAATAAGGTAGCAGAGTATCAAAAAAGCTTATATAACCCATTAACTAGCTCAAATATAAGCTATGAAAGTCTAAATAAGCCTGTCTAGGTAGAATAACCCACGTAATTGAGCCATGAGGTATTAAAAGTAAAAAATAAGCCATTAAACCATTAAAACAAGATTAAATAGCTTCAAAAAAGCTTATATAACCCATTAACTAGGTTAAAAATATATATATATAAGCCATGCATGTCTAAAATATGCCGTAACTTAGCCATAAGGTATCAAAAGCTATAACCAGACATAAATAAACCATTAAATACCCCTTAAATAGGTCAAATATAAGCCATAAATGCCTAAAATAAGCCCTGCATATCAAACATAACACGTAATTGAGCCATGAGGTATTAAAAGCCACTAATAAGCCATTAAACCATTAAAATAAGGTAGCCCATGACCATAAACCAAGAAATTAAAGGTCAAGAAATTAAAAACACGCATTGTTTTCAGTTTTTCAAATCCTTGCTATATTGAGGGCCATAAAACAGGGCCACTTGCTATGTTGAGGGCCACAAAACAGGGCCACTTGCTATATTGAGGGCCATAAAACAGGGCCACTTGCTATATTGAGGGCCATAAAACAGGGCCACTTGCTATATTGAGGGCCACAAAACAGGGCCACTTGCTATATTGAGGGCCACAAAACAGGGCCACTTGCTATATTGAGGGCCACAAAACAGGGCCACTTGCTATATTGAGGGCCACAAAACAGGGCCACTTGCTATATTGAGGGCCATAAAACAGGACCACTTGCTATATTGAGGGCCACAAAACAGGGCCACTTGCTATATTGAGGGCCACAAAACAGGGCCACTTGCTATATTGAGGGCCACAAAACAGGGCCACTTGCTATGTTGAGGGCCATAAAACAGGGCCACTTGCTATACTGAGGGCCACAAAACAGGACCTTGCTATATTGAGGGCCACAAAACAGGGCCACTTGCTATATTGAGGGTCATATAACAGGGCCACTTGCTATACTGAGGGCCACAAAACAGGACCTTGCTATATTGAGGGCCACAAAACAGGGCCACTTGCTATATTGAGGGCCACAAAACAGGGCCACTTGCTATATTGAGGGCCATAAAACAGGGCCACTTGCTATACTGAGGGCCATAAAACAGGGCCAGAGAAATTCTTATAACTGATGCCCCAAACACAAGTAGACACGAATATAAGAGGTAACAACACACACGGTTACAGGGCGTTTCGTACACAAGTTGTTTCGTACCCAGGTTTTGTTAGTCGTTTCGTACACTGATTTTGAGTTTTTTCGTACATACCTGGTGACGTTTCGTAACTCTAGTAATCAAGTTCATCTCTGAGCTGAGTATACGAAACGACAATGGTTTCATATAGACTACGAAACAACTATTTTGGTGTACGAATCGACTGGTGTACGAAACAACTTGTGTACGAAGTGACTGCACCCCCAACACACACATACGTCTCGCCGCCTCCTAGCTATTATAAATCCACATTGCTTACTATTTCCTTCATTTAACATGTTTTACTACTACTACACATGTAAACCAGTACCTATATAACCACCAGTCAGTCTTGCCAGTCACCATCTGTACCTCAGTGTGTCTTGACTATCTTCCTTGCACGTAAAGGTTCTTAAAAATATAGTAAATCTGGCAAAACAACCAGCTGTCTGATGTAAACAAACCCTTCGCTACGGTACAAACCATAGTTATCATGAAGAACACAGTATAATATCAATCTTATGGCAGAGAAAATATTCAATATTGACTGATTTGATAGCATTTCGATATCACTTATCTTTTCGATATCGATTATTTACAGAGAAGCGATACAGAGAAACGGGTATGTGTGAAGAACTCTGCGGTAACGTATTGCCACATTTCACTATCTCTATAGAGTCTAGCCCTGCGGTTTTTACCCTGGGTAATTGGTGGGCGTCAACTAAAAGAGAAATAGGGAGAAGTGTCAAGTATTTAACTATTAGCTCGACCTTCGGTTTAACATGAAGCTCGCTGCGAGGGTGAGCGAAGAAAGTCGGTACAGAGAAGCAAGTGTGGTTGAAAAACTCTGCGGTGACGCCTTGCCAGATTTCAGTAACTCCGTAGACTCAATCAATATAATTTTTTTTCTCGTATTATTACTATTAATATTGTTATGAAAAACACGCATTTGTTCAGCTTTTCTTTCTGATTCAGGATTATTTTGAAATATCTGGGTTGAAGAAGTGAAGGGAGGCATGGAGGCAAGGACCCACTACTGAAGGGGCGTGAGAAGCAGGAGTTGCTGAAATTTGTCCTATACACTGGAACAGCTATCACACCTTTCATTGGTGGTTTTAGAGGAGAAAATATTTAGTGGTCAAGTTTAAATTACTTTGATCTGAGGCTTAATTGCAATCTCATCATCATTATTCTGTTTAACGTCAGATTTTCCCGTAATGTCTTATGAGGTTAGACGGTCAATGATGCGCTTCCAATTAATCTATTGTCGGCGTTCATCATTTAAATTTGCGGCATGAGTTTTACGCCCCGGATGCTCTTCCTGACAATCAACCCCAGTTTTCGGCTGAGGACCTGTCTCCATGTCTCTATTGGTCAATCTTAGCTTTAAATCATGAATATTTTTGGCATATATTGTATGACTGTCCAGGTTATTTCACATATCAATACACGGATAGGGAAAACTGGGGTGGTGGGGTGGGGGAATGGGGGGTTATGGCATCAAGAAAGTCACTCACTCAGTAACCTCACAGCCTTCCCTTCATCATAGCGTGGTTCTCCATATACCGTACAAAGTGCCATGAGCAAACATAAATAACCTCACTCCGTCCTACACACACGATGAATGAAAGAAATATCACAAGGAAAACATTATGACAGAAGATGGCTGGCTACTCACGGCAAGCAGCTCAATGGGCCTCCTGCACTTTGCTTCCGGCCTGTTGCCTGCCTTCACCCGGCCTGCCCGAAGCTTGCAGGCAGCCATGGTACCTTAACACACCACAACACAAACAGTAACACTATAGCTGGATACGCAAACCCTCTAAATGCGTTACAGAACAAACAAATAGGAGGTAAGCGGCAGACCACTCGTCCCGCGAACCGACACCACCGCCGCCAAGCCTCCTCCCTGCCTCGCGCTGAAGTTCACGAAGCAAGTACCAATTACGACTCGCAAAGCCTCGACACTTTAGTTTCATTTCACAGTTTTCTCCTTGATTCTTGTACCATGACTTGCTTAACCTGTGTCTACCGTAAGCTATAAGGTTCTATTTGATGACAGTAAACGTGCCAGATATATGTATACCCTTGATTGTTGCAATAATTATGATCACAATCACTTCACTAATTAACTGCTTCAATTGTTTCGAAGTGTCTCTTGAGATGTATGAAATAAAGCGAGAGAAAGAGAGAGAAGAATATATATATATCATGTTCAATTTGTTAATGTTCTTTATTTTGGAGTTATAAAAATAAGATTAAATCAAACTCCCGAGTCCCGTGTCGAGAGTTTGATGTGTGTGTGTGTGTGTGTGTGACTGTGTGTGTGTGTGTGCGTGTGTTATTCACCCATGGTCTTGTCCGCGCGAGCTGGCTCGCGATCGCCAGTTTCACCCTCTCAGTGCGAGCTTGGAGCTCATTATTACCGATCTTTGGGCAATGTTGGGACCTCACACACCACACACACCCATCCCCTTGCTCAAGGGGGACAGTACCGCCCGAATTTCAGTGGAAAAATCCCTGGGAATGAGCGGGGTCGGGGATCGAACGCCGGACCACAGAAGGATGCCGGGCGCCCTAACCAACTGAGCCACACGGACGGAGTGTGTGTGTGTGTGTGTGTGTGTGCAGTGACGTAGCTACGGGGGGGCATGCGTCCTCCCATGAAAATCCGGTGTCCCCCCCTGGCCGGGGGGATCAAAATCCCCCTGCCTCCTTTCCTATGCCCCCACCCCCCTACTTAGCTGTCCCCCCCAGTGCCCCCCTAAGAGAGATCCCGGGCTACGCCCCTGTTTACAAAAATCTTAAAACATACTTTCCAAACAAACATATGAGATCATCTGTGATATAAGTCCTCCCCAAATTTGCAGAAAAAATTGGGTTTATTCTCAAAGAGAAAACAGTGTTTCAGGTAACACGCTTTGATAAGCTAAAAATAAGAACTAGGGCTACAAGGGGCCCGGAGACCTACACATTATTCCTGTTCTTAACACTACCTAATCCCCCTTTTCATCCCATCCATGAATTTATCCGCCCCCTTTAAAAGCCCCTATTAACTCCGCACTACTCCTGACGCTGTTTTAAATTTGTTCCTACTTCAAAGAATTTTCTCTATGTTTTTTTCTTTCTTGCTTAGTGACAAAAATTTTCTTATTCTAATTTACTACCATGGGATTTTTGTCCCTAATATTCATAACCCTAATCATTTCCTCGATTTTACCTTCTTATATCTATTTAATATAAATCTATTTATTTTTCCCATCTATCAAAGACCCTCCAGAAACAATATCATATGAGTTTGCAAGAATGGGTGGGGCAGAAAAGGGGAAACGGCAAAATTAAACTGCTTATTCGCTTTTTTATCGTTTTTCGTTTATTACTTTGCTTTAATTTGTAGCTATAGTAAATCACCTTTCCCCCTACCTATTAAAATTTCCTACCTACCCCAATCACTAAAAACTCTCTCTCTCGCTCTCCCCTCGCCTCTCTCTCTCTCTCTCTCCAAAAAACACACACACACACCTCACTACACATTGCATCGTTCCCACACACACCAAAACCCACACACCCACGGGGAGAAGATGATAGATGGATAAACCCCAATTGTTGCCTTATAAAAATCAAAATTCGCTTCTAAAAATAATAGCCTTTTATCCTTTGTCTAACTGCCCTACCCTCTGTCACCACTCCTCTCTCTCTCTCTCTCTCTCTCTGGGCAGATCCATACCTTTATTGAGAGGGGTTTGGCCCTTTTCAACAGTTATGATGTTTTTTTAAAATTTTTCTTATTTTTTGCTTTTAATCCTATTTTCTTTTTTATATTTTTTATTTTAAATATGTTGCTTCTATCTTAAAATTTTTTTTTTTAAAATTACTTTTACTGTATCCTTGTAGGGAGCGTCAAACCCCGAGTTGCGGCGCCCTTTAAAACCATAATCTCTCTCTCTCCTCTCTCTCTCTCTCCTCTCCTCTCTCCTCTCTTCTCTTCCTCTCTCTCTCTCTCTTTTCTCTTCTCTCTTCTCTCTCTCTCTTCTCTCTTCCACACCACTACTACCCACCCATATACGCCCAAATACCTACCCCACCACCCATTCAAGAACAAGAGCGATCGGGGTAACATTGTTAAAACAGAAACGAGGTTTTTTCAGGACGGGGTGGGGGTTTTTGAGGTGAAAAGAGAGAGAAGGGGGGGGGGAGAGGAGGAGGAGAGAGAGAGGAAAAAGAGGAGAGAGAGAGAGAGAGAGAGAGAGAGAGAGAGAGAGGGGAGAGAGAAGAGAAAGAGAGAGAAAAGAGAAAAAGTGTGACAGTAGGGAAGAGAGTAAAAATATTTTGTGGATAAAAAGCTATTATGTTTTTTGAAGCTAAATTTGATGTTTTTAGGCAATTTCCTACCTATCTATTTCTTTTTCCCTTTTATCTATCTATATATCTACCTATCTACCTATCATTACTATTCACCCATCACCTCTATCCATCTATCTATTAAATTTTTCTATCTATCTATCTATCTATAAAACTAAATAAGTCTACTTTTCCATCCATCTATCTATCTATCATCTACTACTTCTATCATGTATGTATATATGTATCTACTATCTACTATCTTCTACCTATCTATCTTCATGTATTTGTCTATCTATCGTCTACTATCATCTAAATAAGTTACTTTTTTCCCTCCATCATCTATCTATCTATAATCTATCATTATCTATCTTCATCTAGCTATTATGTATGTATATATGTATCTATCTATCTACTATCTATCTAGTATCTATCTATCTATCTATCTATGTATCTATCTATTACTTCTAAAAATTTTTTACTTTCCCTATCTATTAACTATCTATCTCCCCGTGTGTGGTGTGTGTGTGTGTCATCTGTGTGTGTGGTGTGTGTGTGTGTGTGTGTGTTGTTTGTGTGTGTGGTGTGTGTGCGTGTCTCCCCTCCTCGTGTGTGTGTGTGTGTGTGTGTGTGGTGTGTGTGTTGCTGTCTCTCTCTCTCTGTGGGTTGTGTGTGTGTGGTGTGTGTGTGTGGTGGTGTTGTGGTTGGTGGTGTATTTTGTGTGTTCCCAAACCGTCCCCTTTTCCTCTTGTGACTGTCAGAAAAATCGTCCACAGAATGTTTTTTACTCCCATCATCCGTAATAAATTGATTTACAGTGGGGTCGAAGGGGAGAGAGAGAGAGAGAAGAGAGGAGGAAGAGAGAAAAGAGAGAGAGAGAGAGAGAGGGAGAGAGAAGGAGAGAGGAGAGAGAGAAAAGGGGAGAAGAGAGCTAAGGAAAGGGAGGGGGGGAGGGAAATATGAACAGGGGGGGAAGTTTAAGGGAAAAGAGGGAGAGAGAAAAAAAGGGAGGGGGGTATAGTATAGTATGGAGAATAACCGAGAGAGAGAGAGAAGAGAGAGAGAGAGAGAGAGAGAGAGAGAGAGAGAGAGAGAGAGATGAGAGAGAGAGAGAGAGAGGAGAGAGAGAGAGAGAGAGTGAGAGAGAGATGAGAGAGATGAGAGGCAGAGAGGAAGAGAGAGAGAGAGAGAGAGAGAGTAGAATGCTTTGAGGATATAAATCAAATAAAACCTTACCGCTATGTAAGTAAATATATCAGTGAATAAATCTCTCTGAAAAACATATAAGATGAACTTGAACTCAATTAATGTTTCTTAATATTGAACAAATGTAAGAGAAGAAGAAGGAGGAAGAGGAGGAAGAACATACGTTTTAAAAGTTCTTTCTCTAATTTTGTAATACCCAAAAAGTCTTAAAAGTCCTTAAAGTAGACTGGAACATTAAATAAACTTTGGGAAATTTGTCTTCAGTTACATTTTTGTATTAAAGTACCATTACCATTAAGTACCATTACCATTAAGTACCATTACCATTACAATAAAGTACCATTACCATTAAGTACCATTACCATTACAATAAAGTACCATTACCATTAAGTACCATTACCATTACCATAAAGTACCATTACCATAAAGTACCATTACCATAAGTACTATTACCATTAAGTACCATTACCGTTACCATAAAGTACCATTACCATTACCAAGTATCAAAAAAACAGGTGACTGGATTTTTTTTCTTTTAATCTTAGTATGTTTTTTGCTTGGCCTTTTTTTTATAATTATGCTCAATTCACGTATTCTGAGGCTGATGTTGATGATTATTAGAGACCTCCTGTTTTTTTAGCAGGATATTTTGAGTGAATAAATGTTGATGTACTATAGTGCAGAGTTCCGGAAAATGGTATAGAAAAATAACGAAAAAAAATGAGTGGCCGTCTGCCTATCTGTCTGTTCTGTCTGTCTAGATCTCTCTAATCTATATTGCTCTCTCTCTCTCTCTCTCATCTCTCTCATCTCTCTCTCTCTCTCTCTTAACTCTCCTCTCTCTCTCTCTCTCTCCTCTCTCTCTCTCTCTCTCTCTCTCTCTCTCTCTCTCTCTCTCTCTCTCATCTCTCTCTCTCTCTCTCTCTCTCTCTCTCTCTCTCTCTCTCTCTCTCTCTCTCTCTCTCTCTCTCTCTCTCTCTCTCTCTCTCTCTCTCTCTCTCTCTCTCTCTCTCTCTCTCTCTTCGAAGCGGTTTTCTTGTAGTTGTAATTTTATATAGGACTCTCTCTCTCTCTCTCTCTCTCTCTCTCTCTCTCTCTCTTCTCTCTCCTCATCTCTCTCTCTCTCTCCTCTCTCTCTCTCTCTCTCTACTCCTCTCTCTCTCTCTCGTCTCTTCTCTCTCCTCTCTCTCTCTATCTCCTCTCTCTCTCTCTCTCTCATCTCTCTCTCTCTCTCTCTCTCCTCTCTCTCTCACAATGATGACAGGTCAATTATGCCGCCGTGCCAGGTAATTAACATTAGCCCCTCAGGTCAACAGGTGATGCAGACGTGCTGGCTCGCCGCGTAAACTGTAGCAACCACACCCTTTTCCCGGCCACCCTCCCTACCACACACACACCCTACCACACACCCTTCCTACCACACACACCCTTCCTACCACACACACCCTCCCTACCCCTACCATAAGACATAAGAACATAAGAAGATAAGGAAGCTACAAGAGGCCGCGAGACGTACACGTGGTAGTTCCTGTAATAAATATACCACCATATCCCTACCACACCCCCTCCCTACCACCACACTCCCTACCACACACCCTTCCCTACCACACACCCTACCACACACCCCCTAGCCACACCCCCTCTCTCCTTACCACACACCTTCTCCCTACCACACACACCCTAGCCACACACCCTACCTACCACCACACACACACACCCTCCCACACATCCTACCAACCACACCCCTCCTACCACTCTCCATACCACACACCCTCTTCCCTACCACACACGCCCTACCACACTGCCTACCACACACACCCTACCACATACACAACCTACCACACATACCCTACCACACACCCTTCCCTACCACACACACCCTACCACACACCCTTCCCTACCACACACACCCTCCCTACCACACTGCCTACCACACACACCCTACCACACACACACCCTCCCTACCACACTACCTACCACACACACCCTACCACATACACCCTACCACACACACCATAACCACACTCCCTACCACACTGCCTACCACACACACCCTACCACACACACCCTACCACACTGCCTACCACACACACCCTACCACACACCCACTACCACACACACCCTAACCACACACACCTTAACACACACCAACCACACACCCTCCCTACCACACCTCCTAGGAACCATACCCTTGCACTAGCTTCCTCAAGGCCACATCCCAAAGCGTTACTCTCTTATACGCTACACCATCGTATAGAAGAAAGGGAGGGAGAATGCAATAGAAAGTAAGGAAGTAAGGAAGAAAGAATGCAAGAGAAAGGAAGGAAGGAAGGAGGAAGGAAGGTAGGAAGAGAAAGGAAGGGAAGGGAAGGGAAGGGGAAGAGAAAAATGCAAAGGGAAAAGAAACATGAATATATTAAACAGCAGATAAAAATTTGCTAGTGATGATGATGATGGTAAGGCAAGGTCACAAAAGTCAAATGACGTCATCAGCTGAGGTCAAGGCTAGGTCAAAGCATCAGGTCAGGTCAATAGTGTTCAAGAATAGGATAGAAAAATGATACAAATAATTGGTTCTTATACGCTACAATGGCTACACCATCGTATAGTTTTGTTCCCTCGGTTCCTTTTCACTCTTCAACTTGACTTCTTTGAACTTTTTTTACTTCTTCGTTATTCAACATTTCGGCCTTATGTATCTTTTTGGGGATCAGCTTGTCATATTTGTTGTTCGTTTTTGGCTTTTAAAAGTACACTACTATTGCTATTACTGGTGTTACGTATACCACTACTACCACTACCACTACTACTACTACTACTACTACTACTATAACTACTATTTTTTTATGTGTGTGGCTTTTAAAAGTGTACTTCTGCTGCTATCTCTGCTATTACTACTATGACTACTACTACTACTACTACTATTATTACTACTACTACTACTACTACTATTAAACTCTACTTCCTCCTCCGATTGGTACTATTTCTACTGCTACTGCTACTACTACTGTAGCGACTAAAAGAGTCACCCCTTCAGTCTTCATGTTTCCGTACTCTGCCAGTGCGGTCTCTATACAGAGAATCAGAGTAGCACGGGGACTATTCTAATTGTAGTCTTCAATCATTGTTATGGTAATTATCAGGTGTTTGCACTGTTATCAGCTTATCAATATAATCAATTATGTACAACGTAAAACCAGCAATATACACCAGGAAGTATCCTTGGTGAAACTCGCATGTCTTGGCGAGTTTTGCATAACACCTTGAAAAACAACCATTTATGAGAACTGAAATTTGTATATATACTCCAGATTTTATGAAATAAAATTAACCTGAACTGGACAAATGAGTATCCTTCATTCCAGTTAAACCAAAGCTATGAACACTCCACCAAGTTACAAATGGTGACCCGGAGTGTAGCTATGGTTCCTAGGTGGCTTAAACTGGTGCTGTCCATCTCGGCATAGAAATGCAATTTCTATGCCTTGCTGGACACAAGAGCACACCTCTCCTAGTCGTGGGACCTGCGTCTTCGGAAGCATTCGTCCCATTGCTCCCGCTGTATATTCCTAGCCTCCAGCTTCACTGGTGATTGCTAGGTTGTAAGCGGGATAGGGAGAATTACACGTTTACGTGTAGCCGCCACCTAGTCAAGTTCCCCACCCAAACCCCGGCACCTTCTGTGCCTTCCTCAGGGCATTTTTGCCCTCAGAACGCCTCACTGCGTCCTCAGCGGCCTATGCGCATTCAGCGCGGCCACTACCCCGCCAGGCGCCTCACTGCGTCCTCAGCGGCTTATGCGCATTTAGCGCGGGCCCTGTTTTCCTCCGAGCCTCACTGCGGCCTATGCGCATTTAGCGCGGCCGCTGCCCCCCTCCAGACGGCTCACCGCGTCCTCAGCGGCCTTATGCGTGTTTGGCGCGGGCCCTGCTTCCTCAAAACGCCTCAGTGGCCTATGTGCACTCAGCGCAGCCACTTCACCCTCTGACGCCTCCTTGCGCCCTCAGCACGACCTCACCAGCGCATTCTGCGCAGCCCCACGGTGTTATTGAATCACTCCACGGCCGCCGCTCGCCGCCCTATGGATTACCAGCCCTGTGGATTACTCAACCTCAACTCCACAGTGTTAACGCTGATCACTCCACGGCCGCCGCTCGCCGCCCTATGGATTACCAGCCCTGTGGATTACTCAACCCTCAGCTCCACAGTGTTAACGCGACTCACTCCACGGCCGCCGCTCGCCGCCCTATGGATTACTCATCGCCCTGTGGATTACTCAACCCTCAGCTCCACAGTGTTAACGCGACTCAACTCCACGGCCGCCGCTCGCCGCCCTATGGATTACTCATCGCCCTGTGGATTACTCACCGCCCTTTGGATTACTCACCGCCCTGTGGATTACTCATCACCAGGCTGCAGCCACTGCCATGGCGTCAACACTGCCACGCCCGCACACAAGCCGGCGGCACCACTGCCATGGCGGTAACACTGCCACGCCCGCAACACAAGCCGGCGGCACCACTTGCCATGGCGCAACACTGCCACGGCCCGCAACACAAGCCGGCGGCACCACTGCCATGGCGTCAACACTGCCTCGCCCCGGCGACTTACAGCCGGCGGCACCACAGCCATGGCGCAACACTGCCACGCCCGCAACACAAGCCGGCGTCAACACTGCCATGGCGGTAACACTGCCACGCCCGCAACACAAGCCGGCGGCACCACTGCCATGGCGCAACACTGCCACGCCCGCAACACAAGCCGGCGGCACCACAGCCATGGCGCAACACTGCCACGCCCGCAACACAAGCCGGCGGCACCACAGCCATGGCGCAACACTGCCACGCCCGCGACTCACAGCCGGCGGCACCACTGCCATGGCGGCAACACTGCCAAGCCAGCAACTGGTCACCACAGCCCTCCACATCAAATCGGCAACAAACACCAGCAGCACCGCTCCACCAACCAACGTCTCGTTCCTCCTCCCGCGTCACTAGGGGGGGGTACTGTAGCGACTAAAAGAGTCACCCCTTCAGTCTTCATGTTTCCGTACTCTGCCAGTGCGGTCTCTATACAGAGAATCAGAGTAGCACGGGGACTATTCTAATTGTAGTCTTCAATCATTGTTATGGTAATTATCAGGTGTTTGCACTGTTATCAGCTTATCAATATAATCAATTATGTACAACGTAAAACCAGCAATATACACCAGGAAGTATCCTTGGTGAAACTCGCATGTCTTGGCGAGTTTTGCATAACACCTTGAAAAACAACCATTTATGAGAACTGAAATTTGTATATATACTCCAGATTTTATGAAATAAAATTAACCTAAACTGGCCAAATGAGTATCCTTCATTCCAGTTAAACCAAAGCTATGAACACTCCACCTAGTTACACTACTACTACTACTATTAACATCTTCTTCCTCCTCCTATTACTACTATTTCTGCTGTTACTACTACTACTACTACCACTACTACTACTACTACTACTACTACTACTACTACTACTACTATTACTACTACTACTACTACTACTACTACAGGACTCAGCATAACGCGGAAGGGAGGGAATATCTTTATTTGACAAGAGATACTGACGTTTAATCCCAGTAAATTATCAAATATTACGTAATTGAATAAGTGAATCAATGATCTCCTTTAAACGAAGTGGTGGTGGTGGTGGTGGTGTGGTGGCGGTGGTGGTGGTGGTGGTGGTGGTGGTGGTGGTGGTGGTGGTGGTGGTGGTGGTGGTGGTGGTGGTGGTGGTGGTGGTGGTGGTGGTGGTGGTGGTGGTGGTGGTGGTGGTGGTGGTGGTGGTGGTGGTGAGAGACATACCAATATATCGCTTTAAACGTATTACTGGATATCAGTTATGTTATACCTCGAGAAAAAGACATGATTATGATTATGTTTATTATTATTAGAAATTTACAATATTCTGTTAAGTGGTGGTGAGAGACTTATTAATACATCGCTTTAAACGTATTACGGGAAATTAGTTATAATATACATAGAAATGATTATTATTATTATTATTATTACTATTAGAAATTTACAATATTCTGTTAAGTGGTGGTGGTAGTGGTGAGAGTCATACCAATACATCGCTTAAAACGTATTACAGGACATTAGTTATAATATACGTAGATAAAAAGGCAGTGGTATGATTATTATTATTATTATTTCTATTATTATTATTATTATTAGAGATTCACTATATTCTGTAGTTAGTTTGAAGGACAGTAATGGCTTATTTTATAGTTTATAGTATATAGTATTAGTATTAGTTCAGTTTATAGTATATAGTATTAGTATTAGTTTAGTTTATAGTTTAGTTTAGTTCAGTGCTAACGAAAGCCAGTCAGTTATTGGTCCGTAATACAAATAATGACAATATCAATACAGATGCAAAGCGTTAACACACTCACTAATACTATCACAGAGTCCTTGCTACTTAATGCTACAAATGTTACAGTAATGATACGTTGAATGATCTGACCTTTCCCTAGTCCAGTATATTACAATGATTTATATCAATACTAATCAAGAGCAGCCTGTGATTGAATGTGAATGGATTAATACACAAGAATAATCTAATGTAATCAAGTAAATAAGGACGATAATTATATGACAGTCACTTAAAACTACAGTTATTTCCATATAAGAGTAGAGGTTGACATACAGACACACACAGACAGACACTTGGCCACATAGACAGAATGATAGACAGAGAGGTACATATATAAACAGAGGTAGATAGGTAGACAGACAAACAGACAGGCGGACACACACACACACACACACACACACACACACACACACACACACACACACACACACACACACACACACACACACACACACACAACAAAACATACAGATAGATAGATAGATAAGAATAAAGACAGACAGGTAGACAGATAGACAGACACACAAGAGACAGACGGACACACATATACACACGCAAACAAAAACAGAGAAACGGAAAGACAGAAAAAACATGAATATTTAGATTAACAAGTAAAAATCTCAATTACAGCTTCGTGAACGTTCGTGTGTTTCTGTATCGTACTACAAAATGTGTGTGTGTGTGTGTGTGTGTGTGGTGTGTGTGTGTGTGTGTGTGTGTGTGTGTGTGTGTGTGTGTGTGTGTTGTGTGTGTGTGTGTGTGTTGTGTGTGTGTGTGTGTGGTGTGTGTTGTTGTTGTGTGTGTGTGTGTGTTGTAGTGTGTGTGTGATGTGTGTGTGTTGTGTGACTGTGTGTGTGTGTGTGTCGTGGTGTGTGGTAGTGTCTGTGTGTGTGTGTGTGTTGCCTGTGTGTGGTGTGTACTATGTGTGTGTGTTGATGTGTGTGTGTGGGTGTGGGTGTGTGTGGTGTGTGTGTGTGTGTGTGTGTTTGTGTGTGTGTGTGTGTGTGTGTGTTAGTGTGTGTGTATTGTGTGTGTGTTGGGTGTGTGATGTGTGTTGTGTGTGTGTGTGTTGGGTGTGTGTGTGTGTGTGTGTGCTGTGTGTGTGTGTGGATGGTGGTGTGTGTGTGTGTGTGTGTGTGTGTGTGTGTGTGGGTGGTGTGTGTTTACGCGGTCTGGCAGTTGGCAATGGAACAAACCGCAGCAACTTTTCCCTTCGCTGCGTCACGAGAAAATGTGGTTTGTACGAAAGAAATATCCAACATTTGATTCTAGTGTTTTAGTTGTTAATTCTTTATCCTCCTTCCTCACATCTCTCTTCTTTCTCTCCTCCTCCTCCTCCATCCTCCCCTCCTCCTATCCTCCTCCTATTCTCCTACCTCCTCCTCCTCCCATCGCTCCTCCTCCTCATCCTCCTCCAACTCCTCCTCCTCCTTCCTCCTTACTCTTCCTTCGATAATAAATGATTATAATGCTATCATATTTTTTGTTGTTTTTTAAGTATCGGAGGGAAGGTTTTAAAGATTAGTACGGTTGAAAGTTAAAATACTTTCCTCCCACTTCTACCTAACCTAACCCTCCTAATCTCTCAACAACTCCTAACCTAATAATCCTCTCTAACTTCCTAACCTACCTAACCCTCTACCTCCTAACCTAACCTAACCCTCCTTAATCTCCTCACACAACTCCTAACTACCTAATCCTTCTAACCTTCCTAACTAACAACTCCTAACCTCCCCACACACCTCCTAACCAATCTTTCTTCAAGGTCAATTTAAGAAATTTAAACAAAGGGTACTGTAAATGTTAGTTCAATTGACTTGAAATTAGTATTATTAGTAATACCATTACATCAAAATCATGTATTTGCGTGGAATTGAATCTTTGGCCACCATGGAAGCATATATGGAAAGAGAGAAAGAAAAAAATGTAAATGATAATGTTTAGTTTGTCAGAAAATTTGTAATTAACTGATTAAAATGTTTTTACAGTTTTTCCAGAAATTTTCCTTCATCATATATTCTTGCGCTTCTATTTCTTTCTCTCTCTCTTATCAGGTCTGTTTTCTCATTGTAGATTCTCTCTCTCTCTTCTCTCTCTCTCTCTTTCTTCTCTCTCTTCTCTTCTCTCCTCTCCTCTAACTCTCTCTCTCTCTCTCTCTCTCTCTCCTCTCTCTCTCTCTCTCTCTCTCTCTCTCTCCCTCTCTCTCTCTCTTCTCTCTCTCTCTCTCTCTCTCTCTCTCTCTCTCTCTCTCTCTCTCTCTCTCTCTCTCTCCGAACCGTTTTTTGTAGTTGTTTTATATACGACTCTTCTCTCTCTCTCTTCTCTCTCTCTCTCTCTCTCTCTCTCTCTCCTCTCCTCTCTCTCTCTCTCTCTCTCTCTCTCTCTCTCTCTCTCTCCTTTTCTCTCTCTCTCTCTCTCTCTCTCTCTCTCTCTCTCTCTCTCTCTCTCTCTCTCCTCTCTCTCTCTCTCTCTCCGAACCGTTTTTTTGTAGTTGTTTTATATACGTCATAATACTAAAACAATGCTAAAAGGATACAGACATTGCTAAAAATTATGGTAGGTTATATAATTGATGTGTTATTTAAAAGGAGGCTGGCAAGTTTACTTTTAAATGTAGGCAAGGTAGCAGCATCAGTGATATTAAGTTGCAGGTTGTTTCATATTTTAGGCCCTATGACATCCATACTTCTAGCACCCGCATCTGTTTTTGTTTTGGGTACATATAAACAATTTTGTTGTCTGGTTCTGTTTTTGGTTACTTCACGAACAGTAGGAAGTTTCTTGAACCATGCAGGATAAAAATCGTGTAATACCTTAAAGACAGGGGTACATGTGTCCAATAAATGCTTCTCTTTTACTCTTATCCACCCTAGTTCTTTTAATATAGGCGTTACATGGTCGTATTTTTTAGCACCACCTATGGCTACCTTGGCTGCAAAGTTTTGTAATTTTTGGACATCGCTCATTATAGTTAGATTTGTCGTGCCCCATATCCGAATACAGTAGTTGATTATGCTGAGTACTAATGACTGCACCGCAATTATTCGGGAGGGTTTGTCAAGATTGTCACTTACACGGCTTATGAACATTAGTGTACCAACAACTTTTTTATGTACCTCATTGATATGTTTGTCGAAAAGCATAAACCGATCAATGTACACACCTAAATTTTTAACATGATTGCTTGGGGTGATGGTATCCTCATCTATTTTGATGACGGCATTGGAAGGGACATGTGACAGAAGTTGCCTATTTCCAATAAAAATACACTGCGTTTTGCTTGAGTTAAGCATTAAACCATTACTAAGAAAATATTTCTTGACACATTTTAGGGTTTCTTCAGTTTTTCGAATGAGACATGTAAGTTCATCTACATTACTGGTATGTATAAATTGAGTGTCATCAGCATATTGGATTATTGTGCAGTCCTTGACATATTCAGCTAAGTCATTTACGAAGATATTAAATAGGATTGGACCCAAAATTGATCCTTGTGGGACGCCATAATCAATTCTGCGTTTACTTGAAATAGAGTTCTTTATGCGAACAGATTGGGTTCTGTTCCTCATATAGCTGTCAAACCAGTAGGAATCAAT
This sequence comes from Chionoecetes opilio, assembly GCA_016584305.1. Lineage (NCBI taxonomy): Eukaryota > Metazoa > Arthropoda > Malacostraca > Decapoda > Majidae > Chionoecetes > Chionoecetes opilio. Next base: position 49,150 of record JACEEZ010008577.1, read on the forward strand.
TTTGAGCTTAAGGCATCTATTTATAAGAATCATGTGATTAACACTATCGAAAGCTTTTGATAGATCACACAGAGTGAGCAAAGATATTTTTCTGTGGTCCATGTTGTTGTATATTTCATCGGTAATGATAGTAAGAGCAGTCTCAGTGGATAACCTGGGCCTGAAACTATGCTGGCTGTTTGATAGAAGCTTTCTGACTTCTAGGTGGTGTATTAGCTGGTTTATAATTACTTTTTCTAATATTTTTGATAATATGGAGAGAAGTAAAATAGGTCGAAAATTGCCCACGTTATCAGCGTCCCCATTTTTTAAAATTGGCACCACTATGGCATGTTTCCAAGCGTCAGGGAAAACACCAGTAACCATGGACGTGTTGATAATACTTGTTACATATACTGCTATTACATACAATGCATCCCTAAAAAGTTTCAATGTTATAGCATCCGAGCCAACAGAGTTAGTATCATTTAGATCTTTAATAGTCAATATTACAGTGTTTAGTCAACAGGGATTGAGGTCTAAAATAGTCAGTGTCCATAGAAAGAAGTATTGGATCTTGAGAGAGAGAGAGAGAGAGGATAGAGAGAGAGAGAGAGAGAGAGAGAGAGAGAGAGATGAGAGAGAGAGAGAGAAGAGAGAGAGAGAGAGAGAGAGAAGAGAGGAGAGAGAGAGAGGAGAGAGAGAGAGAGAGAGAGAGAGAGAGAGAGAGAGAGAGAGAGAGGAGAAGAGAGAGAGAGAAAGAGAGGAGGAAGAGAGAGAGAGAGAGAGGAGAGAGAGAGAGAGAGAGAGAGAGAGAGAGAGAGAGAGAGAGAGAGAGAGAGAGGAGAGAGAGAGAGAGAGAGAAGAGAGAGAGAAGAGAGAGGAGAGAGAGAGGAGAGAGAGAGAGAGAGAGAGAGAGAGAGGAGAGAGATGAGAGAGAGAGAGAGAGGGAGAGAGAGGAGAAGAGAGAGAGAGAGAGAGAGAGAAAGAGAGAGAGAGAGAGAGAGAGAGCTCTCGCTGTAGAGGCCCTCGAGGTTGAAATGGATAGGTACCTTGAGATGATGTTCTTCAGACTGTGGACGAGTCGCCACGAAACCATCCTACTATGCGTCTGCTACCGCCCACAGTGGCAGGGAAATGACCCCATCCACTTCCTCCACTCCAACATTGACACCCTACTTCTCCAGCACAACTGCAACCATCTCATTGTTGTAGGGGACATGAACCAGCATCTGGTTGCAAGGCAGTTCGAGAATTTGCTAACTGAGTACGGCCTTAACAACCATGTAAACTTCCCAACCCACATCTCTGGCTCCTCCCTCGACCCCGTCATCACAGATTTGCCAGAAGAAGTGATCACCTGCCTCCCCCTGGGTATGGTTGGATCATCGGACCACTCTGCCGTACTCACCACCATCAGCACCACTGTAGTACGCGACGAGGCTACTGCCCGAGTCAACTGGCTTTGGTCTCGTGGAGATTGGGACAGCCTAAAAGAAAACTTGGACTCCATTGTGTGGACGGAGCTTCTCCACGGCGACGTTAACACACAAGTGGAGACCTTCACCAACCTCCTCCTATCCCTTCAGAAAAACCATATACCCAGCCAAACCTACAAATCCAAACCCCATGATCAGCCCTGGTTAGGTTTTCAGTGTAAGAGAGCCGCTGACAACAAGAGCAGGGCCTGGCTGCGGTACAAGTCCCACCCCTCCCAACTCAACAAACATCGGCACAAAGAAGCCTGCAAGACCATGTGTCAGGTCCAAAAGCAGGCCATACAACGCTGAAGAGAGGACTTAAAGGCCAAGTACAGCGGCCAGTCAGTGAGCAGTAAGGAGTGGTGGTGTGGAGTGAAGCAGCAGCAAGGCCTCTTTGCTGACAGCACCATTCCGCCGCTCACCAGACCAAACGGGTCAGTGGCTGTCCCCGACAAGGACAAGGCTGAGCTGTTGGCAGCTCATTTTTCTTTTAAAATGTCGGTGCCAGACCCCTCACGAGAGCCCCCAGAGAAACAATGAGCCAGGGCCTCTCTGCAAGTACATGTAAACCACCTATCCCACCTAAACAAACAGCTTCTACAAAAGCCTGCAAGCCATGTGTCAGGTATCCAAAAGCTCCTATACAACGCTGAATATAGGACAAATGGCCAAGAAATCGCTCAGTCAGTGGATCATAAAGTGTGGTGTGGATAGGCAAGCAACCTGATTTGCTGACAAATTGCCTTAACTCAAAATGGGTTTCCCACTGGTTCCACGCAAGGGGAAACAAACCGATCTGTTCGCAGCTCATTTTTCAAAAACGCGATTGATTATGGCCCCACACGGTCAGCCACCCTAGTATACTCAAATGACTCTTAAAGTGGCCTTGGAGAGTCTCGCAGTTAACAATAAGGAAGTAGAACATCAGCTGCGGCAAATAAAATCCCAAGAAGGCGCTAGGGCCCGACAACATCAGCCCTCACCTACTAAAGGGATGTGCTGCCCAGCTCGCTCCACCACTCACCATCATACTGCAACAACATTCTTTCCTCGTGCAAGTGGCCCACGCAATGGAAAGAGGCAAGAGTGGTGGCCATCCACAAAAAAAACAGCAAACGGGACCCAAAGAACTACCGCCCCAATTTCCTTCTCACTACTGTTGGGAAAATCCTGGAGTCCCTCATCACCGCCAAGATCAACACCTTCTTGTACGCCCACCATCTCCTTAACTCCAAGCAGTTTGGTTTCAGGCAGGGAAGGTCGGGCTGCAGACCTGCTCCTCCTTCAGTCTGCTTCCGGGAAAACCACTCGCTGGATAGAGGAATGGACACTTTGTCGTGGCTTTTGGACATCGCCGGAGCCTTTGACAGGATGTGGCCACCGAGGTCTCGCTGCCAAGCTGAGGAGTCAGGGAAGTGCGCGGCGCCCTACTGCAGCTCATCCAGGACTACCTCCAAGACAGGACCTTACGGGTGGTGATCAACGGCCACACTTCCAGCCAGCAAACCCATCCCCCGCCAGCGTCCCGCAGGGCAGCGTACCTCGGGCCTCTTCTGTGGAATGTCTATTTCAATGACATTCTCCAGCTCATTCCTGAGGCCCAGGCCTACGCTGATGACTGCACCCTTGCCTTCCCCTGCGACAGACGTGAACTGGCAGGACACGGTGTGCCGCATCAACCTGGCATTGGACAACATCGTCACCTGGAGTAGTCGATGGCAGGTCAGCCTGGCCGCTGACAAAACCCAGGCTCTGCTTATCTCCCGCAGGCAAGACATCACCAACCTGCCTGCAACCGGACATACGGCTTGAGGGCAGATCCATCCCCCTTCAGAGATCCATCTCCATCCTTGGGGTGGGAGTTTGACGGGGACTGACCTTCACCAGTCATGCCAGGAGAGTAGCTAAAAACTCGGCCTGGAGACTCAGCTGTGTCCGGCGCATCTCCCACCTTCTAGATGCCAAGGGGGTTGAGGTTCTGTACAAGGCTCAGGTACGTCCCTAATGGAATACTCCCCCCTAGCATGGTCTTCCTGCCCGCCCTCCTTACTTGGCCACACTAGACGCGTCCAGAGAAGAGCCCAGCGACTGGTTAGCAATAAACGTCCCCCACCACGCGCCGGGCTCCTTCCAAACCCTCCAGAAGGCAGGGATGTGGCAGGTTTATGTGTTCATGCACAAGGCAAATAAATCTCCACAAGCCCCACCTGGCAGCCATCAAGCTCCCAGGCCCCCGCCGCCCCTTCACTCCACCCGTGTCGCCCCACACAGACAGGAGCAAGTGACTGTGCCTTCTCCAGGACAGAGCACCACCTACGTTCCTTCTTACCCCGCTACGGCCGTCTGTGGAACCAGTTAGTTCACCAAACTGACCTCCCCCCACCACGCCTCGCTACAAGACTTTAAGCGGGGGTTTAACAGCTGGAGATGGCCTAATTTATTTTTAAATATAAAATGCTTCTTTTTATATTAGATGTAGCTATAGATAGCTCTAGTGTAAAACCTAGAGCTTTAGCTATAACACAAATGTACTAAACAGTTTAAATGAAAAAAAAAAGAGAAAAGAAAAGAGAGAGAGATATGAGTATCAGTATCATATTTAAATGACTCCACTTCTTGTTCCAAACAGGAGAGCGGTCGTCCCACACATCTTAACGATTGACAACATAATGTCGATAACCTTTACAGTGAACTTTAAAACCATTCTCCACTGGAGGGGGCAGGCAGGTCGACCACTTGTCTTTTCTATGACCGCACCTCACCTTTCTTAACCCGCCTCACTTTGCGCAACATATGACGCGTCATAAATGGTCGGAAGT
>JACEEZ010008579.1:0-22344 GCA_016584305.1 Chionoecetes opilio
GTGAAAAATTTACTTTGCTACATTTGAGAACCCTGATCAGCCTTTTCTATCCTGCTCAAAAAATCTAAATACATGAAAAATTTGCTTGCTACATTTTGAGAACCTGATCTGATTTCCTACCCTGCTCAAAAAATCAAAATATGTTTTTGCTTTGCTACATTTTGAGCAACCCTTTGATACCCTTTGATGAATGATGAGCCTTTCCTATCCTGCTCAAAAAATCAAAATACATGAAATTGTTCTATGCTACATTTTGAGAACCCTGATCAAATCTTTCCTATCCTGCTCAAAAGATAAAAATTCTGCATGCCTGAGTTGTGGTTTCCCCAACATAGCAGACCCCCTCCCACCCCCCCTGCCCTGACCGCCTCCGCTGGTCCGCTGCGCAGGTGTCCAGCACGGTGGAGTGTCTGCGGGACCTGATGGGGGAGTGTGAGGTGCGGGCGTCCAGCAGGCAGGCCATGGTGCCCTCCCTCACCGACGCCTCCACCGAGACCTTCTGGGAGTCCGGGGATGAAGACCGCAACAAGACCAAGAGCCTCACTATTACCTGTCCCTCCGCCATCCACCCCCAGACCATCTACATCCACATTGACAACTGCAGAGACCTCGGGGTGGGTATTATTATTATTATTATTACTAATACTATTACTATTACTATCACCTGCCCCCCCCCCTCCCTCCCCCCCCCCCGCCATCTCACCCCAGACCATCTACATCCACATAGACAGAGACTTTGTTTTGGGGTGGATATCTGGATCTCTTCGTCCTTATTAGATTGCTTTTCTTGTTACTCTTACTTTCAAAGTGGACTAAACATAACTGATGGTAATAATAGTCTCTATGTCAACATACGCATTGATATTTGCAACACCAGAGTGAATGGGTGATGGATCAGCAAATTAACCCCTTCACGCCCAGATCTTTCCATTGCTATATAAAATTGTCTGTTGTTGAGCCATAAAATTACGAAAAGTGACTGAATATACCAAATTAACTAGTGAACAAGGATACTAAACAGGTCATATCTATAAAATATTCTTTATTCACTAAAAAAACGTTTAATGGTAACCAAATTACAATGGAAATTACGTTCTGGGCCTCAAGGGTTAAGAAAGTCCTAGGCAGTGATCACTATTGGTGTAATTGGTGTTGGTGTCCCCGCAGAACAAGGTGTCCAGTGTGGTGTTCAAGTGTGGCAGTGGTGGTGAGGACATGGTGTGGCCAGGAAGGTTGATCTGGAGAGCAGGTTTACTGGCTGGCTGCACGCTGTCCTGCTGGGTGAGTCTTCTGGTCCTCTCCCTCACTGATGAATCAATAAACTATGCTATAATAGAAGTAGAGAAAAACATCAGCTTAGATTTGAGTTGGTATAGACTGGAAGGGAGTGGAAGGAACTGTAGTCTATTTTTTTAACGAGGCCAAAAATCCTGACCCCTTGCTGCTTACTGACTGATATTTGTTTCCAGAAAAAGGGGAATACTATGTTTCTTCTAAATTTCAGCTGTATTTTATCATAGTTAACCATATTATCGGGTAAACATAGGCATCATTTTAAGCATGGATATCTGTCTTAAAATAATCATCCAGACCATTTCATCATTCCTGATTCAATGCAATCAAATCATAGCCATTAACGAGTATATCAACAATACGTCGTCACTTTTTGTATCCAGTCAGGCCGTTTTTAAATAATCCGCAATCAAAATCTGCAAATTCCCCGAGTTCTCAAAACACTCTCAAGATTTGCAGACGCTCAGGCTCAGGCTCCGTGACGTAGCATCAGGAAGGCTCCTCTTCCCGCGCTTGATCAGAGGCACGTAAACACAGAGATAAATATAGTACTTGAAAATATTGGGTGTTTCTGATAGATTTTTTTTGCTATATGCCACATGCATGCATCCTTTATGGTGCAGCATGCTTTTCCCTTCCCACACACACGCCTGCACACCGACACCCTTCCCACACACACGCTGCACACACGCCTCCTTCCCACACACACGCTTGCATACACGCCTCCTTCCCACACACACGCCTCCGTCCCACACACACGCCTGCACACCGACACCCTTCCCACACTCATGCCTGTACATACGCCTCCATCCCACACACACGCCTTCACACCGACACCCTTCCACACTCACGCCTGCACACACGCCTCCGTCCCACACACACGCCTGCACACCGACAACCCTTCCCACACACACGCCTGCACACCGCCTCCCTTCCCCCACACACGCCTGCACACACGCTTCCTTCCTACACACACGCCTGCACACCGACACCCTTCCCACACACACGCCTGCACACATGGGCCCCCTTCCCACACACACGCTTGCATACACGCCTCCTTCCCACACCACGCCTGCACACACGCCTCCTTCCCACACACACGCCTGCACACACGCTTCCTTCCCACACACACGCCTGCACACCGACACCCTTCCCACACAGACGCCTGCACACACGCCTCCTTCCCACACACACGCCTGCACACACGCCTCCTTCCCACACACACGCCTTCACACACGCCTCCTTCCCACACACACGCTTCCTTCCCACACACACGCCTGCACACCGACACCCTTCCCACACACACGCCTGCACACACGCCTCATTCCCACACACACGTCTGCACACCGACACCCTTCTTACACACACGCCTCCTTCCCACACACACACCTGCACACACGCCTCCTTCCCACACACACGCCCTCCACACACGTGTGTGTTGTGTGTGCAGGAAGGGTGTTGGTGCGCAGGTGTGTGTGTGGGAAGGAGGCATGTGTGCAGGCGTGTGTGTGGGAAGAGTGTCGGTCACAGCGACAGATTCACTGTCTGACACCGAAGTACAATCGCTCATCATAACATTTGCCGACAGGTGTCCGACAGAGTGTCTGCGGGCGTCCCTGTTCTGACGTCATCAATAACAGTCGTAGCCCTGTTGGAGGGAAGATTTTTTTTTTTCGCGCGCTTTTTACAAAAGTAGTGTTTTTACGGAAATAAGGCCTGGAAATCAATTATTTTTGGTGGATTAGGTGTTTTGAATGTACATTCAACATGATTAGGCAAAAAAAAAAGGGGTCTGGACGATTACTTTAAGATAGAATGGATTTTTTGCCTCGTTAAAAAAATATATATATAAGCCTTTATGTCCCGTCTTGTGTGTCAGGCGAGGCGGTCACGTCCATGGTGGTGGAGCTGCGCGGGCCGGACCAGAGTGTGCGGGTGCGTCAGGTGAGGGTGCTGGGCAGTGGCGAGGGCGAGGGGGGAGGCATGCGGCCCCTCCGCCAGCACTCGCCGCTCACCATTCAGCACCGCGCCTGTGAGCAGGAGACCCTCAAGGTGTTCCGACTCATCACAGGAATGGTAACCAGTCCTACTCTCTTGCTTTAATCTGCATGCCACTTTTAACTCTTTGTGGTGTGCTTTACTCAACAACAAAACTCATATTTTATTTTTATTTTTTTTATTTTACATCACTAAGGACTGGCCAAGGTCAAAAAAATAAAAGTAACAAAAAGCCCTCAAAGTTGCTTGAATATTTACTGCATATGCATTTAAAACTGATGGGTCATGTGCCTGATGATGCTTGTTCTAAGTACAAAAGGCTGGGTAAGATTTATTATTGGTTGGGTGAAAAAACACTGAGACCACCTTGGTGTTGGGCAGGTGTTTGGCCGGCTCATCAGGACGGCGGAGGGCGAGGGCAGGGCTGGAGGGGCGGCCTGTGTGTGCGAGCGCCCTGGCAGCAGCAGCGGCGGAACACCAGGAACGCAACAATGACTTGCGGGAACACATGGTGGGCATCCTCTTCTCAAGGTCAAAACTGACACATCTGCAGAAGCAGGTAAGAGTGTGTGTCTTGTGTGTGTGTTTCCTCGGTGATAGAATGAGGATTTATTAGATGACAGCCAGCAGACCAGTGAACCCCTGAAGTAATCAAGGTGTCTCCCCGGTGCACAGGTGTGTTCCCACATTGTGCAGGCCATCCGCAAGGAGACGGTGCGGGCGCGGGAGGAGTGGGAGTCCAGCCTGAGCTGCGAGACCCTGGCACCCCCGGGACCCCCGAGGAGGGCCACCACAGCGCCCCGGACACTTACTGCTTCGAGATGCTGTCCATGGTGCTGGCCCTGAGTGGCTCGGCCGTGGGACGCGCCCACCTGGCCCAGCAGGACCACCTGCTGCGCCACCTGCTGTCCCTCCTCCACACAGGCTCAGCCAGAGTGCAGCGACAGGTGCGTCTGACGGGCAAATGAAGGGGCAGGTGAAGGCCATTTTGAGGGTTGACACTGATTGACCCTTCATATTGAGGCAGCATTCCTGAACACCTGACGGCCATGAAAAAGATACTTGCAATTTCATTCCTATCTTGTGTAGTCGTCATTTGTTGTAATGAACTCTATGCAGTGTGCTACAGGCTGCCTAACGGTACTGCCTTGGCCTCAGGTTGTGGCACTGTTCCGGCGCATGCTAGCCGACGTGCCGCCCCAGTCGGCTGGCACTGATCCTCGGGTGGAGGAGCTGCCGGCGCACGACTACGCCAGCCTCCACGCAGCGGCACAGGACCGGACGCGACCTTTGACCCTCAAAAGTAAGGATTTCTCTACTTGATCTGTCAGGTATTGCAGGAGGTCACCAGGTGGAAAATAATACTCTATTCTTTTGGCAAACCTGTAACTTCCACTCTAACAGCTCTCCCCAATGCCTCACCACCTTCTCTCCTCTTCACGTGCCCAAACCACCTTAATCGCCTTACTCTCAGCACTGTACTCAGATCCTTCAATCCACGTTTTCTTGCCACCTCTTCACTGATTGATAACATTAACCCCTTCACGCCCAGATCTTTCCTTTACTATAAAAAATTGTCTTGTTACCCATAAAATTACAAAAAGTAACTTAATACACCCAATTAGTTAGCCGATAAGGATACTAAACAGGTCATATCTATAAAACTTTGCTTATATTCACTGAAAATCATATAATGGCACCCAAATTGCAATGGAAATTACGTTCTGGGCGTGAAGGGGTTAACTTTGAATGTGTTGCAGGCAGGGAATCCTTGATGTGTTCCTGGCGGTGATTGCCAAGGCGCTCACCGTGCAACTCAAGACCAAGGGCAGTGAGGGGGGCAAGATGGTGGTGACCCAGGGCAAGGGTGGCGTGACCTCCGTGACCCTGACCTCTGCCATGCCCACACCCGCTGCTAACTCCCCGCGCTGGTGGCTCAGGGGACACGCCACACAGAAACAGGCCGATCTCATCATCAACCTTATCAGAGACATGTCCATGGTAAGAGATCTTTTATTTATTTATTTTTTAATTTTTTTTTTTTTTTATACATTTTTTTTTTTTACATCATAAAGGACTGTCCAAGGGCAAAAAAAAGAGGTAACCAAATCGTTGTATTGAAGTAATGATTAATCTAGCAATGCCTATCATATTTTTATGTCTTTTAGTAAGCTTTGTCTAATTTGTGATTTTTTAACCCGTAAATGCGGATACTGTGTGACAATATCTCTGTGTACGCGGGACTTTTGCCAGAATTCTTATAGTCACTAAACAAACTTGAATAGTATCAATGTATTCGCCATATATTTGTGCAACCGCTAAAACATTTATTTTTGCTAAAGTGTTGTGGTTATTCTATGATTGTACTTGCAAGATGAAGAGCGTTGAGTTTTATGGAATCCATGGTACAGCCGTCACAGAAAACAGGCGCAAGGGTCTTTCTCTCTAATCTCTCTGCCCGCGATAGGGAGAGACGTGTCAGCACCTTCACCTTCCATGCTGGTCACTGGGTCACTGAGCCTATGTGTGACCCCTGGGTCATTTCAGAGTAAAGTAGAGTTGCCAGTTTTCACCGGCTGAAAATTTGCCCACCTTTTTGAATTGGCGGCCGCCCAATTGGGCATACTCGCGTTTTCTTAGTGAGAGACCAAATGGGCATAGCCGCGCTTTACGGGTTAAGGAATATCTGGAAGTATCATGTCATTGTGAATTGGCTGAAATAGGGACTTCTAATCATTGTAACTGAAAACTGACTCCAGATTCGTGTTCAGCATGCCTGATAACTTCTAGGAACAAATTTTCAAGCAAATTTTTTATTTTTTTAAATATTGCAAATTTTGCAAGGGGTTTTGCCTTGATTTTTTTTTTTTTTTTTTTTTTTTTTTTTTTTTTTTTTTAATGTGTGTGTGTGGTGTGTGTACTTACAATTATAGCATCAATACAATGGCTTTGGTTGAGTACAAGTATTCCTTATTTTCTTATATTCCTATGTTTCTTATTTCAGGGCAAACTTTCTGACACGTGGGCCAAGGTCAGCAAGGCCGCCATAGCAGAAAACATCATCACCTGACCGACTGCATGAGAGTGACAGGTCGTGTGCCGCTGCCTGCTGCTACGCCCACCCTGTGGCTGGCCCTGGCGTCCCTGTGTGTGCTGCACCCGGACCACGTGGACGCCCTCTCCTCGCAGCACTGGCAGGCCTCCACCTCCACCGGCGACCCCACACAACCCTGAGCCCCGGGTAGGTCCTCTGACACCTGTGGCCTCTTGTAGCTTCCTTATTTCACAACCCTGAGCCCCGGGTAGGTCCTCTTGACACCTGTGGCCTCTTGTAGCTTTCTTATGTTCTTATGACAGCCAGTGGCCTCTTGTAGCTTCCTTATTTTCACAACCCTGAGCCCCGGGTAGGTCTTCTTGACACCTGTGGCCACTTGTAGCTTTCTTATGTTCTTATGTTTTTATGACAGCCAGTGGCCTCTTGTAGCTTCCTTATTTTCACAACCCTGAGCCCCGGGTAGGTCCTCTTGACACCTGTGGCCTCTTGTAGCTTTCTTATGTTCTTATGTTTTTATGACAGCCAGTGGCCTCTTGTAGCTTCCTTATTTTTACAACCCTGAGCCCCGGGTAGTCCTCTTGACACCTGTGGCCTCTTGTAGCTTTCTTATGTTCTTATGACAGCCAGTGGCCTCTTGTAGCTTCCTATTTTCACAACCCTGAGCCCCGGGTAGGTCCTCTTGACACCTGTGGCCTCTTATAGCTTTCTTATGTTCTTATGACAGCCAGTGCTCTTCTTCTACTTCTTCTTCTTTCTGTTTAACGTCGGCTTTTCCCATATTTTTTATGAGGTTAGACGGCTGATGATACGCTTCCAACTATCTCAACTATTAAAGTCAACTATCAACTTTTCAACTATCAAAGACCCTAGAAAGACCCCAGAAAGACCCCATAAGACCCAGAAAGACCCAGAAAGACCCCATAAGACCCCAGAAAACCATGCACACTCACTCTAACTATTCCTCCCTTGCTGCCTCTCCCTCCACCCCTCCAGCCGACCTGCGAGAACCACGATGACGGGGAGACCCTAGCCATGATCCTGTGTGAGGAGTGTGGCAGCAACCTGTGTGGCGACTGTGACCGCATCCTCCACCTCCACCGCCGCACCCGCAACCACCACCGCACCGTCTTCAGGCAGGAAGCAGGAGGCCATCAAGGTGAGGTTAAGACCACCAAAAAAGAAAAAAAAAAAACGATGTACCAGTTTCTATATAAAGCTATTGTTGCATTTATGTGATTTGCCGTTAGAGCTTTACGTGTACAGTGGAAATTCCCTATAACAGAATTCTCTATAGCTGAAACTCTCTATAGTGGAAAAGTTCCTTTCCGTAATGAAAATTCCTTACAATGGAATTTTCCGTAATGGAGAAAGATTTTCTGTTAGAAGTCTGCATGGCTACCTGTGCCAGGCATAATTCTGATTTTAAAAAAATGGAGACACCTCTAATTTAGGTGTTTTTTTTACTATTGATCATACATATACATATTTGTAGTGCTTTATTTTATGCATAGAAAGGTGTTTACAGCATTGTAGCATCTGTGTGTAAATTCCGGAAAATTCCGGAAATGGAAATTCCCCATAATGGAAAGGGTTGGCTGAATTATTCCGTTATAGAGAGTTTCCACTGTACATATATACAATTAATTAATACTTTGTCCCGTGCCCATTGATTGAGCCCTTTGTGTGATTTGCCGTTAGAGCTTTTCATGTAGCCTACGTATATACCATTAATTAATACTTTGTCCGTTGCCCCTTGATTGATCCCTTGTTGTACCAGGTGGACCTTCACGAGGGGTGTGGCCGCACAAAGCTGTTCTGGCTGCTGGCCTGGCTGACTCCACCACCCTCAAGGCCATGCTGGAGCTGCGGGCGAGAGCCAGCGGTCCCGCGGCGCCGTGGCGGCCAGTACCTGCAGGTTCTGTGGCGCCCGGCCCAGCCCTCCCTGCTCTCCCCCGCCCCTGTCTGCCCGGATCCCGACTGCCAGGTGAGCTGTGGCAGTGGTGGGTTGTGGGTTGTGCTGATCTTTTTAAGAGGAACTACCACGTGTAGGTCTTGCAGCCTCTTGTAGCTTCCTTATTTTCTTATGTTCTTGTGTTCTTATCTCTTCTGATCCAAAGCACCAAAACTAGTCAGGCTTTATTGATTTGTGTTACAGTCGAGCCATTTGCATGTGGCTTATATTAAATAAGTAAAAGAAATGCTGAAGAGACCATGTTGTGTTATGGCATTGTCTTCATTTGACACATCGACTGTACTATGAACAAGTATTCTTGGGAAACTTTTCAAGACTATATTAGGTATCTGTTAAGTGTGTTTTATTATTTTACATAGATTTTCATTTGTTTTTTGTGTCCTTTCCTTACTACATCAGTACTAATTAAGGGAAGAGTAAGGAAAAATGCTCTAAAACAATGGGATGAAGACTTGTTAATGCTTTAAACCATGCCTTGTTCAACTGCAAGACTGTGAAAGGGGAGGTTTATCCCTTTAACTTAGTGTGAATTCCTGTGTTACTTAGGAGAATCACAAGCCCAAAGTGTTTCAAGGAATGACATGCAAGGATTACTGAGCAAACCAGAACATCAGTCGTCAGGTGGTCAGTGCGGAGTCAATAGGGATCTATAAAAGGAGTCCGTATAAATTCATGGATGGGGAAGAAAGGTGGATGTAGGTAGTGTTAAGTAATAGGAACTACCACGTGTAGGTCTCGCAGCCTCTTGTAGCTTCCTTATGTTCTTATGTTCTTATGTTCTTGTGTTATGTGGCCCACAGGAGTACAGTCGCGAGGCGTGTGTGAGGACCCAGGACTGTGGTCACCTGTGTGGGGGGCTGAAGGGGGAGAACACCTGCCTGCCCCTGCCTCCACGGCTGCTCCAACAACCCAGCACTCAAGCAGGACGCTGATGACATGTGTATGATCTGCTTCTCGGAGGCACTGTCTGCGGCGCCGGCCATTCAGGTAGGTAGAGAAAAATTAACCCTTTCACGCCCAGATCTTTCCTTTGCTATATAAAATTGTCTGTTGTTAGCCATAAAATTACAAAAAGTAACTTAAATACGGTAAAACCTCTCATATTCGGACTAATTGGGCCAAGGAGTGGTCCGAGTAATGCAAGGATCCGAATAATGGGGGGGATTATATATGGGGGACATGTAAGAAAAAAGAAAAAAAAAAAAAATTAGGTGTATATATATATATATATATATATATATATATATATATATATATATATAATATATATAATATATATATATATAGCTAGGAAATTTCGACCCCTAAAAAAAAAATAAAAAAAAAAAATAAAAAAAAAAAAAAGAGGAGGTCCGAATAATTTCAAAGTCCGAATACGAGAGGTTTTACTGTATACCAAATAAGCTAGTGGGAACGGATACTAAACAGGTCATATCTATAAAATACTGCTTATATTAATTAAAATCGTCTATTAGTAGCTAAATTACAATTAAAATTACGCTCTGGGCCTCAAAGGGTTAAGAAAATTTTTACACATATGTCCATGTATTTGAACGATTCATTTGAGTTTCTTCCGCACACAGCTGGAGTGCGGCCACGTTTTCCACGTCCACTGTTGTCGCAATGTGCTGTCACGACGCTGGCCGGGCCCTCGCATCACCTTCACCTTCTCCCTGTGTCCTATATGCAAGGTAAGTGGTGGCGCGTCCTCAAACAATCACTGCACAGATAATAATAATAATAATAATAATTTTATTCTCACCCGAAGGCATACAAGAAAAACAACAACATAATATACCAGGCACACTAGAATTGAAACGGCACAAGCGCCACTTTTAAAAAACTGAGAAAAACGCGCTTAAAGTTTAATCTGAGAAAATCAAGATATGAAACAGCACAAGTGCCACTTTTATCAATGAAAAAAATACACCTAAAGTGTTTTCAAAGTAAATCAGCAACAAATGAAGATATTAGATTAAACTTTAAGCGCGTTTTCTCAGTTTTTTAAAAGTGGCGCTTGTGCCGTTTCAATTCTAGGCGCCTGATATAGATGAGGGAATGAACTTAAGTACTAAAGCAAATACAGGGAGGTCCCGAAGATACGAGCAGATAGGTTCCACCTGGCATACTCGTAAAGCGAAATCTCGTATAACGAAACACATAACTAATGGTAAAATATAGTTTGGTTCCAGGACCCCATCAATTAAAAAAAAAAAAAAAAAAAAAAAAACGTTTCTCAAGCTAAAATAAACTATAACAAACACAACAAACACACAGCGTCTATATTACCTACACTGTACTACCTATTCTGTAGAAAAACCATTCTGAAAGAGAAAATAGCACACAAAATAACATAACTGCACATTAATTAAACATAAAATATAAATGATGTCATCAAGCTCATCATCAGTCACCAGCCAATGATAAACAGCTTTTAAAACTTCTCGACCAAGCACAAGTCAGCGAGATATATTTCCGGGCAAGAATGGCATGCCGGGACTGCCTCTCTCCGCCTTCTGTCCCCGTCATCTCAAACTAATTCTCGTTTATTTGGAATGCTTGCGTTTTAAGGAGTTTTAATGTATCAGATAGTAAGATATATAAGTAAGGAGCCTGTGTTGCTAGTGTTTTGGTGTAGAAGGTGTGTGTGTGGGTTGAAATAGTGAATATTCGTGTCATGGAGCGGCCCGCGGCAAGATATTTTTCTCCATCACTCTGCACCGCCAGTCACCTCATCATAACATCTTTAAATCACCTTATTTAAGGTGAAACACGGTGCTACATTGATATAGATAATGACACGTGTATATAACATCTCACCATAATCACTAATTTGTATAATAACGAGTAATAAGACGCTTAATCCTGCCCAAACCTACTGTGGCGGCTCCAGCGGCGCCGCCACTCAAAACTTTTGAGTAAAAAACCCGCCTTCATCCGCCTCACCTGTGCCTTCCTGAAGACAGTCAGCTCCCACGCCTGTGATAGCACCATAGGATATCACCAGGGATCATAGGATTCCTCAAGGGGTTCTCGCTCCCTTACTAAATATTACCAAAGACATCTATCTCCCTTGGTCTAATGGTGTTGATATCCACCCCATGGGCTTCATGGGCTGGCTCATGCTGCTGCTGCTGCTACCAAAGGCCGCGCTGCCAGACGTGGATGAGTCCCTTGCTTGTATTTCATCTCTTTACTCATATATATGAATGATATCCATCCAAATGCAATCATATGTCTACATTCACCTAGAGAAATTATATTTCATAGCATACCAAACAATAATAAGCAAGCCTGGAGACTTCCTACCTCTGCTAATACCGTCTCGAGCAGTCGTTGGCCAGTCTGCACGTTTATTTTCAGATTGATTATCGTACAACCTTAGGTAAAATCATATATGTAGTCAGTAAATGTTTATATGTTAGTAAATAACTTGTAATTTACTTTAGTAAATAACTTGGTAATTTTACTCACCCCAGTTTGAATGTCGTAACGTTGGATTTTTCGATCTCGTATATTAAAAATAGACCCTAATTTACACATCTCGTATCATCGGATTCTCGTATATCGAATGCTCGTATAACGGGACCTCCTGTAATAGATAATAGCTATATACCTCTATAATACTAATAATAATTCTAATCATTTTAAAATTACCGGAGGCATACAGGCAAAAAAGCAACAACAACAAGACAAAGAGTTAACTTAAGTACTAGAGCAAAAAAAAAACATAATATAGGCACATGCATGAGGTGCACAAAACATGGCAGGCTAGAGAGGAGTAGAGAAGACAGAGAGTAGGGTAGATAAAGGGGTGCAGTCAGTTTCGTACACAAGTTGTTTCGTACACCAGTAGATTCGTACACTAAAAAGTTGTTTCGTAGTCTATATGAAACCATAGTCGTTTCGTACACTCAACTCAGAGTTGAACTTGACTACTAGAGTTACGATTCGACACCAGGTATGTACGAAAAAACTCAAATCAGTGTGCGAAACAACTAACTAAACCTGGGTACGAAACAACTTGTGTTCGAAACTCCTTGTAACCAGATATTGAACAGAATATAGAACATGTAGAACAGATAGGTGTAGAGAAGATAGAGTAGGTAGAGAAGAGTGACAAGACACCTCCCGAACTAAAATGGCCCACCCCCCTTTCTTTATTATATTACTGTCTTCTTTATAGCGATTGGCAACTAAGCGACTTTGTGTTACCTCTTTTTTGTATCCTTGGCCAGTCCTTTTGTGGTGCCAGGTTTTTCGTCAGTTGTTACTGTCTCCTTTATATTGAATGATATTAATTGGTTAGGATTTTACATTGATTACAACGAATTGAGAATTGAAATTTTTCTTATGACTTCACTATTTAATTATAGTACGAACACTTCTCGCTGTGGAGAGTGATGAAATGGGAATGAACTTAAGGGGAAGGGGTAGGAGGTTAAGGTTAATGGAAGGGGTAGGAGTTAAGGAGTAAGGGGAAATGCTGCCACCAGCTCAGGCAAGTAGTTCTATGGTTTTACTTCCTGAGCACGTTTTTAATATATATAGATTTATTTTGGTAGTCGGGGTTGATACTTAGTATTTCACCGAGTGAGGCTGAAAACTCTTTTGGAGAACGTGGGGAAGTATTTCCATAACACGCGGAATAAATCACCTGGGGTTTTTACAATAAACACAAGAACTATATTGAAACATCATCCTATTTATTCATCATGAATATTATTTCTCTGTTTGAGATCTTAGACACATATATAAACTCTAATCTGGAACGGGCAAGCTCTCCAGAGCATAACCTCCCTCACTGAATCATTCTTAGAACTACCACCTATGTCCGTATCAACTGAGCACTATAGGTATACATGGAATATATATATATAGGAGAGAAAATGTGAGAGTAATGGGTTGGTGTGGGGTTCACTGTACCATGTGGCCTGGTTTCTGGAGAGGAGTGGAGAGACGACTCCGTTAATAACACTTATATGGATGGGGCAGGCCTCCTATGCGTTAGTGAAACTGAACAACTGTACCTATATATGAGAATATAATAGATATATCATAACAAGAAGGGGGAGGGGGGGGGGGAAATAGGAGCGAGTTACTGAGGTCTTACCTGGAGAGGAGTGGAGAGACGACTGGCTCCCTCGGGGTGACTAAGGCGAGGTTGGGCTTAGTAGCGGGAAAAAGGGGATGTTCGGATCCTATGAAACGGCCTCTCCTGAAGGGATTATCAGACTCGAATGACTCTAATTAACTAATGAAACAAGTATACATATGAAATGGCTGCCTATAATACAGTCTTTTACTTTGATATAGAAGAATTTAATATGTTTATTCTAATATCCGGGGAAAGTGTTATTTCCTTTCGTTCAAAGGCCCACGAACGCGTTTTTTAGAGAGACAAGGTATTGGAGTCGAAACATAAATTTGGGTCACTTTTAATTTAGCAAATAACTCGACTAACACCCCCATTTATAAACGTGATCTGTCACATTGTGTCTATTTTGAAGGACATTAAGAAACTAAGAGTGTTCCTTGATCTGATAGGAGGGTGAGGAGGATGAAAAGTTTTTGAATCTTACTAGTTATCGATGATCGCAAAAAAAAGTGTCCCACGAATTTGGACTCGTATCCGGAGTGTAGGGGGGAGGGAGGGGAGGGAGGGGGGGAAGATGAAGTGAGAGATAGAAAGAAAGAAGAATGTTTTCACGAGAAACTAAAAGATTAAATTTGACCTTAATATGATAGGAATACCTTTTTCCTTCTTAAAATACATAACCCGGAATTGTATGATAGGAATTCCCAGCCTATCTCTTCCGATAACGGGCATTACACTTTGTGATGAAAAAAAAAAAAAAAAAAAAAAAAAAAAAAAAAAAAAAAAAAAAGGTGCCCTTGGTCAGCCCTTTTGTGATGTAAAAAAAAAAAAAAAAAAAAAAATTTTTTTTTAAAGAAGCTGACAAATGGACACGGCCTGCGTTTGCCATCCTGCATAATCACCGTTTCCGCCCAGTTGCCATGAGCCACGACGTGTTAGTGGAGCTGCTCAGGGCCCCAAACTTGGTGTTTTTACGAGGACGTGCGACGCAAGGCTCTCATGCGGCTGGAATATGAGGGTCCCGCACCGCGCGGAGGCAATCTCCATCCCCGGCGCACGCTAAACCAAAAACAACCCGGCCCGCCTATGGCATGGACCCTACGCCTACTATGTCTGCTTCAAGTGCAATAAGGTGAGACGGGTTGGCTTTATTTATTTACTAGCCGGGAAAGCCGCCCTCCGGGCAGACTTTTTTGGCTAGCTCCTGCAGAGGGCTTTGTTTCGGCCCACCAAACCAGACTCTCCAATAACCCTTTTTTAACTTTCCTGAAATCATGGATGTAGAAATGTATGTATTAACGCCAACCCATTCACATCACCCCCAACCCATTACCCATCACCCTCCACCCATTCACTCACCCATTACCCATCACCCCCCACCCATTACCCATCACCACACACCCATTCACTCACCCACACCCCCCATCTATTCCCTCACCCATCACCCATCACCTCCCACCCATTGCCCATCACCCCACCCATGTCACTCACCCATTGCCCATCACCCCACCCATCACTCACCCATTCCCACCCCTCATAAAGGTTTCCTCAAGGGGGCCCCCGACATAATAGTCACGGTTTTTTTTACATGGGTGCATTGTGGGGATAAGGCGGGGTCGCCCGGGTGGCCCTACAAAGGGAAAACACGGGATGGAAAAATTTAGAGTTATTTTGCGCAAAATTTATTTCCAGTGCTATATTCTGTTCTTTTTCCGTGAAAACCCTATGAGAAGACCTGGGGAAATGGCTGAGGCAAGGCTTCAAAAAATAAAAAACAGAGTCATAACGGCCTGTAAAAAGGAAAGCAGTGGTAGGTACGAAATGTTCCCTACTTCTTGCTTTTTTAATGAACTTGCTGTGATTTTTTCCCCTGGTTTAGAAGCCTCTACACAACCATCACCCGGTCTTTCTATGTTTTTCAGGACACGGAAATATACATTTGGAATATAAATTTCGCCCAAAAAACAACTCTAATTTTTTCATCTCGTAGTTTCTCTTTTTAGTTTTAACATTTTCAGGGTTATGATAGTATTAAAATCCCTTTATTAAGAGTTCCTTTTGTTGTCTTTTCTCAAAATAAGTAGGGTTTATTCTAGTGTTTGCCCATACCCCCCCTCTCCCACAAAACAAGTTTGGGGGACCGGGGGGAATGCGGGATTTTTAGCTGGGGTACAAAAATCGTCGCAACCAATATTTTTGAGTTAGGGGTGTTGTAAAAATTGCCTAGATCTGGGGAAAATTCAGGTTTCTTCTGAGTCCAGAACGGTGAACCTGACGACCCTCACAAAAATGATGCCCGAAGTGTCGAGAACCCCCAACCTCCCGCTAGGAGGTTGGGTTTTTTGGTTAGGTTAAGGTAGGTTATTTTTGGTTGGTTATATTTGGTTAGGTTGGGTTTATTTAAATTTTGGTTTTGGTAGATTTGGTTAGGTTAAATTTATTTTATTTTGGTTAGGTTAGGTTGGGTTTAAATTTTTGGTTAGGCAATTTTTAGATAAAAGGGTAATTACCCTAGATTGGGGAAATTTACCCCCCCATACCAACTCTAAATAATGTGTTTCCGACGTTTTTTTTTTTTGTTCCCCACCCAAAACCCCACTTTCCCAAGGGTCTCCAAATTTGTTTGGTAAACTTGGGAGAGAAATGGGCAAACACTTAAATTTTATATGTGGGGTTTAAATATTAATGTGGGGTTTTCGGGTGGGGAAAAAATTATGCGTCGGAAACCCATAATTTAAGAGTTGTGTTGGGTGGTTTAAAAATTTTCCGGATCTAGGTATTACCTTTATCAAGAAATTTGCCTAACCCAAAAATTTAACCCCAAACCTAACCCAAAAATAACCCCAAGCAACCTAAACCAATCTAATCAAAATAACCTAACCAAAACAAACCCAAACCAAAACTAACCTAAACCCTTTTAAAGCGGGGGTTTTTGGGGGGTTTTTCGACACTTCGGGCTCATTCTGTGAGGATCGTCAGGGGCACACTCCTGGTCAGAAGAAATCCAATGAAATTTTCCTTGTCTGGCAATTTTTACAACACCCTAACTCAAAAACTATGTGGTTTCGACGCATATTTTTTACCCAGCCCAAAAAGCCCCCTTCCCCAGGTCCCCCCCATTCCCCCCAGCAGATCCCCAAACTTTTTTGTGGGGAGGGGGGGTTGGCAAAAGTGCACTAAATAATACCGGGAATTTGACCCCCTATAAAAACTCTTAAATTTTTTGTTTTCCCACGCATAATTTGTTCCCCCCCGAAAACCCCGTATTTCCCCCAGGTCCCCAAACTTGTTTGGGGGAAGTGGGAAGTATGGGCAAACACTAGAATTTTACCCAAAAACCCTAGATCTGGGTAATTCCTTATATCTAGAGAAATTTGCCTAACCAAAACTAAACTAAACCCAAACCCAACCCAAAACCCAAAAATAACCCAAGTAACCTAACCAAATATAACCAAAACCCAACCTAACAAAACAACCTAAACCCAACCTAACCTGCCTCCAGCGGGGGGTTGGGGGGGTTTCGACACTTCGGGCATCATTCTGGAGGATCGCAGGTTCACCTTTTTTGGACTCAGAAGAAATCCAAGAATTTTCCCCAGTCTAGGCAAATTTTTTCAACACCCCTAACTCGAAAAATATGTGGGTTTCACGCTATTTTGTACCCCGCCAAAAATCCCCCATTCCCCCAGGTCCCCAAGCTTGTTTTGGGGAGAGGGGGGTTGGGCAAACACTAGAATAAACCCCACTTATTATGAGGAAAGACAACAAAAGGAACTCAATTAATAAAGTATTTTAATATTATCATAAACCCTAATAGTTACAACTACAAAGAGAAACTACAAGATGAAAAAAAATTTGAGTTGTTTTTTGGGGAAAAATTTATATTCCGGTCTAATTCCGTGTCGCTGACAACACAGAGAAGACCTGAGGTGTGGTTTGATTGTGGGGCTTCTAACCAGGAAAACAGTCACACAATTTATTAAAAAGTAAGCAAGGGGTGGGGACACGTTACGTACCTCCCTTTTTGCTTACCTTTTGACGGGCTCTGTTTGACTCTGTTTTTTGGTTAAAAAGCCTCTGCACATCAGCCTTACCTCGGGTTTTCCCTCATAATGTTGTCAGCGAAAGGGCACAGAAATATACCCCTGGAATATAAATTTTGCGCAAATAACTCGAAATTCTTCCTCGCCGAGTTTTCCCTTTCGTACCCACCCCGGGGCGACCCCGCCACCCCCACAATGCACCGATGTAAACAAACCGTACGTAGTTATGGGGGGGGCCTTTTTCTCGAACCCACTTTTTTTTCACAATTATCGCTAATGGGGCTGCTAAAAAAAAAAAAAGAAAAAAAAAGTATCGATCATCCAAAAGTGGGTTTTAAAACCTTTCCCCCGGGTCAACCTGATCCAAAAAATGTGGTATTGATGGGATTCCGCCACGGGGGGGGGAAACCCTATACCCACCACACCCAAACACAGACACACAACACACTTTCGTTTATATTATTATGTTTTTTTCCCTTAGCGCCGTAGGCTTTTTTACCCTATGGAGGGCGGGGGGGGTTGGCCCTCCGCCCTTTGGGTTGGCGCAGGCTGGATTTTTATAGTGACCCCTTGGATGTTTAGGTGATGGTCGGGGTCATTTTTGTTTCTTTTTTCAGCCACAAGATTGGTCATTGTTTTGTTTTTGTGTCATTTGAGGCCACCACCAACCTCGAGGAGATTAAAGGTGTAACTTAACCCCTTCCACACCCCAAATTCTTCCCTTTGCTATATAAAATTGTATGTTGTTAGCCATGAAAATTTCGAAAAATCATTAAAAACCAAATGAGTTAGTGGACAAAGGTCTAAACAGGTCATACTATAAAATATTTCTTATATTCACTAAAAAATTTTGTTACGGTACCCAAATACAATGGGGAAATTAAAAGTTTTGGGGTTTAAGGGGTTAATCTCTATTTTCTTTTTTTCCCTTTTTTTTCATCTTTAAAATTTTTTTTTTTTTCTAGGCCTCTATGGGGGGGAGGCTCGCTGTGACCGGAGGGAGGCCTAGGCGATGAGTACGACCCTCGGGAGCTGGTGTGCGGCGCCTGCCGGGATGTTCTCCCCCCCCAATGTGCCCAAACACGGCACGCTTCCTCGAGTACAAGTGTCGCTACTGTGCTCGGGGCCGGTTCTTCTGCTTCGGCCCCACCCCTTCTGTAACGCTGCCACTGTTTTCAGGCGTCCCCAAAACCCCAAGGCTGATCTGCCCCGCTCCCCTGCCGGTGAGGATAAATTTCTGGGGCCCCCAGGCTCTTTAGTTTGGGTGGCCTTTTTTTTTTATATATATATATTTTTTGGCTAGGGATGTTCTTAGGCCACTCGAGGGTGCAGAAATTTTTTAAAGGGGAGGTTTTTGTGGGTCTCACTGGGGATCAAACCCGGGGGTTTTGAGAACGCCCCCCCGGGGGCGCTAACCACACTGCTGGCCCGCCTCCCCAAAAGGCCCATAGAGCTTACTCCTATGGTCCTGTTTCCAACTATATCTATCCCCCCTTTTCTTGCAATTGAGTACACTCCTTCCTGATGTCTCCTCGTCTTCATTTTTGTTTACATGCTCATATTTCCGGAAAAAAATCCTACTTTTTGTGTTTTTCAACTTTTAATTAATTTTCTTGTGTTCCTCAAATATGTAGCCTCTTTTTTTCTCCTCTCAACAGAATATTTTTTTCAATTTCCCCCAAATCTTTTTCCCAAATTATAATTGAAACATTTCCTTTTATTCTTATTTTCCAAGGGTTTCATTTCTGTTTTTTTAGTCCCTTTTTTTGTCATTAGATCTTCACACTCAGGACCACTGGTTTCTATTCTTCGTGTTCTTCAGTTTGTTATGTTTTTGCTTGCTTTATTCCCTTTTTTTGCTGAAGACAAAGACAGAGTCCAAGGTTGAGTGTGTCCCCTTGGCGGTCCCCCCCGCCCACCCGCAGGGGGGGGGAGGTCCCCTGACGTGCAACATCCCCCACAGGGGAGGATTTTTCCCTGGGGTTGGAGTTTGCCGCAACGCCCAACCTTTGAGGCTTGTGTGTTCCCCCGGGTGTCATCCTGCAGTGCCAGAAGCATCTCTCAGCACCGTCATTCATCTTCCCTTTTTTTCCCTAGGGAACTCAGTGATTTGCACCGGGGAATGTCTCTAGACACAAGCCTTGAGAACACTCCTTTGCACCACCTCAGCAAGGCTGGTGGGCAGTGTACAGAATCGGAAATGGAGGAAACCACCCTCTTGAAAATTTTTTCAATCTCTTTAACCCTTGCACCATTCAGTGTGGTGCGGTGTGCCAACATAATTTTATATTTTTACTAGTGACCATATTGAATTGTTAGCCCTTGAGTCGTTGAGTCATTCTTGAGTTAGTCTTTGACCCATTTTCAGGAATTAAAATATACAAGAATTAGATGCAGGTGCTTTTGGCTGCGTTGTTTTTTGTCTGTGTTTTATATATGTTGTGTGTGTGGTGTGTGTGTGTGTATGGTGAATGGGTTTGTGTGTGTACATTGTTTCATCTTTAAATCACTGGCCGTCAGCAGTCTGGACTCTGTATCATCAGTGAAAATGATGATTTCCACATCAGTCATTCACTCATTTCACCGCGAGGGACTCCTCTTGACGTGACCATTCCTTGTGTTTTTTGCCGCCGGGTCATCTCGGGTGAGTATACGTGCCCCTTCCCCACTCACCAGTCATGCCCTCAACCATTCCACATCCCAGTCTCTCTCCCCCACACTCCTCCACCCTTCCACCCCTTTCTTGCCCCATCATTCCTCCTCGCCCCCCCTCACTGGGTTTCTTTTCATCATTTTCCCCCTTTTTTCTCCTCTCTGTTTAAACATTTGATGTTTGTTACTATTCACACCGAATTTTATTTTAATTTCTTTTCTTAAAGTCACTGGTTTTTTCTGGTGGAATATGTTTGTATCATACAGTTTTAAAACTTGGGGCAGGAAAATATTTTTGTTTAGATTTTTAAATATTATGCTTACAAGTAGAAGTTGGTGGAAAATTTTTTTTTTAGTCATTATTTTGGTGTAAATATTAATTTTATTTTACTGCTCAAAGGGAAAACATCTAAAGACATTTTATATCTGAATATTATAAGTTACTCTTTGGTTCCTTTAAACCGTTTCCTTCTTATGGTTTGTCAAGCATTACTCTGGCAGACTTTTTGACGGAGTTACACTTAGAAGGATGATCCCACACCCAGCCCGGGGAAGTGTGTGTGTAGGCAGGGGTAGTCAGCCTGTCTTTTCACCTACTAAGGATTGGAGTTTTGTCTCCCCCCTCAAGACACTAGACTGCACATGTCAGACCTTTCAGTATAAAGGGTAAAAGTCATGGGAAGCAGACGACATCATCCCCAGAAACGAGCACAGTTTTTGTACTGCTTATGAAAGGACTGTGTTTTTAGCAGCCAGTAATAAAAACACACCTTGAACAAGTCATGTGCCAACTGTAATGACTCTCAGTACACATAAAAAGGGCACAATGTAAGGATTCGCCACAAAGAAATTTACAAAATCATGGCAATCACAGAATTGTGTTCCTCAAATGGCATGATTTCGGCCACGTCAAACATTTTGTCAAAAGCAAGTTGACAAGTGAATGATGTCACTTCACACAAATACTTGAAATCTGTTCTGGAAATCAGTGTGCATTCATTACCTTCCCTCCACACAAAAACACTTCCCCCACGCCCCCACCTTCCTCCACACGTGGATGATGAAAGGCTCCACCTTCCTTAGCTTCCTCCTGCAGCTCTAATGTGGTTGATGGGGATATTAAATAGGATTCAATCGAGTTGTTGTGGTGCATTGAGGAGTGCGGCGCAAACATGATCTTACAACAAAGTTGGATAGAATTAGAGAAGTCAGGACATCAAAGGGCTTGACTCAAATCCTGTAACTATATGCTAATACAGACATGCACTTTAGTGTGAGAGATTTAAATCTTTTTTGTGTCTTTTAACAATCCATGTCGCAATGGGAATGGTCATCCAACAACTGCTGATTATGTCGTGCAGTGTCTTCCTTTAAATGTTCAGTGACAGACTTTGAACACTTTCAAGAGGTACTCTGATGCACAGCCTAAGTGGGTGCATCAGCCTATGTTCAGAGTGAGAGCAGTGTCATGACTGGCTCTTGACACACTGCAGGAGTCCAGTTTGTGCTCCCCACTGGTAGACCTTTCAATCAGGCGTGGCTGTGATTACTTTACTACTAAGTGAACCAGGTGTCTGCTTATTATTTCTGTAAACTTGTGTTTTCCCGGAATATGTCCTTTATAAGATATTTATTGAGGTCCAGCTATTTATTGGTTGTGAATGTTGATGTTTAGACAACAGATCTGTTTGAGTGACTTCCACAAATATGCTGATCAGAACTTTCATGATAGTGTTTGCCTGCCCCCTACATCAGTGAAGTAGTGAGTAAAGGGGGGAAAGAAACATTTATGCTGAGACTATTGAAATATAAGTGACAAATGTAAAGAGTTTTTGAGAATATGTAGAACCATACATGGATAACAAGGTTAGAAGAGAATGACGTCCTTCCCAAGTCAGTAGGATAATGACGTAATGGTAGAAGTCCAGCAGCAGCAGCAGCAGCAGGGGGTCGCCGCTGAGTGCAAGGTCTGCCACGAATGGACTGGACCGGATACGTTCTTGTGATATTTATTTTGTGAAAGTTCTTTTTTTGTTATTTTTGTTCCTCCCTTTCACATGTGGCGTACTGAAAAATGTTTTTGTTTGCGGTATTTTAGTCACAACTCAGAAGCGTTTCAGGGGAAAGACTGTTCAGAGAAATGCTGCAGAAGCTGTTTGTAGGAATGTCATTGTATGTGTGGCGTGTATGCTGTACCTGACTGGTGTCTGGCCTGGCCTCGCCCCAGAACCGA
>JACEEZ010008580.1:0-57278 GCA_016584305.1 Chionoecetes opilio
GGTTTTTAAAAATTTTTGCGAAGCCACATTTTAATGGACTCACAGCTTAGAACATGTTTAAAAGAAAATAGCAATGCATTAATTAACATTTGGTATGGTGCGACAAAAGAATTTATAATTAAAATAACACAGAAAAAGACTATGCATTAGGAACTCTTCTATAGTATTCTAACCTACATATATACAAATATATAAGCATCTGCTTTTGGTGTATGCTAACACACAATATGTATATGTAGTATTATGTACCTATCATCAAAATAAATAATAATCTTTTAATTCTCTATATTATGGCAAGGACTTTACTAAATAACTGTTACGTAGGCTTATCACTTCCTTCTTGCACACGCACTGTCACGAGAAAGTCACATTATAACATGTTTAGTCTTCAAACAACTAATAGTACAGATAAAAATAACAAAAACTTACAATGTTGGGTGAGCATGTCCTCTTGTCCCTCTCCGTAATGGCCTCTTGGAGCTCGGTGCACCGTGCGTACTGCGCATTGCCCCATCAGCTGTTGCGTCCTCGGGTCCAGGGTTTTCACGGGATCACATAAATCAAAAACAATAATTCGAGGTAAAAAAAAAATTATGAATCTATAGCGAGCCTTTTATTTCGATTTTTTCACATTACCCTGGACGCATCGATAATACGTAAAAAAATTTTTTTTTTTTACTTATATGATAAAAAGTATCAATTTTTTCCTCAATGTCAATTTCGTATCATTTTAGTCTAGCGTCGTAAAAACGTACCGGTACCGGCAAAAAGTATCAAAATGGTACTTTCGTACCGTCACTGGGAACACTGATGAGAAGTAACAACTGATACATATACAATAAAACAACGAGCGCCGGTGCTGCTACCTAGCGGTTGTCCAAACACGACAGCACACTCCGAAACACCTGCTTTCCTATCTTGCGTTTGGTTCACACGAGCCACTTTTTAGTGGTCAGTGGCCGCCACAAAAAAATGGTCAAAATAGAACACACACATCTATATGGCTGCATGCACACGGGCCACTTTTTTGTGGCGACCACACAATAGTGGAGAGTCGTGGCGGGCGGATCCATTTTTCCGACCACACCACTGTGGCCGGCCACAGTGGCCAGCGATAGAAACCGTGTTTTCAAATGGCAGCATGCACGCGAGCCACTTCCGGTTGCCACCACCCTGCCACACGCTGCTTTCGCTATCTCGGTTTGTCTGTCGGAGTCAACTATTCCTTCCGTGAGCGAAGAGGGTGGAAGACATGGCTTTCAAAGAGTTGGTTAAATGTGAAACATTGATTGCAGAGGTGGAGAAGAGACCAGGACTTTATGATTTCCAGCTGAAGGAATAGTGACAAGAATATTAAAGAAAAATTGTGGACCGAGGTGTGTGAGGCTGTGGTCACCGACTGTAGTAATCTTTCGCCTGGAGAAAGAAATGAGAATGGTAACACAATATACTTTATTGAAAGAAAAACATTGTTCACCAGTAAATTTTATGTTACACCTGCCTGCTTGTCTGTGTCTGTTTGTCTGTCTCTTTGTATGTTTGTATGTATGCATGCATATGTGTGTGTGTTTGTATGTATGTGCGTATGTGTTCACGTGTGTATGTAAGTGTGTATCGAGATCCATGATGACACTGACCTCATCAGTGGCCGCCACCGAGTGGCTCGTGTGCAAGGTGCACCTATTCACCACTTTTCGTGGCGACCATTTTTTGTGGCGGCCACTGACCACTAAAAAGTGGCTCGTGTGCACCCAGCCTAAAGGCTGATTCACACTGGCGTTTTTTCGGCATTTTCATAGGACGAGAAGTCGGTCTCTTGCGGGCTAGTGCGGAGATTACGTTCACACACGCAATTCGTTTCGGTCGACAAATCTTCTTCTTCTTCTTCTTGTGACCTTTTCTGCTTTTATTATCGCTTTGTAGGTCGTCTGTCAAGCTCATTCTCGAGCTTGTTGTTGTTCCCAGGGGCAGTGAGGGTCTCAGGCAGCAGGGTCAGGGGTCACGTCGCGCTAGGGGCTATAGGGGGCTAGTGGCTGGCTTGTGTGTATTTGGTGCGCGATAGATAAGTTTTCGCGCACTTTACCTATTATGAAGTAGTATTGATAGTTTCTTTTTTCCTTGATATCATCTGCTAAAACAAAACCCCACGTCTAACCTAACATAATCTGATTTAAACTAACAACCGTTTATGGCTAGCTAAAATGGAAAATTTTCGGTATTATATGTATCGCCATTGGCATGGGAAATTTGGATTCAAATTAAGGATGAAAAGATCTGCACGATGATGTAAGTTAAATTTGTTAGTTTTTTAGTGCCCAATACCGAAATTATACCAATAATTGGGGTGATTTGGGAGAGGGTGGTGCTGGCTTCTGCGTTATTTGAATTTGGCGCGCGAAATTCTCGGCAAGTCGGTCGATAAAGTCCGAGCGATCGGGTGTGATTTTTTTTGAAAACCTATTGCGATCATGACACCAGCCCCAGACCCAGACCCCTTCTCGTCCTATAAAAAGGCCGAAAAAACGCCAGTGTGAATCAGCCTTAACTTTGGTAGCGCAGTGCGCCCAGTGTTGTCAACTCAACACTCATATTTGGTCCAAATATCTCGACAGAAATCATGAAAAGTCCCTACGTGTCCCTTCGTACAGTGCCAATATCCCCGCGCCTGTAACTACATGAAATCAAAAATTTAAAACAAGAAATGCACATAACGTATTTTTATAAAGAGCAACATTAGGGCCCAGAGTAATGATGATCAGAAAATGTATATTATATAACGATTAAACATTGACCTTGCCTAATATTCCTCACTTACAAGTACCATGTGAATATACTATACAGTGAAGGAAATGGTAATAATGGTGTACCCACTGTTCATCATTGTACAATATTGTAGTATGAAGGCAATGGCGAAATGGTGTATAACCTGCTCATCATTCTACAATAGTGTATTATAATTGCATGGAACAATTAAGGGGGTTCCATGAACCTGAAGTTGCTACTGAACACGCTAATTGACTTACCTTCAGCCTTTTAGATCTGAAGCGTTGTTTTCTTGGCGGAGACTTGTCTTCTTTTGAGAGGTCGCCTTTTTTCTTTCTAGATTTTTTAGCTTTCCTTGCACCAGTCTTTTCCATTGTCTAATATTTTCTGAAGTCAATCTACGGAGGTAGAGTGACTGATCCCCACACACGATTAAAACAGCTGATGTTATGATGTGTAAGGCCCTGTCACACGAGCGATATTTCCGGCATCTTTTGTTATTTTGCTACCAAAAGATGCCCGTAGTGGTGGCAAAAAGTGCGCGTGTTGTCACACGGCGTTTCGGCTACGAGCATCTTCCTACCAGAGTAGCGAAGATCTCTATTCTTCTATCTTAGCTACTCTACTTCTACTGGCATTTATGAAATGTCCTTCCCTCTTCACATTTCCCTTGATAACCATAAATAACCCACTCAAAACCTTACTTGTATTCCTAAATCAAGTAAAAAAAACACACATCATATTATCCCAGTTTTCTGTAGTAAAAAAACACGCAGCCTATTAAATATCTGTTTATCACATTTTCCGTCATTACTTCTCCCTCATCAACTCAAAACTTAATATATATCTAAATCATACGTAAAAAATCTAAATAAAACGCATGTACCATATCATGCACGTGTCTTGTATTATAATTTTTAAAAAATCTATTTATTTATCCTACCCTACTCTACCAAACACTTTATTTTCCTCCTCTCATCTTTATTTTTCTCCTCTCATCTACACCATATTACTATTACTATACAAAATTATACAGCTATATTCCCTATATAGCTACAGCACTTATTTTCCTTAAACATATCACATAGAGATGCTACAGCATCTCTTGACCACCCAAGATTGGTCATTCTCTTTATTTCATTGAAATGTGTAGTTTTGTACAAGTCTTGCGTGGCGTCGGCTGCTCCGAGATGTAAACAAAGATGCCGGTTCTGGTGGCAAGAGAACGAACATGCGCGACTCCGCGTTTGCTACCAAAAGTTGCCGGTATCAGGCGTCAAATGGTAGTAGCAAAATACCAAAAGATGCCGGAAAAGTGTCCGTGTGATCATGGCCTTAAGCTGATCTATCCCTAAATACAGCTAAATACATATGGGTCCATAAATACGCGTCTGAGATACGTGCTTCAGCAGGCTTTATTTCTTTTTCATCGAAGAAAAAGAAAAAGTGGGGAGACTTTATGATTGTATAAAGTAAACTTTTTTGTTTTATTTTTATTCATTTGATTTTATTGCTAATTTTCATATTATAATTTTTTTATGATTGTCAAAAAACCCTACGTTCTTAAAATTTTGCCTGGGCGTCCATACGTCCCTACGCCCTTAAAAAATTGTCAAAAGTCCCTACGTTTAGGGACATGTCCCTACGTTTGGCAACACTGCCCTTCACGCCCAGATCTTTCCTTGTTTAACAAATCGTCTGTTGTTAGTCATGAAATCAGGAAAAGTAACTGAATATGCCAAATGAGTTAGTGGACAAGGATACTAAACAGGTCATATCTATAAGTGTTTATATTCACTAAAAAGCGTCTAATGTTACCCAAATTACAATAGAAAATTGACGTTCTGGGCCTCAAGGGTTTAAGTTTGTAGAAATGCCCCGGGCTAGATTTGCCCCCAGCATCACTCAACACGAAATTTTCGAGTGCCAGCAGCGTAATGCGCATTACGCTGCGCATCGTAAAGCCTAGTGTGGACGGGCCTTCAGAGGGCCGCAGGTTGCACAGGCTTGCTGTAGATGTACGACAGTGAAGAACTGACAACATATTTTCTTGGATTCAGTGGTGACAGCGGCATGAGAGGCAGAGACCCTGTATATACTATGGATACTGAATTATGCGTTATATTAAATATGTATAATGAATAGTACATAGTAACAATATGAGTATTTTTATGATTGAATTTTTTTTTCTTTCGACAAATAAAAACTTTCAAGTTTGTGTTATATTCTGCGTTTGCACATACTATTATGTCATATTTTGAAGGTAACTTTAACCCTTTATCGGCAACGAACCTTTTCGATAATTTAAGTGGGCGTCTAAAATGGCGCCCGTGTGCCTCTCCATGAAGCGTAGAATTGTTTGTGATTATTCCCAGCCAATCAGCGAAGGCCAAACTACGTCCAACAAGTGACGTCATGGCGTCGAACCACTCAGCTACGGCCCAGAGCGTCTAAAAAATCGGTCTTCCTTCAGGAGTCGCATAGTGTGGATCTGCGCCCCTACCAGTCTCACGCCCACGGCCCTAACTTCGTCAATAACAATGGTAAGTTCACGAAACACACACATTATATAGATGAATAGTTGTACTAAATGTTGAGATAAGTGTCGTTTGCATAGGATTTATAGAGTTAGTGAATTTATTGCTTGAAAAATGGTGACACCATATTGGATCATAAGCCTTATTCACCTAAGACTAGGGCAGTGATGGTATGCCTGTACATGATCATACGCCCTAAACATCATAAAAGTTTATATCAAACAGAAGTCCCATGTATAGACATACTCTGATACGTCTAGTAGCCATACATAGTATGCTTTTACAAATAACGCATTGAAACATAAGACAATAGTACTTAGTAGTGCATTGGATGTTGCCATTTGTTTGTATACATTATACAGTGATCCAGTGATATATTTAGCTATTTATATAAATATATAAGTCTATAAAAAATGTATGTGTGATTTTTTGGTTATTTTTATGACCTTTCAAACCCGTTTTATCATACTTTTAAATTGCAATTTTCTGCAAACGTCTTATCATACTTATTTTTCATTGCAACTCGAAAAATTTAGTGTATTTTTTTATTTTNACACACACACGGTTTATGGAACTGTCGGTGGAACTGTCGCCGAGAACTCCGCCGAACACCAACCCAGAACTCTCGCCGACATTGGAACACTCGCCGACTTGTAAATTTTCGGCGACAGTTCAACTTGTAATATATGAAAAGGAACCTAACCTAACCTAACCACATAACCTAGCCTAACTATTCAGGCTATTGTTGGTATTTTACCCTTTATCGGGCGACGAACCATTTTCGGTAATTTAAGTGGGCGTCTAAAATGGCGCCCGTGTGCCTCTCCATGAGCCGCTAGAATTGTTGTGATTATTCCCAGCCAATCAGCGAAGGCCAAACTACGTCACAACTAGTGACGTCATGGCATCGAACCACTCAGCTACGGCCCACAGCGTCTCAAAAATCAGTCTTCCTTCAGAAGTCGTATAGTGTGGATCTGCGCCCCTACCAGTCTCACGCCCACGGCCCTAACTTCGTCAATAACAATGGTAAGTTCACGAAACACACACAATATATAGATGAATAGTTGTACTAAATGCTGAGATAAGTGTCGTTTGCATAGGATTTATAGAAGTTAGTGAATTGATTGCGTGAAAAATGGTGACACCATATTGGATCATAAGCCCTATTCACCTAAGACTATGGCAAGTGATGGTATGTCTGCACATGATCATACACCCTAAACATCTAAAAGTTGATATCAAACAGAAGTCACCATATATAGACATACGTCTGACACGTCTAGTAAGCCATACATAGGTATGATTTTACAAATAACGCATTGAAACATAGGACAATAGTACTTAGTAGTGCATTGGATGTTGATATTTGTTTGTATAACATTATACAGTGATCCAGTGATATATTTAAGCTATTTATATAAACATATAAGCTATACAAAATTATATACATGTGATTTTGGTTAGTTTTATAACCTTTCACCAGTTTTATCATACTTATATTGCAATTTAGACTGCAAACAGTCTTATCATACTTATATTTGCATTGCAAACTCTGTAAATTAGTGTATTGATGTACCTTTTCTTTTGCAGTTGTCTGCCCATTTGTTCTACAAAAAAAAGGACTGTTATTGTGCCAGCCCACCCAGCCATTAGTGATGATGATGACGATGAGGATGACGATGACGTGGCAGACCCTGACTACATCCCAGTCTCCCAAACCATGGATGCTGCAGGCCCGAGTGATGAGGGAGCCTCTGCCAAGAGGAAGTGCGTGCGGCCTTCAGTGGAGGTGCTTGCAGACGAGGAGGACGACGATGACGACGATGACAACCAGCCAGCACCACAAACGAAGAAGTCTGCCAGGAAAAGGAAGCCAGAAGCCAGGCCAACCACGTGGACCAAGGTTGACTTGAACAGCACAGCCCTGCCTGAGTACCAGCACTCTCCCCCTGACTTCATTGAAACTCCTTTCCAGTACTTCAGCAGGTACTTTAGTTCCAATTTCATAAAGCACATAGTATACCAGACCAACTTGTATGCAACACAAAAGGATGTCAACACCAGCTTCACCACCAATGAAGACGAGATCATGAAGTTCGTGGCCCTACTGATCTACATGGGGATTACTGACCTGCCCTCCGTTGATGATTACTGGGCAATGGAGACCAGGGTCCCTCAAGTGGCAAACCTTATGTCATCAAAGAGATTCAGGCTGCTGAGAAGGATGGTCCACTTCAATGACAATAGTCAGATCCCTGGCACCATCGACCGATTCTTCAAGATCCGGCCGCTGTTCACTTTTCTGAATACTGCCTTCAGAGCTGAGACACAGACCCCCAAGCAGTCTGTGGACGAGGTAATGATTGCCTACAAAGGCAAAAGAGCTGGCAACCTAAGGCAGTACATCAAGAACAACCAGACAAATGGGGTTTCAAGCTGTTTGCCAGGGCTTCTGAAGATGGCTTCATCCACGACATGGTGCTCTACCAGGGGAAGACTACACTGGAGGCCCATGGTGTCCCCCTGACACCTAAACAAGAAGCCATGGGTTCCACCAGCAAGATAGTTTCTGTCCTGGCCAGCACCATGTCCTGCTCCACCACCACTGCCATCTTCACAGACAACTTTTTCACCAGCCTGGAGATAGTTCGTTATCTCAAGGACATGAACTGCAGGTACACGGGGACAGCCAGGGACAACCGGATAGGCAAGCCTCCACTCAAGGCCATCAAGGAGATGGAGAAGAAGGCTGTCCCTCGTGGTACTTGTGACTACGTCACCAGTGACGATGGGATCCAGGGCCGACATAATAAAAAAATACTTAAGTGTAAGGAGGACTTACACTTAGTTCCTGTGCTGGAGTACTTTACTGAGCAAACTGGTTAAGTGTACCTTCCAGCTTATGCCCAGTGCTCGCTAAGTAAAGAATTTAAAGGAAAACTTAAGTAAATCATCAAAGTAGGAAAACAGGATAGTGCAAAAGAGAGGACCTTTTAAATTATAATAATCGTCAGTGTTACCGTATATATGGTTGAAGTTCATATGTTAACAACGTAAATGGAAGGTAATATGAACTTTGTGATGAAAGATATGTACCAAAATGTGATATTCAGAGGGCAAATTATGATTTTTGTTTCGGAGCGGCAACTGCAGGGTGGCGCCACATTTGTTTATACAGGAGAACCTCGTTTAACCGGCATTTAAAACAACGGCAGCCTCAAAACAACGGCACTAATCGTCCCAGGTTTTTTTCTTTTTTTTTTTTCTTTTTTTCACTGATAAACTCTGGAACTCTCTTCCTGTTTCTGTTTGTCCACTTTCCTATGACTTACATCTTTTCAAAAGAAGAGTAACAAGACACCTCCCGAACTAAATTGGCTCACCCCTCTTTTTTATTTTATTCTCTTACTGTCTTCTTTATAGGGACTGGCAACTAAGCGGACTTTGTGTTACCCATTTTTGTTGTGCCCTTGGCCAGTTCCTTGTGATGGGAAAAAAAAAAAAAAAAAAAAAAAAAAAAAAAAAAAAAAAAAAAAAAAAAGGATTTTGGGCGATTCCATAAGAGTAACTCTCAAAACAGCGGCAAAATGAGTTATCCGGCATGCGCTCCCCCCCGAGGGTGCCGGATAAACGAGGTTCTCCTGTACTTGGCAGTCCATCCCGTGCAAGGATATTATATATCTTTCTAATATTCTTGATCCCGTGTACGCAGGACTGAAAAGTTTTTAAAGGACCCCTTTAGTGGGGTCATTTCATATCCTGTCAACCGCATTCATCAAATGCTTAGCTTACCCTACTGGTCCACTGGGGTGGCTATCATAGTTGCCTCTAAACAAGTGATATATATGATTACCACCAAACATTTCTATGCGAAAATACTGATGGATTTCAATAGTATACCAATAATACACGGTGATTTGTAGATACAGTTGTCCCTTTGGGTATCTGTATCAAGGCATAAGGCAGGAATGTATACAGGAATACAAATGGGCAAATAAATTGGACATGTGGCTGCTTTAGATAAATGCATTTCTGGACACACTAAATAGTGGGTATAATTTCGATATTGAGCACTAAAAAGCTAAAAAATGTACTTACATAGCTGAATGTTATTTCAGCCAGAAACGGTTAGGTTAGTTAAAATAAGAGTAACGAGATGGAGCGTGCTCGTTTTCTATACATTTTGATGTGTTAAGAATGATGGTAACATTAAAAATCGTCCGAAACGCCTCATTTTACATTTATCCACCTCCTCCTTAACAATCCTAGGGACCCGTCGGCAATGCGGGCGGGGAAGTGGAAAGAGAGTTTTTATCGGGGTAGTAGATTATGTGGATGACGTAAAATATATCCGGTAAAAACTCTTATGGGGTGATATAAGGCTGAAAATACATAAAAATATATAATTGATAGTGTACGGGAATTACCTACTTATTCTTGTAAAAATCTCTCGTTAAATCTTTACAATGGTAAAACTGCTGCTTAATACAATACATGGACGAGTTGTAAATGTATACATCCGACGATTTTAATGTGACTATCATTCTTAATACATAAATATACATGGGAAAAGAGCACTTCTAACCTCATACTCAATTCCTGGTTGGAGGTATCAATTACCAAAATAGTACTAACCTAACCTACCCTTGCCAATAATCTCCATGCGAGATCTAAAGGCGGGAAAGGACTTGAAAATTTTACCAGGGTTA
Source organism: Chionoecetes opilio (assembly GCA_016584305.1). Taxonomy (NCBI): domain Eukaryota; kingdom Metazoa; phylum Arthropoda; class Malacostraca; order Decapoda; family Majidae; genus Chionoecetes; species Chionoecetes opilio. Next base: position 10,013 of record JACEEZ010008580.1, read on the forward strand.
GGTTAAGTTTTATTGAGGTTAGGTTAGTATTTTCTTTTTAGGGGGTGTGCTCGCTAAGAGGTAGGTTAGGTTATAGCGATTAACTTTTTTTTTTTAGTTCCAAGGGGGAGTTGTTTAGGCTGGTTGGGGGTATCTCTCCCCCACTCATAATTACGTTTTAGAGGTATGTGAAGGGATCTGTGAAGGTCTGGAGAGAAAGAAAAAACACTAATAAGGGCGGGATAGGACTCTAGAATTTTACCCGATTAAATCAACACACAAAAAAAATTCAGGTAAGCAAAGACTCTACCTAGAAATCAGTGGTGTCAAATAACGAAAATGTACCAAATGGGTAATATAATGACTTGTGACGGTATATGTGCAGTTTAAAACAATATATGATAAGTGGTTTTAAATCTAAACGTTTCGTTCTCAACATAAGGAATATTTCTAACCTGTATTACCGCTGTCGGAAATTAAAAAGGCTAATATTTAGATTAGGTTTGGTTAGGTTAGTTAGAGAGTTAGGGGTTATAATGGATGAGAGTTTCACGGTCGTTTTCAGAGACACCAACTATTCTCTCTTGGCCTACAATAGGTGCTTGTTCTAATGGTGCTAGTTTTATTTTGCGCAAACCAAAAAAAAAAAACAAGGTTAGGTTAGGTTTCATTTTTTTTTCCATTTTTTTTTGGGTTTGCGCAAAATGAAACTAGCACCATTAGAACAAGCACCTATTGTAGGCCAAGAAAAAATAGTTGGTGTCTCTGAAAACGAACGTGAAACTCTCCTCCATTATTACCGAGTTAGGTTAGGTTAGTTAGAAAGTTATATCAGGTTAGTTTGATGGTTTGATTAGGTTAATATTTGATGTTTTTGCATATGGAGTGTTTTTCCCCGTCAAAACGTCTAAAAAGTTTATTAGTAGAAATTTGTCATCACTTCTTCGAATTACAAAACACTCACTTTTTTTAGGCTTGTAGAGTAAAAAAAACTATCTCCATTAGGGAAAGCATCACATATTAAACTAAACAACTCAAACTTCTCTTAAAAATCTTGCAAGTCATAAACTACACTTTTTCCCGAAACTGCACATTTTCCCGAAACTGCATATTTTCCCGGAACTGCATATTTTCCCGGCAGTGCATATTTTCCCGGAACTGCATATTTTCCCGTAACTGCATATTTTCCCGAAACTGCATATATTCCTTCGCGATCCAGCCTGTACCTTTTAATAAGGTCAGCATCATCATACATATCCATAACGTCTTTCAAGGCTGTACATTTTTTACCTCGGGAGGGATTATTCCTTGTTTTTGTGCTTCCATCTTGGCCTAGTGAAGACTTGAGTGCTGGAGAAAAGACTTGAGCATGCCCATGAAGGACACTTAACTTTGGTGCCTGTTAGCATACTTAAATCGGATAAGCATTTTTGGTTAAATTACTTAAGCATTTCTTAAATATTTAAGTGTAAGATCAGCAAGTTTTTGTCTGCTAAGTACGCTTAACAATACTTATCTTTTTGTTTATGTCGGCCCTGGCCCTCAGGTGGAAGGTCAACAGGGTTGTCACTCTGTTGTCAACAGACATGGGGGTGGATCCCATGTCCTCTGTCTCCCGGTATTGTAGTGACACCAAGAAAAAGGAGGATGTGAGCTGCCCTGCTCTCATCAAGAGCTACAATGCCAACATGGGGGGCATTGACAAGAGCGACATGCTGGTCCACCTCTACCGCACCCCCATGAAGGCCAAGAGGTGGGGTACATGCGAATGTTCGCATATGCCATCGATATCAGCATCACCAATGCCTGGCTTATCTACAGGCGGGACTGCAAGGCTCTTGCTGAGACTGGGTTGCCATTGAAGAACTTCAGGATCCAGGTGTTCAGAGTTGCCAGCGGCCACAGACCAGCTACATCACGACCCCGAAGAAGCTTGGCAACTCCAGGCATCCTCAACACACTGTCGATGTCCCCACGCCTGTCAGGGGACACCGTAGTCATATTCCAGATAACTCCATGAGGTTTGACCTGACCTTATTCCATGCCCCTATCTACACCAGCTGCCAGACCTGCAAGTTCTGCAGCAAGAAGGGGCACATTTTGAGATCAAAAGTGCTCTGCAGTGTCTGCAAGGTACACCTGTGCCTCAATGCTGATGAGCGCAACTGTTTTGTAAAATTTCATGAGAGTTGCCTAAGTGCCTGGAGTGGAGTAAACTGGACTAGAGCTTGTCAAGTGTGTGATATGTGTAACCAACTGTCAGTATAAAGATCTAAGAAAAAAAAATTGTATAAATTCAGCATTTTTGTAATTTTGTATTTTTATACTTTCTTATATATAAGTAAATGTTCCTTTAACAATATATGTTTCAATTTTCCCATATTTAAAAGGTTTATATGTACACTTGTTGGAATTTTTGTTACCTTATACCGGCGAGGAACTGTTTATGGTAATTACTTTGACCTTGATTTGCAACATAAAATTGCAACTTTTTCAAAAAATCACATGAGTAAAAAAGTCTTGTAATATCTTCAATTAATAATATCAGGTATTGAAATTTTGAATTTCGGAGTATTTCTATGAGTGCCCAATAAAGGGTTAATCCCTGAATGCAGAAACACGGGTAATGGGAACACTCGCCAACGTGAAAAATAGAAACACTCGTCGACGTCGGCGAGTGTTCCTATCGGCGACAGTTCCAGGTACCCACACACACAGTGCCAGGGCAGGGCAAGGAAGTGTTGCACCCACAGTGATAATTGTAGCTCGCAAGGGACGGCTCACTAACAAGTGTTGGTTATAATGGACGAGAGTTTCACGTTCGCTACAGACCTCATTACTCAAGTTTTCTGTAATTTTTTTTGCTCAGTATACTGTACACTACTACCCTACTTGCGCTCAATATACATATATGTATATATTGAAATTATCCTTTTGTTGTCTATAGCGCAGACAGACACCTCCATCAAACTCTATTTCGACACTGACCCACGGAGGCATGCGACCTAGGATATTTCTGGTGGTTCAGGGAATTCACAACTCGCGAGGGTAGCCAATCATAGCAGCTACAATTAGCCAATGACAAGCGCGCATTTTTTTTCCCTCAGCCAATCAGTCACCCTAATATAATAGCCAATAAAAGGCTATTATAATTTTCGAGCGGTCAATCATAGGCTCTTAATTAAAACAAAGCTCCTAAATTTGTATCGGCCCTTAAAAGTCTGTTGGCTTTTTGACATGGAGTGTGGAGGATGTTCAGTGACTGGGTCCGTATCATCAGTGACTCTTGGAAAGCCTATAGTGGCCTCAGCGACCTGGGATATACACCCAGTCGTGAACCACTCTAAGAACTTTGTGGATCCAGTGACGCGGGTCCACACCAACAATATTGAACGGCTCTGGAAAGACATTAAGAGCTGGGTGCTCAGAGCTGGGTCTGCCACAGTCACCAAGACACCAAGTATGTAAGAGTGTTAAGGTTAGGTTAGGTATACTTTGTGGTTAAGGTTAGGTTAGATTTAATTCAAACTTATAAGGTTAGGTTAGGTATACTTTGTGGTTAAGGTTAGGTTAGGTTTCATTAAAACCTATAAGTTTAGGTTAGGTTTCATTAAAGCCTATAAGACCCTGACAAATTTTTCCCGGCCAAGTTTTAGTGCTCTTTCTGATGGAGAATTTTTTTTTTTTTCTTTTTGAAAACTACTATGGTTTTGCGCAAAATAAAACTATCTCCATTAGAAAAAGCACCTATTTTAGGCCAGGAAAAACTAGTCGGTGTCTCTGAAAAAGACAGTGAAACTCTCATCCACTATTACCCAAGTGTTCCTGCAACCAGTCATCTCGCTAAACATTTTTCGGCACTCGTGGAGGGGTCCATACAATAACCGGAACGGAGATTATGTGCGGAACGGAGTTTGTATTAAGACAATTTGGCATTTATTGGGACATTGAATGAAGTTATTAAAAGAATAATAATGTTTTATTCGACATTAAACGATACATTCTGGAAAATATAAATTTTATCGGCTCGAAAAGATAAATCTCCGATCATGCAATGCATTGTCATTGTAATGCACGGTTCATTCGCCAGATGTCGGCATAACCAGGTCTAGGACACTGGTTAATAAGAAGATGTACTTATTATGACGATGTATGAATATTATATTTTGCAGGTGTTGAAGAACGATTGAAAAGATGGAAAATCTTAAGAACAAGGGCTCCACGCTAAACTGACCCAAATGTTGGCTCTACGTATTATACTTACTGTCCTTAACACATCTGTTTATATTTTAATGAGTGCCGATCCTTACTTTGCTTACATAGCCGATATTAAATTTCAGGTTCTTGAGAAAAACTAAGTCCAGCGAGATGCGCAATGGACGACGAGTTTGAGAAAGTAGTGCGTATCTAAGTAGATATCTTAAGAGTAGGGTTAGGTTAGGTTAGGTCAGGTTAGGTTAATGTACAGCACGGGGGGGGGTCGAGGGGATCGGAGGCCCCCCCCCGTTAGCTTAGGGCAGGTTAGGTTAGGTTAAGTAAGGTTAGTGCACAGCACGAGGGGCTCGAGAAGGGGTGCTAGGTTAGGTCTGTAGAGTTTTGTCATCTTTAGAATAAAGGCTCAACCTCCTATCTTCTACTTTTTCTTCTTCTTATAGGCAACAAGCTTGGGGACATGGTGGACACCGGGGTTTTTGGGTGGGGGAGCACACATATAAGGGAAATATGGCCCCGATAAAGTCTATGGGCTAGGGAAATTTCCCTAGTTTAGAGATTTTTTTGTGGGGGCCATATTTCCCATATATGTGTGCTCCCCCACCCAAAAACCCCGGTTTCCCACCATGTCCCCAAGCTTGTTGGCTATAAGAAGAAGAAGATAGGGGGTGGAGCCCTTGTTCTTAAGATTTACCGAAAAGATGACACGGACCAGGAAATAAGTTGATAAACATGAGTTCAAATGTGTTACTTTTATCATTTTGAAGTGTGCTAGTTAATCACTAGTCAATCTCTGATGTCAGCACAATCTATAAATGTTAATTGCAATTAAGGTTATATAAACTAGCCGATTTTTGAAAAAGTCATCAGTCTCTGATAAAACATGTCCAACATGTCTCGTCGCAAAGAAACCTGTTGTACAGTACCCCTGTTTACGATGAACAGTTTAAGATATATATATACCCTTATAGACCCTTCTAAACCCACCCTCCAGCCCGTTTTGGAACTCTGTTCTGGAAAATAATCTCCGGGTATTATTTTACGATGGCACCAAACTTCCCTACACAATTGTGAGCATGATTTTTGTTTACCTTATTGTATTCTAAGAGACATTTTCTCCTTGAGCTTTCCGTCGCAAATCAATAGTTTCGGAGATATAGAACATTTTAGGTGGGGGGAGGAATATGTCTCTTTGTTTACAAAATGCCTCCCTCTTCCTCTTCTTGTGACCTGCATCACTTTTGTTTGGTATTTTATTAAACTTTTGGAAATACTTTGGAACTCATCCTTCCGGCTTTGACTGAAATGAACTACCGCACTGTATTGTATGCTTATTGTACTTCACATCTGTAAAGGTTCCAGTGTGCGCTAGGCCTTGGTTAACCCACACGGCCGCTATGAAATATGAGGTGCCTCAAAAAATTCTAAGTCCAGTCAGATCCAGTCCCGAGCGCTTCCTAGCTAGACTGAGCCCCAGTACACCCTTGACCACAGCTGGATAAGTAGTCCCTGTGTAAGGAACACGTAGTTTGCATGAATTACTTCATATATGGATTTGAAATGCTCTAAATTCGTACCACATCAACCTTTCTGATATATTTAAGCATATATATTGCATAATAGTCATACAGGGAGCTATATTGATGTTTAAACTGATTCGCATATAATTACCACGTCGTCCATCGCCTGTGGCTTCACTTGCTTCACTGTCTTGGAACTACAGGAGAACCTCGTTTATCCGGCACCCTCGGGGGGAGCGCATGCCGGATAACTCATTTTGCCGGTGTTTTGAGAGTTAACTCTTATGGAATCGCCCAAAATCCCAATAAATACTGTGGTTTCTGGAGGTTGTTGTTGTTGTTGTTGTTTTAGGGCTGCGAGGATCCCTCGGGGAACACTATGAGCCCTGGTGATGTCCTATGATGCTATCACAGGCGCGGTAGTTGACCTGTCTTCCTCAGGAAGGCACAGGTGAGGCGGATGACGGCGTGTTGCCGAGAGGGGGGAACGCCAGCCGCCGCCAGCAGGGTGGGCAGGTCAAAGGTAGTGACGTTCAGGGCGAGGAGTTGAGACTGTAGCACTACACGGTGAGTGGAAGTGCGGACACTGCAGCAGAAAGTGTTCAATAGTCTCCGGAAAATTCATGCACCAAGGGCAGTGGGGGTCAGGGGACAGACGGAGGTGATGCAGGTGAGCCGTGAGTGTCGTGTGCCCCAGGCGGAGGCGGGTGAGAGTGACATCTAGGACGCGGGACTTTTTCCGTATCCACGGCTGGGGGGAAGAGTCACTGCGGTATTGGCCCATGGAGGTGATGCGGAGGGCATCGCCGAGTGTGTTATTCCAGGTGGAGCGGCAGACCCGGGAGATCAGGCGTTTGGCCGCGGAGAGCGGCAGAGGGAAGGGTGTCATGTTTACATCTGTTAAGGCCATCCTGGCAGCAGAATCAGCCACCTCGTTGCCTGGGATACCAGCGTGGGAGGGAACCCACTGGAAGGCGATCTCCCACCCCTCGTTGGTAAGGTGAAGGGCCCTCTGGATGGTGTGGACGAGGGACGTAGAGGATCGTGGATGATGGGAAAGGAGGAGGTAGAGTGAGGAGAGGGAGTCTGTGTAGACCACAGCCTTGCCCAACTAAATTTCTGCCAATTTTCTCAGTTTTTGAAATAATTATACTTAATTAATGCCTGGGTCGATTAGTGCCGTTGTTTTGAGGCTGCCGTTGTTTTAAATGCCGGTTAAATGAGGTTCTCCTGTATATTGATGTTTAAACTGATTTGCATATAATATCGCCTGTGGCTTCACTTGCTTCACCGTCGCGGTCATGGCAAGATAAGATAAGATTTTCATCCTATCTAGACACTTTGCAAGTACCAACTACAAGGTTATTGACTATACAAAGCGCCGCCACGTCAGCACGAACTAGGCGGACTCGAACCGCTGACCGAATGCGCAGGGACGCTGCACATTGCGAGGTCACGTCTCTACCAACCTTGCCACCCTGACGGGCCGGTCATGGCAAGGTGTAGCGATTGTGACCTGGGAGTAATGATTTTTTTTCATACGTACACTGGAAAACCTAGAGAGCTGTTTGATTTGTGTGTGCGCCACAAAGTCATATTGGGGGCAAAGGATTGTGGCACCTGCGGCAAGCCTGCCACTTTGGATTTCAGCAGAAAATTGTGGCGCTGTCAAAAAACTAGTGTCCGACAAAGGAGGAAAAGGAAGTGCGACTGGAGCCAAAGCGTGTACAAAAACACTTTCTTTGACAAAGTACACCTTGACATTGAAACTTTGCTTATTTTTGTGAATGTTTATATGCGGGAAATTTTTACACACAAATTCATATGAGATGAAATTGGCCTGAGTGACAGCAGTATATGTGATTGGGCAAGCTTTTGCCGTGAGGTACTAATTGAGTGGTGCTTGAAGAAAGAAGGAAAAATTGGTGGTGAAGGAAAAATTGTGGAGATAGACGTGAGTAAATTTGGAAAAAGAAAATATAACGTGGGAAGAATAATAGATGGACAGTGGGTGTTCGGTGGCGTGTGCCATGGAACCCGCAGCTGCTTCATGGTCCCGGTAGAGAAATGGGACAGTGCAACACTCCTTCAAATAATAAAAGACAAAATCGAGCCGGGAACAACCATCATATCCGATTGTTGGAAAGCGTACAACTGCTTGAAAGAAGAGGGCTACACCCATCTAACAGTAAATCATTCCGTGAATTTTGTCGACCCTGACACAAAAGCCCACACAAATAACATTGAAAGGTTGTGGCGGGAAGTGAAAAACAAAGTTCCACTGTATGGGAGAAGGAAGAAGCATTTTGTGGGCTATTTAGCTCGCTCAATGTTCATGATGGTCCACCAAGAACCAAACAAAAGGTTCCATGTTTTTCTTGAAGCAGCTGCGGCACTGTACAACCCCCGAACAACCCACTCAGTAGAAAACACCACCTCCCATCTCCAACACAATTTGTGGCACCACCATTTCCCCTTTCGGTGAGTATGAAAAGGGGGAGAGAGCATTGTGGTATTTAAGGTAAGCCCTGATTAAAACATTCGATAGGAAATACATGAGCATTACATTAATATTGTGTATTGGTAGGCATGTATTCATCCGCCGGATTAGATAACCGGGTTTTCACGGACCATCCAGGCGCCATGCGCCACTAGGTAGCCTTCACGGTAACATAAAATTGAAGACAAGTTGAAAGGACTATTTACTCTTGTAATTATGAAGTGTTTGATGTGATTATAATGAGAGGGTTAGGTAAGAAGGTTACACTGACTTCAATCATTTCACGATTAAGTGAGTGATTAATTTACTGGGGATTTTCCTTAGCCAGGGATTTTCCTTAGATGGCCAGGGATTTTTCCCCAGATTGCATGATTTTCCCTGTGACTTTCTCAAGTCTTATCACAACTACGCACGTGGTTCGAGGGCATTATTTGGCCTTATTTGAAGGGTTGATATGCGATTTTTTTGGCCGAGGTTATTTTGGTAACATTTAGGGGAGCCCCTATAGTGTCGCCTCCGTGGTGCAGTGGCTAGCGTGCCTGGCTACGAATCTGCGGGCCCTGGTTCGATCCCGGGCCAGGGCAAGTCGGTGACCAGCCTACCCAGCTGTTCTTCCCTCCTTTCGGGGTTGATAAATGGGTACCTGGGGTTACCTGGGGAAGGTAACTGTGGTAACCCGGGAGTCACACTAGCCCTGTGTCCCGGGGTAACGGGTCCTCACCCACCACAGGCTCTAAGGGCTAATGCCACGGAGATGAGCACCGCATGCCACGCGCAGCTTAGCGTATGCTCCCATCTTTACCTTTACCTTTACCTTTACCTATAGCGAGGTTAGGTTAGTAACTTTTAGGGGTTATAGTGAGGTTAAGTTAGTAACTTTTAGAGGGTTATAGTGAGGTTAAGTTAGTAAACTTTTAGGGGGTTATAGTGGTATCCGTTGATTCGGGCCGCCAGTTGAAAACAGGCAGCCTATAGTAGCATGCATACCCAGCAGACAGTATACTTTGTGTGTTAAGGTTAGGTTAGGTATACTTTGTGGTTGAGGTTAAGGTTAGGTTAGGTTAGGTATACTTTGTGGTTAAGGTTAGGTTAGGTTAGGTTAGGTATACTTTGTGGTTAAGGTTAGGTTAGGTTCGGTTAGGTATACTTTGTGGTTAAGGTTAGGTTAGGTTAGGTATACTTTGTGGTTAAGGTTAGGTTAGGTTAGGTATACTTTGTGGTTAAGGTAAGGTTAGGTTAGGTTAGGTTAGGTATACTTTGTGGTTAAGGTTAGGTTAGGTATACTTTGTGGTTAAGGTTAGGTTAGGTTTCATTAAAACCTATAAGGTTATATATAAATGCATGCTTGGTATGCATTTAATATAGGCGGTCTGATTCAACTGGTGGCCCGAATCAACTGTATTCGTTATAGTGAGGTTAGGTTAGTAACTTTTAGGGGGTTATAGTGAGGTTAGATTAGCAACTTTTAGGGGGTCCATGGGGGGCGCAGCCCCTTCTGGCTAGAAAGGTTAGGTTTTTCTTTGACCTCCTATGACCAGCAAGCATGGTGGCCTTATGGAAAACTTGGGTTTTTGGGTAGGGAAGGCAGACACGACTCATTTATTGCTCTCCCAAAATTGTCCAAATCTATACATATATCAATTAAGGAAAATTCCCTAGCAATGGGTATCTAGGGAAATCCCTAATTTAGGGAATTCCCTAGATTTTTACATATAGTGACTTTGATGATTTTTTTGGGAGCCATAAATCACTTATATTTGCTTCCCTCACCCAAAAACCCCGTATTCCCGCCAGTTCCCCAGGCTTGTTGGCTATAGGGGGAAGAAAAAAAAGATAAGGGTGAAGGACTTCTTCCAAAGTTTTACCAAACTTTTTTATTATTGGACCCAGTTAGGAGGTTAAAGGTTAGGTTAGGTTAGGTTAGGTTAGGTAAGGTTAGGTTAGCTAAAGTTAGGTTAGGTTAGGTTAGGTTAGGTAAGGTAGCCACGGGTGCGCCTCCGAAACAAAAGCAATGCAGGTCACAAGAAGAGGAAGAGGGAGGCATTTTGTAAACAAGGAGACATATTCCTCCCCCCACCTAAAATGTTCTATATCTCCGAAACTATTGATTTGCGACGGAAAGTTCATAGAGAAAATGTCTCTTAGAATAAAATAAGGTAAACAAAAACCATGCTCCCAATTGTGTAGGGAAGTTTGGTGCCATCGTAAAAATGTACCAATCTCTGTTCCGGACCGTTCCGGTTATGGTATAAATAAGTGGAGAATGTGGGTCCCGGTGTTGTGCGAAATATTGTCAACGCGAAATCCTGAAGACCCCTCCATTCATCTCTTATTTCAATGGTTTTACGATTTAGTTAAGCTGTAAACCAGTGATATATGGAGGGGTCTACAGGATTTCGCGCGTTGACATTTCGCACAACACCGGGAACCACATTCTCCAAGAGTGCCCATTTGTCACAATATAGATATACATCACAACCCCCCCTCCCCCATGAATCAATCCAGGCAAGGAAAGACACACACACACTTCCCCCCTACTTCACACACACGCACATATATATATACAGATATACATACACAACCAAACCCCCACATGAATCAATCCAGGCAAGGAAACACCACAAACACTTACAAGACTAGTTCCCAGGTGGTGAACAGCAGAACACAGTGCACATGCCTTCACTACTCTTCTTCTTCTTGTGACTTTTTCTGCTTATAATCGCTTTGTAGGTCGTCTGTCAAGCTCGGGGTCGAATTTGACACATTTCTTCCGGGGTGAGAAGTATGTGGGTGGATGAGGAAAGGACAATCGACGTAGCGAGTGACCATAACGTCATGGTAATGGAGTATGAGTGTTTGAAGGAAAAAAGAGTGAACGTGAAAGAGGAGAGGAATGGACGTTGGAAACTTAGAGATGCAGACTGGGATTATTTCAGAGAAGTGGTGAGTAATGAGGACTGGAAGCTGGGAGAGAATGGTTTGAGGGCTGAGAGAGGTGTGGATGAGATGAATGAGAGATTGTTAAGGAAGCTTAACAAAGTGGCAGAAGAGAGCATAGGCAGAACAAGTAAGAGAGCAAATGGCAGGACAAGAAAGAGTTGGTGGAACAATGAGATCGACAAGGCCAGGAAAGAAAGGAAACAGTCAAATAGGAAGTGTAGGAGTCTGAGAAAGAATAGGTCAAACAGTGAAGCTGAAAGAATAGAGTATGAAAGGGCATGGGAAGAGTATAAGAGTAAGCAAAAGGAGGTGAAATGCTTGGTGAGGAAGGCAAGAGTGAATGAAGAGAGAAAAGTGATCAGAGAACTTGGGGAAAAAGGTGAGGAAGGAGGTAGGGAAATGGGTATAAGTCTTGAGAGGAGAAGGAGGAGTAAGCATCCAGGAAATGTGAAGAACTAGGGTGAATGGCAGGTCACTAAGGCGAGAAAAAGGAAATGGCCCAGAGCTGTAGAAGACTCTGGAAAGATATTGGAGGTGTGAATGAGCCTGATTAGTGACTTAGGGAACGTCACCCTTAGGGAGGGAAAAATAGAGGAGAATGATGGATGAAGAAATTAGAATGGATGAGGATTGAAGGGTATGTAAGAAAAATGAAAAATGGAAAAGGCCCCTGGAATGGACGTATCCCGAATGAATTGGTATAGCGAGGGAGGGTGAGGGAGTAATTGAGGGAATGCATGAGTTGTTGGACATATAGGAGAGAGGAAAAGGGTTGCCTGGTGCCTGGAATGACAGTGAGAGTGACCCTCATAACATAAGGGAGGACACAAGAGTAGGAAGGGAAGTTAAAAATAAATACAGGCCAATAGCGGTATGTGACACGGTATGTAAGATTTTCTGTGGTGTACTGAATGAAAGACTAGGTGAAGTTGTGGAAAGAAATAAAGGTGATGGGTGAAGAGCAGAAAATGGGGGGATTATATTAACCAATATTCAGAAAAGGGACAGGAGAGGTGAGGGACAATCTGTTTGTAGTGAATGAAGTGATTGAGAGAACAAGAAGGAGGGAAGAAAGAACTATCTAGCCTTTCTAGATATTGAGAAAGCGTATGGGACATGAGTGGATAGGAGAATGCCTTCGTAAGGTATTGGAGACGATTGGCTGAGTGAGGAAGGTTAGTTAAATAATAAGCAGATGTCGTAGAACACACAGGCCAAGGTTCAGTATGGGTGATCGAGACCTGGATGGGGGAATAGTAAGAGAGTGAGTAAGACAGGGCTGTGTCCTTTCTCCTCTACTGTTGGTTTATATGTTGAGGGGAAAGGCAGGAGAGTGAAGCGTACAGGGTCTGGGTTGTGAAAATTGGAGATGAAGTGTTTGAGTGTACTGCTGTATGCAGATGATGTGGTGATCCTTAGTGAAAACCACAATGAACTACAAGAGACTGCTGAATGCTTGACTGAGTATGGACAGGGACTCAACGTTAGGCTCAGTAAGAGAAGAGTCAAAGTGTTGGTGGTGAATGGGGATGACTCTGATGATTGACAGGCTTTGGATGGTGGGTGGGAATGAAATAAAGAGAACGAAAGAGTACAAAAGTATCTGGGGTAATTTGGTTGGATGATAAAGGCTTGAGAAAAACTAAACATGAGAGGATTAGCTAGAGCCAACCAGTGGGTTGGAAGGCTAGGCAGTGTGGCAAGGATGTCGGGCCAACAAGTTGAAAGTGGTGAGAGGACTATGAAGGGTTTTTTTTTTTGGTTTTGTTGGGGGGGGGGGGGGGGGGGGGGGGGGGGGGGTTTTTGTGCAGTCCCTCAGCATTAGGTATGCCTGGAACAATGGTGGGTCTAGGAAGGAGTTGGACAGATTGGAAGTAACACAGAACAAAGCAGGCAGAATAGCATTAGGAGCCAATAGATGTGGCAGTTGGAAGCGATTAGAGGAGACATGGGCTGGAGCCACGTTCAGAGAGAGGGATTAGCAAAGGCAGGACTGAGGGTACAGAGCTAGACTGCAACGAATGGATGAAAAGCAAATGGGCAAGCAAGGTTTGGACTGGAATATGTTGGGGAAGTGGATGAAAGATCATAAAGTGGAGAGAGAGTGGACAGGTGAACTCCGGGAATGTTTGTGACAGGAGTGATGAGACATGGGAGTATGGCTAGTAGCAAAAAGGAAATAAATAGGAGAGTGGAAGAGAAAAGGGAAAGAAGAATGAATGAGGGGTGGGAATGAGTGAGAAATCAAACACTGGAATGGTACGGAGAAAGGACCAGTCCACGGTATGAAGGTTTCTATGATGGCGGGAGGGACCGTGGGGGGCGGGGGGGGGTATTTGCGGCTATGGAGGGGACCTACTCTTCAGAGCCAGACAAAGTCGCTGGAGGTTAAATAGTCGTATGTACAGATGGAAGAATGCTGGACAGCAAAGGTATTGTCTTGGTGAGATGTGTGTGGACAGGAGGGATTGAAACGTGGGAGCCACTTGATGCTGGGAATGTGAACGGCATGAGTAGCTAGAACACAGATGTTGGAGGGTAGTGGTAGGAGAGGCGGAGTGGAGAATGGCGAGAGATGAGAGACAGGAGAGTGGAGATGGAGTACCTGCTGGGTTGTGTGCTGAGTGGAGGAGTGACAGTCGGTGTGATTGAGAGTGTAAAAGAATTCTTGGAGAACTCTTGGAGAGCACCGTAGGGAGAGCCATGAGAGCAGGGGGGCCCCTCAGTGATGGGGGACCCCGTATGAATGTGATGCAGAGAAGGAGGAAGGAGGGGAAAAGAAAAATCCCTAGTTTTGCTCCCCCTTTGCTTCTTCCCCAACAGATTACATGGTGGGAGAACGCCGGACCAAAGGCTTCACTGACAGCATTGCTGGGTGACTCCCAAATCAAAATCAAATCAGATCATTTCTTTGCCACTCTGTAGCCCTTTTATTTCCTTGCCACCTGTGGGGGGAGGAGGGGCACAACAGGGCAGTATATACACAGACATAAGTGACGTCCCTCCTATCAACTACCCTCCTAATCACGGCATAGTATTGTCCTAATAGTGCCCCTTCTGCAATGGGGTCCGTGGTACCAGAACAGCAACCAAGGTAATCATAATTACATCAATTTTAAGGTCTTGGACTAAGGATTTCATTAAATGCATGATAACCCTCTGAGAAGGTAGCTGTTAAGAGTTATGAAGCTTTTTAGTTTATGGAAAAAAGAAACTATAAGTTTCTATACATGTGAGCATATAATAGGCGTATTTTGTAGTGTCCTCGGAGTAAAATTATACTTATTTAAGCTCCGCCCCTGCTGCCATCACAAAAATACGATTGTAGCCGCTGCCAAAGCTCTTTCTTGATGTTGCCGAGGTAAAAGTGTCGTACATAACACCCTTCATTACCTCTTGCAGAGCTCGAGGAATATCGTTAAGGTTGACCATTATTGAAGGCACAGCAAAGAGTAGTAGCGTAGATTCGTCTGTATACACATCGCTATCTAAATTGTTTTGAGCTCTTAGAATGGCCTAGCATTGTTTCTAACTTCTTAGATGACTTGATATTAAACTGAAATGTTTAGGCGCTAGAACTGTTATTGAATATCTATTGCTACACAGCCATTTCACTAGTTGCGTCGAGTATGTTTAATGCTTTTTTTTTCCCATGGACCTGTACCGTATGTAGGCTAACCTGTACCTACATCTACGTTTCACGAATTAAGTCTTTGCCTAAACTCTAGATGAATGTGGTTGTGATTCAATCCTCCAGGCATTTCCCCCGTTGAACATCCATGGGCGGGTGTGTGGTGGGGCGGGTGTGTGAGGAGTGTGGTGGGTGGGTTGTGTGGTGGCGGATGGCGTGGATGGGCGTTCGTGGTGGGGTGGGTGTGTGGTGGGCGGAGTATGATGGACGTTGTGGTGGGTGGTGTGTGTGGTGGGCGGATGTATGATGGGCGTGTGGTGGGTGGTGTGTGGTGGGCGGAGGTGAATGGGAGGTGTGGTGGGTGGGTGTGTGGGTGGGCGGATGGGTGTGATGGGCGGTGTGGTGGGTGGGTGTTGTGGTGGGGCGGATGGGTGATGGGCGTGTGGCTGGGTGGGTGTGTGAGTGGGCGGATGGGTGATGGGCGTGTGGTGGGTGAGTGGTGTGATGGGTGTGTGGGGGGCGGTGGTGGTGGGCGGGTGGGTGCCTGGGTGGTGGTGGGTGTGTGGTGGCCGGGGTAGGGTAGAGAGAGACTCCTTACCGTGTTGGCGCTGATCAGACTGATGAAATGTTCGTATTCGTGCCCTGCGAATAGGTCTCTAAAAGGCTTCTGTTTGTAGTGATATAACATATATACCAAATTATTACATTTCTATTGCCAAAGGTAATATCACTCATGAATACTTTAAGTTTGACTAACTTATAGCAATAATCCACCAGTTTTGGTGCTAAGCCAGCAAGCATCAAACGAAGATTCGGACACATTGAAAAATTCGAGGGATTGGGAAAATTTGTTCCCAGACGTCGCTGGAGAATTTTTAATATTTGTGACTTCTTACCGTAAGAGTCACCTACTCTACTCCTTACTACTTCCTTACCTACTATAATTAAATACAGTATCTTTGCATGTTGGGCATGTAATGAATGTTGAATTGGATGAGAATTAAAAGGAAAAAGAGAACATTTAATACGGGAGGAATTCTGATAAGATTTTCTCATGCGCGCCGATCTGATTGGCCAGCTCTTGAAAACCACCACCACCCCCACCACTGTATAATTTTACAGTAAAAGAGTAAAATTCCGCTGCCGGGAACGAATCTGATCAGTTTTCTATGCACGCAAAATAGTAAAAATAATGTGGGCGGAGCTTAAATAAGTAAAATTTACTTCTCATGGGCATGGGACAAAATACGCCTTGATGTAATATAGCCGATCGCTCTTCCTATTGTATGTCCTGAACCTACTTGTTGATTTGTTAGCAATAAAGAAATTCAGGGAAAGCAACCTTTTAGCTATGAAGTAGGTCTATTGTGGATAAGAAAGTAAAAAAATAAAATAACAATCTATGAATGTTCCAGTAACGGCAGTAGTATCTAGTATATTATTAATACCATTTGCAAGGTTACTTATTAATAGAATCGATTCAGGGATAAAGATAAGGATACAGTGGTAGCTAGCAACAGCCAATCAGAAATACTTCTGTATTGGTCTAAAAAAAAGAAGTCACCGTATAAACTGATATGAGCTAGCTATTAGCGTATATCGGTCAGCAGTTCATTCTTGGAATTTACAAAAGCGTGACGCGAGTGAGCTTACTAATTTGTTTATCTTCATAATAATATAAGCGAAAGTGTCGTCTGTCTGTGTGCGGTGTGTGTGTGTGTTGTGTGGGATAGGTTCCGCCCCCTGTGGCGCAACACCTCCTTATTGCACATTTTTGGGAACCAGGTTGACCAGGGGAAGGTCATAAGCCCACTGATGAGATGATCCGATCACTTCTTTTGTTCTTTTTTTTTTAGCAGCCTATTAGCGAGAATTGTGAAAACAAAAGTGGGTTGCGAGAATTGAGGAAAACCTGAAGTAGGGTGATGGGTAATGGGTGAGTGACAGGGTGGGGTGGGGGGATTTTTGTTTGGGGGGTGTAATGGATGTGGGGTGATGGGGAGTGAATGGGTGGGGGGTGATGGGTTGGGGGTGATGAGTAATGGTGTGAGTGAATGGGGGGGGGGGTGATGGGTAATTGGTGGGAGGGAATACATTACATTTCTACATCCATAGATTTCAGGAAAGTTCAGAAACCCCACGCAAACACATTGTCCATGACGGGCCGGCATGCAACATTAGGTGCGGCAAATCACAAAACGGCATATTGGCATTGATGTCTGCAAAACCGTAAATGAAACTTATCCGGCCTGAGCTGCTGGACCGACAACTTCGTATGCGTACAGATGTTTGCACCCCGGGCCTGTTGTCGGTTACGTTACGTTTCTGTGTCAGAGCGTGTGTCGCAAAACCGTTAACCAACAACTATGTAGCCACCCATACTGAGCCACAAACGGTGTCCGACATAGCATCTATATCGTGCCATAAGCGGGCCAACACAGCAACTTGCATCGTGCCACAAGCAACCCGATTTAGCATCCAAATAGTGCCATAAGCGGGCCTACACAGCAACTGAATCGTGCCACAAGCAGGCCGATTTAGCATCCAAATAGTGCCACAAGCAGCCGACTAGCATTGAATAGTGCCACAAGCAGGCCGACTTAGCATTTGAATAGTGCCACAAGTGGGCCAATATAGCAGCTGAATAGTGCAACAAGCAGGCCGATAAAGCAGCTGAATCGCTTTACCGTTCCTAATGCCGGTGTAGCACGCCGACTAGTTACCCTGCCACGACTGCGCACGTACGACAGATGACATTGCACAAGAAAACATTGATCACGCCTCCTGGACCAGAACATTATCGTCAGATTCGCTTATTTTACCTAAATGTCTACAAAACTTAACTCCAAACCTATCCAAAATTTAACCAAACCTAAATGAAACCTAAACCAAACGTTAACTTAACCAAAATTTAACCAATTATTTATATATGATAATAGCAAGGTATATTAGGTTACTTAAGTTTGATTAGGTTAAATTTAAGTTAAGTTAAGGCTTGGTTTAGATATGATTTAGGTTTGGTTAGGTTTAAGATAGGTTTGGGTTAAGTTTTGTAGACTTATTTAGGTTAAATAAGCAAATCTGATGATAATGTTCTGGTCCTGGAGGCGTGGCAAATGTTTTCCTGTGTGACGTCATCTGCAGCGTGTGCGTAGTCGTGGCAGGGTAGCTATCCGGGCAGGGCAGCTAGTCGGCGCGCTACACCGCCCCACTTTTAAATGAACACAGGTTTGTGAATGGAATAACCTGTTGCCAGGATTGAATGGTTTCTCAACTCTTGTGTTGCTTGAAATTGGGGGTCACTGGTATGGGGGTTTTATGACTGGTCAACGTTACTTGAATGATATTATTTGGGGATGATTTGATAAAAGATTACAACTTGAATGGAGGATTTAACTTAGTCTTCTGACTTCACTATATGATTATAGTTTGACCACTTCTCACTACGGAGAGTACTGAACAAGGGGGGTATACTTAAGGGGAAAGGATAATAAGGTTTAGGTTATGGGATTTGCTGCCACCAGCCCTGACGAGTATTTCACTAGGGATTACTCCGGGGCACGTTAGATTAATATTAATATTAGATTGATCTTGGTAGTCGTGGTTGGTACGAGGGGTTATACCTAATAAAGGCGGAACTCTTTGGAAGTGTGGGAATTATATTCCTAATACAGAATAATCACCTGGGTTTATAATAACACAAGAACTATATTTGAAACAACCTCCTATTTATTCGCCATGAAACATCATTGCTGTTTGAGACCGTAGACACATACATAAACTCTAATCTGGAACGGGCAAGCTTCTTTAGAGCATAAATTCCCTCACAGAATCATTCTTAGAATTTCCACCTATATTCGTATCAACTGAGCACTATAGGTATACACTGAATATATATATATAGGAAAGAGAATGTGAGTAAGGAGTTGGGTGTGTGGATACACAATGACCATGTGTTCTTGAGAGGAAGGCGTGGGACGCCTCCCGCTGAAGCCTCTCCCTAAGTGAGAGATGGATGGAAACTCCTGTTAATAATACTTATAAGGATGGGTGCACCTCCTGTACGTTAGCGTACACTAAACATAGATACCCATATTTGAAAATAGATAAAAATAATTATAACAAGGAAAGGGGGGGGGGGGGGAAACAGGAGCGGAATTTGTTACATCTTACCTGGGTGGAGGACAGATGGAGACTGAGCGTCTCACGGAGTTATGGCCGTCTCGCCCAAAAGGGAATTGTTTGAATGGTCTCACCGTGACCTCAAATGAAAAACTTATAATCCCGAAATAACTATTTAAGTAATGAAAACTCGCGTACCTCAGAAAAGGCTGTCCCTAATACCAACCAGTTACTTTGATGTAGAAGAATTTAATATTTTTAACCTAATATTCAAGAAGGATGGTTTTATATGTAATGTCGACAATCCGAACACCTATTTCAGAGTGAGGGTGGTATTGAAATCTTGCGTAGAATTTTGGTGGGCTTTCATTTTAGCGTGGATCCTTACTACAACGCCCATATATGACCAAAACCCGATAACGATAGGGATTATTTTGAAAGACGTTAAGACTCTGGGAGAGTTTCTTGGTCTGACCAGATGGCTGGCAAAAGATAAAAAGATCTGACATCATTAGTTATCCCTGATCGCAGAATAATTATCCTACGGATTGTGTCTCGCATACGGCATATCGGGGGGGGGAATGGAAGACCGAGGAAAGACATGGCGGGTGATAGAACGAAAGAAGATAAACAAAAATGGCGTCTAGGATGGCCAAACTGATGAGGAAAGATGGCGGAAAGAAAGAAATACGATGAGTCATATGTGAAACTAAAAAAAAATTACTTACAAGACATAACTCGGGAATTTTATAATAATAATTCTCATACTATCATCTCCCGAATAATGGGCATTACACGCGTCTATTCTCCGGGAAAATTAAATTCTATGGCATCAAAGTAAATACTTACGGATCATGTTTCCGTTTTTAAAACTGCGTCAAGAGGAGGTGTGTATGGGACGAATTTAGAGTGAATTTAATGGAAATTCTTCTGTTCTTTGAAAACGGGGTCTGTTTGTGTTTAGATTACACGAAAATCCAATGAAAGGAAGTATCCCAGTCAACCTGATACCTGGGTAATGACGTGACCGTCAACCTTGACTTAGTCCGTATTCTCGGTGCAGAGATATATCCCAGAGGCGCACGCCGGCTTGCCTCTGGTAAATGATAAGAGCCCAACAAGTCCTGAAATACCCGCCACACCGCAAGCTGGTTGACTGTAAGGTGAGAAGCGTAGTACTACTATCTCGAATTAAAATACTCCTCCCACTGAACCAGGCTTCGCCCATGAGAATCAGACGCTCCGACTTCTAGACATGAGAAATCTCCTAGACCAAATTGCTTCATCTAGTCTGACACTACACTCACCTTTGACTCACTAAGTTACATTGAACACTTTTCGCTTAATCTCACCTGAATATACCTGGTCGTGTTGATTGTAACTTGAATTAAAATACCTTGAAGACTCACCGAACCAGACTGAGTCTGTTATGAAATTCAACTGAGACTGGTATCCCAATCAACCTCTTACCTGGATATACTAAGAACATACTGACCCTCAATTTGTTTTGAATCCTGGTCAATGTTTTCCATTTAACACTTTTCTATTTGATTTCCACAAGAGTAATAACCGGGTGACGCTACAACTACCCTAACCAGAGTAGGTATTAAACTTTCAAGTTTATAAAATAAAAATTTCAACGTTCATAAAATAAATTTTCAATGTTCATGTTCAAAATAATTCTTCCTCGATTTTCTAATTTAACACTATTGGATACCGAACTTTTCCATCTTGTTGTTGATGGGTGACATCATGGGTTCTTGTTGACGCCCGGTACTCTTGATGGCCTTCAGCTCTTCCCCAACGTTTCCGGAATCCTGTAGGTTCTTGGAAGCTAAGAGTGTGCCCATTCCTGAGCCGGTGTCGCTGTATCCTCCGTCTCCGTAGCTGTTTGGGTCACCGCTGTTGTTCTGTTGGTTGTTGCAGGACACGGTGGCGGCGGACAGGCCCGTTCAGACGCCCCTTGATTCCCTGCACGGCCATTATGTACAGGTTCTTGGCGCCTGTGTTGTCAGCGCAGCTCATGTCGGTGACGGGTAGACCGAGGGAAAACCAGGACTTCCCTCCCGACGAGCTTCACGTCCTCTCTCTGCCATGGTGGTGGTTGCAGCTAGATGTGGCGCTTATAGCGGCTAGGAACGGCGGCTACGAAGGGCGGCTGTAGCGGTGAACGTGGCTGCTAGCTGAGGCGAGCGTCGCTGTGATGGGCGGCGGAGTTGAGGCGAGCTTGGCATCGAGGCGCGCGACAGGCTCCAAGGGCGCGGCGAAGGGCGCGGCAGTCTGAGACGCGCGGTATGCGCTGGCTGTGTCGGCTAGGCGTGGCGGCTGGCTGGCTGTCCAGGCTGGCGGAGTTGACGGCTAGGAGCGGCGGCTACGGCTTGCTTCTTACCGCTCACGCTCACATGGTCATGGTTCATGTATGTATTGTGTTTGGTTTATAGGGGGAGAGATCTAATAAGCCTACTATAATGATCGATTACTATATGAAAATTTACTGAAATTTGACTATCTTGCTATTTATTTTTCCAGGTGTGATTCTGTTGCTGTTATTTTAGGAAATAATATACCACCCCTTTAGTCACCAGTGTGTTTCCTGACCGATACAAAGAAAAAAAATCCCACCGCTAAACTATAAGAAAGTTGTCTATTGAAAAGAAATTATATTATTCCTACTTAATTTGTAGGTCTTGACTTGAGATCATCTTTAGCATATAAGGGTTAACACTATACCGAGAAAACTCTACTCGGAAATAAGAAACTTGACTTCACACCCTGACGTAGGAATTTTCCTAAGTTATGAGATAAAAGGCGTATTTTGTTCATGCCTTTGGAAGTAAAATTTTACTCTTTTAAGCTCCGCCCCTGCTTGCCATCACAAAATACGATTGTAGCGCTCCCAAAAAAGCTCTTTCTTGATGTTGCCGAGAGTAAAAGTGTCGTTTCAAATTCATTACCTTTGCAGAGGCTCAAAAGAATATCGCTAAGGTTGACATTATTGAAGGCCCCAGCAAAGAGTAGTAGCGAGATTGTCTGTATTACACATCGATATCTAATTGTTTTGAGCTCTTAGAATGGGCCTAGCATTGTTTTCTAACTCTATAGATGGACTGATATTAAACTGAAATGTTTAGGGCGCTATGAAACTGTTATTTGAATATCTATTTGCTACACAGCCATTTCACGATGGCGTCGAGGAGTTTAGCTATCATGGACCTGTACGTATGTAGGTACGTTACCTACATCTACGTTTCACGAATTATTCTTTGCCCAACCCAGATGAATGTGGTTGTGATTCATCCCCCAGTGCATCTCCCCGTTTAAAAATCCATGGGCGGGTGTGGTGGGCGGGGGTGTAATGGACGTGTGGTGGGTGGGTGTGTGGTGGGGATGTATGATGGGCGTGTGGTGGGTGGGTGTGTGGTGGGCGGATGGGTGATGGGCGTGTGGTGGGGGGGTGTGTGGGTGGGCGGATGTGTGATGGGGCGTGTGGTGGGGGTGTGTGGTGGGGCGGATGGGGATGGGCGTGTGGTGGGTGGGTGTGTGGTGGGCGGATGGGTGATAGGGCGTGTGGTGGGTGGGTGTGTGATGGGTGTGTGGTGGGCGGGTGGTGGTGGGCGGGTGGGTGCCTGGGTGGTGGTGGGTGTGTGGTGGCCCGTGGGTAAGAGACCTCCTTACCGTGTTGGCGCTGAAATCAGACTGATGAAATGTTCGTATTCGTGCCCTGCGATAGGTTCTCTAAAAGGCTTTCTTTTGTGTTGATATAAACATATATACCAAAATTTATACATTTCTATTGCAAATGTAATATCACTCATGAATATATTTAAGTATTTGACTATACTATAGCAATAATACACCAGTTTTGGTGCTAAGCCAGCAAGCACTCAACGAAGATTCGGACACATTGAAAAATTCGAGGGATTGGGAAATTTGTTCCCAGACGTCGCTGGAGAATTTTAATATTTGTGACTTCTTACCTGTTAAGAGTCACCTACTCTACTCCTTACTACTCCTTACCTACTATTAATTAAATACAGTATCCTTTGCATGTCGTGCGCATGTAATGAATGTTGAATTGGATGAGAATTAAAGGAAAAGAGAAAACATTTACGGGAGGAGTTTTGATAAGATTTTCTCATGCGCGCGATCTGATTGGCCAGGCTCTTGAAACCACCACCCACACCCACGACTGTATAATTTTACAGGAAAAGAGTAAAATAAGTGTATCTGCTCAGTTTTCTATGCACGCAAAAGAGTAAAATATAAGTGGGCGGAGCTTAAATAAGTAAAATTTTACTTCCAAGGGCATGGACAAAATACGCCTAAAGCTCAAAGGAGCATAAATCTCCTTCACTAGAATTACTATTCAGGGAATTGCCCTACACTAGGTAACATACCACTTAATATTTATAAATCACACATGGAAGATAGGTATCTAGTAGAGAAAGAATATGGCGAGACAGTGTTGGGTGTGTTACAGTAAGACCATGTGTTCTTGAGAGGAAGGCGTGGGACGCCTCCCGTTGAAGCCTCTCCCTGGGTGGAGGACAGATGGAGACTCCTGTTAATAATACTTATAAGGATGGGTGCACCTCCTGTACGTTAGCGTACACTAAACATAGATACCCATATTTGAAAATAGATAAAAATAATGATAACAACGAAATGGGGGGGGGGGGGAAACAGGAGCGGAATTTGTTACATCTTACCTGGGTGGAGGACAGATGGAGACTGAGCGTCTCACGGAGTTATGGCCGTCTCGCCCAAAAGGGAATTGTTTGAATGGTCTCACCGTGACCTCAAATGAAAAACTTATAATCCCGAAATAACTATTTAAGTAATGAAAACTCGCGTACCTCAGAAAAGGCTGTCCCTAATACCAACCAGTTACTTTGATGTAAACCTAATATTCAAGAAGGATGGTTTTATATGTAATGTCGACAATCCGAACACCTATTTCAGAGTGAGGTGGTATTGAAATCTAGCGTAGAATTTGGTGGGCTTTCTTTTAGCGGGGGTTTCTACTACAAGCCCATATAGACCAAACCGATAACGATGGGGATTATTTTAAAAGACGTTAAGACTCTGGGAGTTTTTTGGGTCTGCCAATGGCTGGCAAAAGAAAAAAAGATCGACATATTATTTATCCCTGATGCAGAAAATTATTACGGATTGTGTCTCGCATACGGCTAGGGGGGGGGGAAGGAAAGCCCGAGGAAAGAAGGGGGTGATGAACGAAAGAAAAAAAAAAAAAATGGGTCTGGGGAGGCAAATGATGAGGAAAGATGGGGGGAAAAGAAAGAAATAGAGAGTCATATGTGAAACAAAAAAAAAAAAATTATTTACAAGACATAACTCGGGAATTTATAATAATAATTCTCATACATCATTCCCGAATAATGGCTTTTCCACTCTTACAGTTGAGCTAAGGGGACCAATAGGCCTATGTGCAACAAAGAAAAAAAATTATCATAATACTTCAAATTAAGCCAAATCATCATTTCCGGCGCAGTAATCAGTTTTCCCTGAAAATTGGGGCAGTCGGGCACGGGCAGTCAGCAACCAATTCCTTTGGACCCAAATTTTACCCCATCGGGCCCCGATGTACAAGTAAAATACTGTAAATGAAAATAAGTAATTGTGTAAAAATATAATTTTCATAAGAATTTAATCACTGTATTGTTACAAAAGTGGAAAAAAAATCCAGATAAATGTGGAAAATTTCTATTAAGAAAGAAAAAATAAGAAATAAAAAAAAAATAAATACATGAATGAAAAAAAATAATTAAAAAAATTCAATAAATTTTTTAAAAATATATATTTTAATTATATATAATTAATTTTATTTTTATATATTATATAAATATATATATTATTATATTATTATAATATTATAATATATATATAAAAATAAAATATTTTTTTATATATATTTATTTTTAATAAAATATATATATTTTTTTTAATTTTTATATATATATATATAATTAAATATAAATTATATATATATAATTTAAAAATTATATATTTTATAATATATATTATATTATAATATTATATATATATAATATATATATAATACAGGAAAACCCTCATTTAAACCGGCTTCAAAACAACGGCAAGCCCAAAAAAAAAAACGACCAAACGCCCCCGGGCTTTTTTTTTTTTTTTTTTTTTTTCGGGCCTCAGCGGGAGGCCCAGGGGCAGCTTGACCCCGTAGAGAGATCCTGTAAAAAAAGAGGGGAGAGTGTTCGGGGGGCTGGCGTGCGACACGAGGACTGGCTTGCCCAAATCGACGAGGAGTGCGGGGTAGAAAGGGGCACTCAGCGTATAACCCGGGCATTAATTAGTATAATTATTTAAAAAAACTGAGAAAATCGGCAGAAAGTTAGTTCAAATTTTGGCAGGGTACGCAGGGTTGGCAACCCTTTGATCCCTTTCCTGGTAAACTCTGGAATTCTCCGTTTCTTTTTTTTCCATTTCCCTATGATTACATTTTTTCAAAAGAAGACTAAAAAGATACCTCCGAACTAAATTGGCTCACCCTTTTTTTATTTTATTCTTTTACTGCCTTCTTATAGGGACTCCCAACAAGCGTGCTTTGTTTCCCCTTTTTTTTGGGCCTTGGCCAGTTATTGTGATGTAAAAAAAAAAAAAAAAAAAAAAAGGGATTTGGGCGATCCATAAGAGAAACTTAAAAAACAACGGCAAAAGGGTTTATCCGGCATGCGCTCCCCCCCGAGGGTGCCGGAAAAAACGGGGTTTTTTCCTGTATATATATATTAATTTTACCATAAACGTATATTATAACGGGGAAGATCTTAGGCTCTTATGGGAGTGCCTGTAGGGATATTCATGAATAGACTAATGTGAAAGTCATGAATAGAGATGCGAAAATCTAAATGAGAACGCCAAGAATAAATGGATAAGATCATCGATCGTTCAAACCCCTAAAAGGGAAATTATAAAAAAAATCGACGTTAAACAGAAAGAAGAAGGAAAATGTAGCGTGAAAGTTATCAATCTCTTTTAAATTTAGGTTAGGTTGGTTAAGGAAAAAAAGAAAACCCCAAATGCACAGAAAATTATCGGGTTTACCTAAACCAGAAAAATTTATAAACCAGGGGTTTTTTACATCTAACCCATAGAAAATCGGATAAATGATAGAATTCCACCATCTGTCAGAGTGGGGGGGGTGTCCTGTACAGGGGCCCATGGTTTCCCTTTTCTGTTTCATTAAAATCCATGTGCCAGCCCCCATTTTGGTGCCTTTTTCACCCCCTAAAAGGCTTTGATCAAAGTTGCCTAAAAAAAGAAAATAAGATTAGATTTTAGACCCGATGCATGTCAAATTTTACATAATCTTTGCAGTTTTTCTTATATTTTATCGGCCAATAATCTTCAAAAAGAGATTTTTCAACCTGCAATCACTAAATTTTACACCTTACAATAAAATATAGACCACAATCAGTGGGTCCCGAGGGGGGGCCATGCGGCCAGCCACCCCCCCCCTTTTGCAAAGAAAAAAAAATATACCAAATATAATATAGATAGCACCAATATATATTATATATAATAAATAGAAGAAAGTAGATAGATAGATAGATGATAGATAGAAGAAGATAGATAGATAGATAGATAGATCGATCGACGATCGATAGAAGATAATGATAGAAGATAAAAAAAAATTATTTTTTTTTTAAAAAAAAAAAAAAAAAAATCTTTTTTTTTTATTTTTTTAAAAATTTTTTTTTTTTTTCTAAAATTTTTTTTTTTTTTGTTTTTTTTTTTTTTGGATTTTTTTTTTTTTTTTTTAAATTTTTTGATTTTTTATATATTTTTTTCATATTATTTTTTATTTTATTTTTTTATTTTATATAATATATTTTTTTTTTTATTTTTATTTATTATAATTTTTTATATATTTTTTTATTTATTTTATTTTAAATTTTTTTTTTATTTTTTTATTTTTTAAATTTTATTTCTTCTAGTTTTTTTTTAAAAATTTTTATTTTTATTTTATAATATATATATTTTATATATATATTTTAATAAATATATATTATAATATTTATATATATATATATATATAAAATAAAATATATATATATATTTTATATAATATATAAAAATATATATATATATATATTGGCCCCCCCCCTTTTAAATTTTTTCGGGGTACGCCCACTGACCACAATAAAAAACCCCATAAAATAAACCACAATACAAAGAATTTTGGGAAATCATAATGGATAAAAAAGCTGTTTAAACTTTTTAGATTATTAAACTTTTTGCTTTGTACAAATCTGTGAAGTTGCGAGAAAAATTTTAAATAGTAATCCTTATATTTTTTAAATCCTTTAAATTTTCATTTACGACTTTTATTTTTTTTTTCCTAACCTATACACCTATTTCTGCACTTTGGGGGTCGCATAAACTAAAAATTTAATTCCCCCAAATCCATAGCAATGCATTTTTTACCTAAAATTTGAGATCAGGCACAGAGTGTTTTAAAAAATACCCACTAAAAAACCAGGAATTGTTTGCTTTCCAAACCCTGAAGCAGGAGTAAGGGGGGAGATAACTGAAAAAGAAAATTTTCAAAAAATTTTTTTTTAAAAAAGACCACATTTTTAACCACCAGAATACATGGGGAATATAAATTTTTTAACCCACAACTCAATTTAATTTTTGAAATACCAAAATATCTTAAGAAATACTGCTAATGGTCAGATTTACAAGTTGAAGGCAGTTAAATACGTCCCTTTGTAATGTATCAAATGCAGTAGAACCGAGAGGTTTTGTTTTTTAAAATAAAGATGACATTTAAAAAAGTAGGCAGCATTCTAAAAAAATACATTTTTAGACGTTTGACGGAAAAAAAACTCCCCTTTGTAAAAGTATAAATAATAACCTAATGAAAATATTAAACTAACTTAATTGACCCCCAAAATAAACCCAACTTTGCCTTGCCCCTTTAAAAAACCAACATAGCCGCTCTTAAACAACCCAACTTAGCCTTTCCCTTAAACTAAACCGCCTAAAAAAATGTTATGTTTGACAAACATTTAATTGACTTTAACTCGTTCTTACACTTTAACACTTTAACACTTTTTTTGTTTGCCATTTTACAATATTTTATGATGATTTAACAGGATAGGGGGGTTTAAAACAGCCCTTTACAAGCAAACGCTTTTTGGGCAAGGTGTGGAGAGAGAGGGAAACCACATCTATAGAACAGTAGAAAGGTGAAAAAGACTTGAATCCAGACACAGTCATGTTCTAAAAATTTGCCCAGTAGGGTCAGTACTGCTGTACCAAAGGCTACATCAGACACCCGTTTATCACAAACACCCGTAAAACGCAGTTAGTACAATATCCTCTTTTGACCAAAATTTCCCGAATAAAAGGGGGGCTGCGCCCATTGACCCCCCCCCCCCCCCTGTTAACTAACCCCAGCCCGGGCATTTAATTTATCCATTATAACCTGCTGGGATCGCGGGAGGGGGGGGGGGGGATTCGCCCCCCCAGGGCCCCCCCCTGGTTAAAATTCATTTTCCCCGGGTTATAGGGATTAGAAAGCTGCAAATTGTCATTCTTAAATTTAGGGCGGTTTTTTTAAATCGGCCCTTTTAATGCTTTAAATGCATTCAGTAGAACCCCAAAACACCAAGTAAACATCTTCCCCCAAGCCTTATTAAATCCCCGAAGCGGTACAATTCGAGTCCTTTCCCCCCCTTATTAGCGGGGGGGGTTTTCCCCCAGGGGCCTTCACAGATCATTGTGAAACCCCTTAACAGTATTTTTAAAGTGGGGGGAGAGTGCCTTTTACCCCCCGCCCCCCAAACGACCCCCTGAACCCTCAAAAAAAAATTTTAAAAGGGAAAAAATTAAATCCTACCTTACTATAACCCAACCCAACCTCAAATTAACCTAGCCTAACCTCCTATAACCAAGCCTAACCTTATAATAACCCTTTGAGGGGCCCAAAAAAAATTTAATTTTTAACCTTACCTCAATATAACCTAACCCAAACCCGGGAAAAAATTTTAGTTCCCCCCAATTAAGTCTTGCTAGGAGGTATTGGTAAGGTTTGGTAAAGTTTTAGGAGGTTTGGTTAGTAAAATTATTTTGGGGGATCCAGAGGATGGGTCATTTAGGGGGGGCAGGGGGGTTTAAGGTGGATCTTTCCCCCACTTTATATTTACGTTTAGAGGTATTAAATATTGTTAAGGTTGGAGGAAAAAAAAAAACATAATAAGGGGGGAAAGGACTTAGGGTTTTTCTGAGGGAAAGGGAAAATTCTGAGGGTTTTTTTAAGTCTTTTCTAATATTGAGCATTTATCTCCTAAGTCGTACCCCCCTTCCCACGTACCTTATAAATTTTTGTGGTAGATGAAGTCGACCTCAGTGAGAGGCCTGTAAAAGCATAAGTAGCGCCGGGGCGCCCGGCCACTTCTATGGAATATTTTTAAAAATTGGGTTTGAGCAACGCCGTCACAACGGGCGCGAGGGGCCAAAAAGGGCTAGATTCAGCCACCTAATAATCAACAATTTTCCTAAACCGAGCTTTGAACCCATTTAAAATCCTTTGGCCCCGGCCCTTTTTAGTCACACCAATTAATATTTATCCTTGGGCCGAGTCAAGGAAGATGTGTTGGGCTGTACGAATTTATCAAAAATTGGCCCGATAACAGTTTTCCCCCTGCGGGGGACATCGGCTTTATCCGATTTCCCGAAACCAGCGCCCCGCCGCCGGGCGTACGTACCCGGGACAAGCCGCACAGGCCCGCATAGCCCATGTTTTCTGGGGGGGGCTACTGGGGAGTCCCTGTTGGTGGGCCCAAGGCCCACCCCAAAAACAGGTGGTGGCCCAAAAAGGGCCCCCAATAGCCCTCCCCAGGAGTAGCCAAAAAGTCCGCCCCGGGGGGCGGCTTTGGGTAGTTTATATAGTAACCTTTTTTTAAATGAATTCTGAAACATAAAGGGTTTTGGGCATTTTTATTTGCCTATTTGTTTTTAAAAAAATTGTATAATACCTACGTAGATAAAAAGTTAAGTCGCCAGGACAACTTTTTTTCGTTTACAGCCGTTGGTGGCGTTAATACTTTTTTTCTTTTTTTTTTTTAACATTGGCCTATAGGCCTGTAGGCGTGGGACCCCGGGCTGGATGGTAGGCTCTGGGGGTTCAGAGGGGTTTTGATGGTTTGGGCTCGCCCGTTTGGGGCGAGGGAGGGGTTTTATTTTACGCTGTGAGGTCATTTGCCGCCCCCCCGTGTCCCCCGATGCACTGCAGCAGATCTATATAAAATGGATCGCGGAGTTTTTGGGCCCGCACGGTTCCAACTGTCCGCCCTCTTGCCGTAACCAAAAAAAAAGCCCTTTTTTTCCCGGGCCCGTTTTTGTCTGGGGTGTTATGCCTCGTCATGCCCCAAGCTGGTGCTTGTCCTGTACAAACAGACCAGGACTGGAAGTGGCAAATCTTTCCACCTGTGAGTAACACCCCCGAAAAAAATTGTCATTAGGGCGGGGATCAAACGGTGTCGGTTTTAAACACTAACGACAATTTGGCATTGATCGGGAAACCCTAATGAAGTTATGGCCGGGCGGACCGACAATTTTGCGTTTATGTTTGCACCCCGGGCCTATGTCGGCTACGTACGTTTTGTGTAGATCTGTGTCGGAATCCCAACCAAAATTTCCCTAATGAGCCAAAAACGGGCCGGTAGCATTCCCTGTGCCATAAACGGGCCAATACAGCAATGTTGTGCCAAAGAAAGGGCCCATTTTGATCCAAATAGTGCATAAGGGCCTACACAGCAACTGAATCGTGCCACAAGCAGGCCGATTTAGCACCAAAAGTGCCAAAGAGGGCCCTATACAGCAACTGAATCGGCCAAAAGAGGCCCATTTTGATCCAAATAGTGCCCCAAGAGGCCCACTTGCATTTTATCTGCCACAAACAGGCCGACTTCATTTGAATAGTGCACAAGTGGGCAAAAAGAGGAATTGTGACAAGCAGGCCGCAAAACAGTTGAATCGTTTTTCCCTTCCTAAGCCCATGTAGCACGCCGATTATACCCCGCCCGGATAGCTACCCCGCCAGATACCACGCAGGCAGATGACGTCAACAGGAAAAAAAATTTGGGCCCCGCCTCCTGGACCAGAAAAATTCGAGATTGTTATTTAACCCAAAATATATATGTCCCCGTGTGACGTTTTTCTCAGGTGTGCCCTAGTCGTGGCAAAAGGGAGATCCGGGCAGGGGAGTAGCGGCGCGTCACAACCCCCTTTTTAAATGAAACAGGTTTTTGAAGGAATAACCCTTTTCCGGATTTAATGGGTTCTAACTCTTACAGTATGAGTAAGGGCAATAGGCTTAAATGCAACAAAGAAAAAAATTTTCACTATTACTTCAAATCAAGCCATAATCAAGTTTCGGCTGCAGTATATCAGTCTTGCCGTGGTTGAGGCAGTCTGGCATGGCAGCAGCAATTCAATACAATGTGTGCCAATACACCCTCAGGCGCTACAAAAAATACTGTAAATGAAACAACAGTAATTGTGTATATAAAATAATATTCATAAGAATATAATCATGTATTGTTACAAAAATGGAAAAAAAAATCCAGAAAATTGGGAAATTTTATTTAAAGAACAGACAAAAAACGAAATAAAAAACAAATAAGAATGAATAAAATAAAAAATTAAATAATAAATAAAAAAATATATATATAATATATAATATAATATATATATATATATATAAATAATATATAAAATTTAAAAATATATATAATTTTAAAAATTATGGGGAGGAGGAGCGGAGTGGTTAGGCTCGTGGGTTTTCGGTGACCGAGTTTTATCCCGAAGAAACCCCAAAAAACCTTTTTGCACGTCGGGGCCCAAAAAAACACCCACATGGCCCATCAACTCTACCCGACTGCGAGTGCTCGGAGGGACACAGGGGGGCGGGATAGCCTTATAACAGGCGCACTAAGAATTTGCCGTGGGGCCACCAAGGGGAGGCAAACAGAGCCCTCAAGTGAACCCCCAGAGCTACCCTCCGAGCCCCGGGCCCCACTGGCTACAGGGGCTATAGGGGCACAATGTAAAATATATATTATATATATATTTTAAAAAATATAATGTATTTTTAAAAAAGTTTTGTTATAAAAAGGGAAGACTCTTAGGCCCTTTTTGGGAGGCATCCCGCCCCGCATATTTTTCATGTACTAGTNGGGGTTTCCCCTTTACCCGATCCCCTGGCCCCCCTTCCCCTTCCCTTTTTCCCCCCCCACATCCCGGGAAATTTTTTCCCCCCCCCCAACAAAAACAGATCTCCAGAAATAAAAACCGTTTTGTAGTGGTCCCCATGTTTTTTTCAGTCTTGGTTTTCATGTTTGGATGACTGGACTTGAACGTGAACTTTTTAAAAGCGGCTATTACACGGCCACTAGTCTGCTCGTGAGAAAATTTCACTGAGCAGTTTTGAGGATTTTGGCCGAGGAAAAAGCCTGTTTGTTTGAAAAACAGAGAACTACTTCGAAGCTATTTTTGCCGGGCATTTGAGTGAGCAAAAACTTTTTTTTTTTTTTAAAGGAAGAAATTAGTGGAAAAACTATTTATTTTTTGCAAGATCATTTTCTTCAAAAAACTAAAAAAGACATAAACCCATGCCGCTGACTGGACGACGAGATGGAAAGCTTACTTTGACTTAGTTCGGCACATCTACAATATGGAACATATATAGCCCTTTATTTTTTAAAAAAAAAACATTAAAAAAAAACATGACCCTAAAAGCCCCTAAAAGCCTGACCTAAGTCATTATTTCGGTGATCACGGCGACAGGTGTGTTGCGGGGCCGTACAGGTGGTGGGACAGGTGGGGTGTATAGGGTAAGCGAAGGGGCTAAATGGCGTGTTAGCAACCCGAGTGTGGGGTGTCGACCAAAGAGCGAACGCGTATTCCGCCACTAAAAACGGCGTCACCCCCCGCCCCACCACGGAACGGGTACGGCGCGGGCCCAGTGGCCATAGAAGCTACTCAGGGGGTTTTACGGAAGTTTAAATGAATCAAAAGCCTTTGGCCTAACAAAAAAATTTTTTAATTTGGTATATTGAATTGAAAGTATTTTTGTTTTTGTACACTGATTTTTTAGTATTTTTGTTTCATAACCTGGGGGCATTTCGTAACTCTAGTGTCAATTTAAAATTTTGCGCTGAGTGTACGAAACGACCTTTGGGTTTTTGGACTACGAAAAAAACTTTTGGGGAATAAAGGACAAGTTTCGCGGGCGTTTTCAGAGCAAAACCCAATATTTTTGGTAAAAATTGGAAGAAACCTTCACCCCTATCTTTTTTTTTCCCCCTATAGCCAAAAGCCTGGGAACTGGCGGAATACGGGGGTTTTTTGGGTGAGGGGAAGCAAATATAAGTGATTTATGGCTCCCCCAAAAAAAACAAGTCATATAAGTAAAAATCCCAACCTAACCTAAATTAAACCCCAATAACCTAACCTAACCTAACCTAACTTACCCCACAAAGTATACCCAAACCCAACCTAACCTTAAACCAAAAGATAACTAAACCCCAACCCAACCTTAAAAAAAAGTATACCTAAACCCAAACCCAAAACCTTAACCCAAAAGTAAAACCTAAAACCTAACCTAACCCCAACCACAAATATCTAAACCCAACCTTAACCACAAAGTATTTTCCTAAACCTAACCAATACTAAACCCTTAACCCTAACCTAACCTTAACCACAAAATATACCCAACCTAACCCAACCTTACCCCAAAGTAACCTTTAAACCCCTAACCTAACCTTTAAACCCCAAAGTATACCTTAAACCCAAACCCAAAACCTTAACCACAAAGTTACCTTAACCCCTTAACCACAAAGTTATAACCTTAAACTTTAAAAACCTAACCCCTTTTCCTTAACCACAAAAATATACCCCAACCTAACCTAACCTAAAACCTAATGGACTTAAAAATTTTTGAGGCACCTTATTTCATACGGCCGTGGGGTTAACCAAAGGGTGAGCGCACGTGGAACCTTTACGATGGAAGTACAATAAGGGATACAATACAGGCGTAGTTTTCATTTCCCGTCAAAAGCCGGAAAGGGTGAGTTCCAAATTTTCCCTATTTTTTTTTGGCCAAATAGGTTGCTTGTTCTAAAAGGGGAGTTTTATTTTGCGCAACCCCCCCCCCCCAAAAAAAAAAAATGTAATAATGAAAAACCCAACCCCAAAACCCTTTTAGTTTTAAAAGAAACTTTAACCCAACCTTAAAGGTTTTAATGAAACCCAACCTAACCTTTAAGGTTTTTTTAAAGAAACCAAACCCAACCTTAAGGTTTTTAAGACCTAACCCCAACTTTAAAAAAAATAAACTACCCCCCAAACATTTCATTACGGGGCCGGGATCAAAAACCGTGTCGGTAATCACAAAAGAAATATTGGCATGAGTCGGCAAACCGTAATTAAATTTCGGGGCCGGCTTGCGGACCGACAACTTGTGCGTTCATGGGTTTGCAAACCCCGGGCCTGTGTCGGTTACTTACGTTTCTGTGCAGATCTGTGTCGGCATCCGTAACCAAAAAATTGCCACTACTGAGCCACAAACGGGCCGACATAGCATCTAAATCGTGCCATAAGCGGGCCAACACAGCAACTGTATCGTGCCACAAGCATGCCGATTAGCATCCAAATAGTGCCATAAGAGGGCCTACACAGCAACTGAATCGTGCCACAAGCAGGCCGATTTAGCATCCAAATAGTGCCATATGAGGGCCTATACAGCAACTGAATCGTGCCACAAGCAGGCCGATTTAGCATCCAAATAGTGCCACAAGCAGGCCGACTTAGCATTTGAATACTGCCACAAGCAGGCCGACTTAGCATTTGAATAGTGCCACAAGTGGAGCCAAATAGCAGCTGAATGTGGCCACAAGCAGGCCGACAAAGAGTTGAATCGTTTTCCGTCCTAATGACGATGTAGCACGCCGATAGTACCCGCCCGGATAGCTACCCTGCCACGGACCTACGCACGTACGGCAGATGACGTCCACAGGAAAACATTGGCCACGCTTCCTGGAACCAGAAAATTATCGTCCAGATGCGCTATTTAAACCTAAATATATATGGTTACAAACTTAACTCTAACCTATCCAAAATTTACCAAAACCTAAATCAAACCCTAACCAAAACCTTAACTAACCAAAAATGTTTAACATTTATTTTTATATGATAATTAAAGGTATATTAGGTTACTTAAGTTGATTAGGTTAGTTAAGGCTTTGGTTAGATTTGATTTAGGGTTGGTTAGGTTTTAAGATAGGTTGGGGGTTTTTTTTAAAAAAAAAAGTTTGAGACTTTTTAGGTTAAATAGCGAATCGATGATAATGTGGTGGTCCTGAGGCGTGGCCAATGTTTTCCTGTGTGACGTTGTAAACACGAGAAATTACAGTAATAGGGGAAGAGATTGAAATAACACATAAGTATCAATAAGCTAACGAAGGAATTTCCCACGCCTCATGACTGAATACTGGTTAGGCTATATTTTAAGCCAGTAGTAATTAGAACAACGTAGGGGACGAAAAACGAGGTGAGAACGGGGATTCTAGGTTAGGATAATTTTAGAAGGCAGCTCGGACGTTCATTGAGTTAAGTCGCCGTGGGGAGGTGATATTCTCGCCTTTGTAAAGGGTTTTATGTTATGAAATGTTGTTAACTAGAGAGGTAGACATGATTACTAGTGATTCCCTTTTGTTGAACAGGACTAATAAAAGTGTATACTTGGGTCCCAAGGTAGGATGCTGTTGGCGGCCAGGGGGCCAAGCGCTCACAAATTAGCAGAGGAGGCAACTACAACATGTCACAGCAGCCGTTGTAGCGGACAAGGAGGAAGAAGGAAATAGAAAAATAAGTGAGAGGGAAACGTGGAAGTGGGATAGACTACGTATACATATATTAGGTATAACGACTTGAGCATACATGTGCGTATCTATGTGGTGACAGTGCAACCGAAGTTACCAAAGATAGTAAAACTATATAGGAAACGACTTGAGCATTGCGCGTGGTATCGCTAGGAGGCGAAGGAAGACTTAATATAAGATAACTTGTGAAGTATAATAATACCAAGTGAGACAGTACAGAGTTAAATATATTATTAAATTAGAAATATCTTAACGCGTTGTCATTCAGTTTCAACCAGTACTTACCTATTTTCTTAAATGTGTTATTTTTTGGTAATATAATTTTTCCCACTTAATGTGGGTGGTGGCAAGCGGAGTAACAGGACTGTAGAGTACACTCCCAAGGTGGGCACTACATAATGGTAACCACGGTGTAGATGGTCATTTGACCACTCAAACGTCATCTGCAAGCGGTCGTGTGTAGTCGTGGCAGGGTAAGCTATCCGGCCAGGCGCTAGTCGGCCGAGCGACACCGCCCCACTTTTTAAATGAACACAGGTTTGTGAATGGAATAACCTATGTCCAGGATGAACTGGTTTCTCAACTCTTCAGTATGGAACTCCAGACATTGTTATATTTATTCTTTTGGGTCATACTCTACGTATGACCAATATAGGCAACAAAGAATAGAAATTATCACTATTACTTCAAATCAAGCCATAAATCGTCAGTTTCGGATGCAGTATATCAGTCTTGCCTGTGTTGAGGCAGTATGGCACGCCATCAGCAATCCAAATTCACAATGTGTGCCCTAATACACCATCAGGCTGCTACAAGAATAAATACTGGTAAATGAAACAACAATAAATTATGTATATAAATATAATTTTCATAAGAATATAATCACTGTAATTGTACAAAAGTTGGAAAAAAGTCCAGACAAAGTGGGAAAAAATTCATAATGGAACAGACAAATAACGAAATAAATAAAACAAAATACATGAATGAATAAATAAATAATGAAAATAGATAAATAAAGATATATATATATATATATATATATTATATATATAATAATATATATAGTAATATCTAATATATTATGGGAGGAGGTAGCGGATGTGCCTGGCACCGCACTCCTTCGACTGTGAGTCCTTCAGTCTCTTCTGGTTGACCCGAGTGATCCCAGTGTGAAGATCTATTAATCAAAACTATTTCTGACACCCCCCCTCCCCCCCCCCCCCCCCCTTCCTCCCGCTTCCTCTCAGCTTTCTAACGAGTGTTGCCGTAAAGAACACACACATATCGGACCCCCATCAACTCTCCTTCGACGCGAGTTATATAATATATATAAAAATTAAAAACTATGAAACCAAAAAAAAACAAAAAAAAAAAAAAAAAAAAAAAAAAAAAAAAAAAAAAAAAAAAAAAAAAAAAAAAAAGTATGAAAAATCGAAGAAGAAAAAAATAAAACATAGAAAATCCCCCCAAACAAGAAACAAATATATATTTTTTTTAAATAATGTCTAATTTTGTTATCTATATCTATCTATATAATATATTATAGATATCAGAATATATAATATATATATCATATATATTATTATTTTTATTATATATAATATTTTATATCTATATATATATATCATATATATATATTGCCACAACTTTTCAATTTTCTGGGTACGCCACACTGACCACAATACAAAGACCATATAATAGATAGACCACAATACAAAGGAATGTTGGTGCAAATCATAATGTAGGAAAAGCTGTCTAAACTATTAATGATTACTCAACTAGTTGCATTGTACAAATTCCTGTGAAATTGAGAGAGAAATGTTTTTATTTGTAATCCTTATAGTATCCTAAAACTTTGGTCATTTACGACATTTATCATTTTTTTCCTACACCTCTGTCTGGCAACTTTCGGGTGTCGCATAAACTAAAATTACAATCTACTCAAATCCATATGCAATGCCCTCTTTACCTAGAATTGAGATCAGGCACAGAGTGGGTAAAAATAATAGCCACTAACTACCAGACATTGGTTGCGTAGCCTAACCTGAAGCAAGAGTAATGGGAGATAACTGCAAAATGAGGCATTGGACAATTTTTGTAAAAAGACCATCATTCTTAACACATCAGAATACATAGAAAGAAACAATTTTTCCACAGACTCAAGGTAATGTTGAATGATGAAAGTACCAAAATATCTTAGAAATGTGCTAATGGTGAGATTTGCAAGTGAGAGGTTATAAAAATACGTGCCTTGTAATGTATTAAACTGCAATAGAACCGAGGCAGGGTGTTGCCTTCTTAATGAAGATGACAGTTAAAAGTCTGTGACAACAATTTCTAAAAATACACTTTTTAGACGTTTGGACTGGAGAAAAAACACTCCATTGTAAAAGTATCAAATAATTACCTATTCAAAACCATTAAAAACTAAACATTAATCTAACTACTGAGCCTTGCCCTTAAACTAACCTAACATATAGTCTTGCCTTAAACTAAACCATTCTAAGAAAAATTTGTTTACAATTTCATTGTTACTTCACCACTCGTTCCTCACTATAGAAACAGTAGAAAGGGGAAGGAAAAATACTTGAATCCAGACACAGTCATGTTCTAAATATCAGCCCAGTATATAATAGGGTCAGTACGGCTTGTACCAAGGCTACTCAGGACACCCATTCAGCACAATTACCAGTAAAACTGCAGTTTAGTACACTATCCTCTATTGACCCCCAAAATTCTCCTGACATAACTTGGGGCTGCGCCCATTCCAGACCCCCACCCCACTAGGTAACTAACCCAGCTGGGCATTGATTACTTATCTATTATAACTCGCTGCGGAGGGGGGGGGGGGATTTTCGCCCCTCAGACCCCCCATGTGTTATATCTCATTTCCGTCGGGTTATAGGGATTAACTTAAGGATTAGAAATTGCTGCAAATGGTCAGTTCTATAACGTGAGGAAGACGGTTATTAACTCGTGCCTGTAATGCTTTAAAATGCATACATAGAACCCAAGCACCAAGTAAACATCTTTCCATAAGCCTATTATTAACTCCCTTGAAGCGGTACAAGTCTAGAGTACTTCCGCCCTGATTAGCGGGGGTTTTCTCCAGACCTACAAGAATCATTGGATATCTCTAACACGTAATTATAAAGTGGGAGACGAGCTGCACCTTCACCCCCTCCCTCCCCCCCCTAAACGACTCCCTGAAACCCCTCAAAAATATAATATGGTAAATATTGCTATTCAAACATCACTATAACCTGGCCTAACCTCACTATAACCAAGCATAACCTCATGAAGATAGCCTCTAGAAGGACCCAAAAAAAATGTTATTCTAAAAATTACCTCAATATAACCTAACCTAACTGGTAAAATTCTAGTCCTGCAATTAGTCTCGCTAGGAGGTTATGGTTTTAGTTTGTAGATAGTGAGTTAGATTAGTAATATATTTTGGGGGATCCAGAGGATGGGTCAATTTAGGGGGGCCGGGGGGTTGAAGGTGGAATTTCACCCCACTTTTATATTTACGTGTTAGAGGTATCTGAAATTCTGTTAAGGTCTGAAGGAAAAAAAGCACTAATAAGCGGCGGAAAGAAACTTAGAATTTCCATGTACTTAATTAAAACTGTGAAAACAAAACAAAATAGCAGCCTCCGTTCCGTTCACTCTAGCCTGAGGCTTGTGTTTATAACCTTGTCTGTATATTTGAGCATATCATCTCTCAAGATGTCATAACCCTTGCCTACGTACCTTCTATAAGTCTTGGTGGAGTAGATGAACTCGATCCTCAGCCGAGAGGCCCTGTGAAAGCAGTAAAGTAGCGCCGCGCCGTTCACTTCCACTGGTAAATATTTTGAATATGGCTACGAGAAAACGGGAGACGTGGCCAACAGCTGACTGCCTGGCACGATTCAGCCACCTAAAATCAAACAATTAATCCGTAAATCCGAGCTGTGCACCCTACTTAAGTCCTTCGGCCGGCCTCATGTCACATTCACTTAATATATTATCATTGGGTCCGAGTCAAGGAGAGACGGTGTTGGGCCTGTACGTTTATCAATAATGGCCCGATATACAGTTCCCGCGCAGGGCCGACATCGCTTCATCCGATTTGCCGAAACCAGTCGCCTGCGCCGGTGCCGATACGTACCGGCACAAGCCGACACAGGCCCGCATAGCCATGTTTGCTGGGTATCTCCAGTACAACAAGCACCGCTTATTAGGAAGCGCTATGACATTTGTATCATTACCGCAGCAGGTCTGTATGCATTTGCTCCTCAAAACACAGATCACCGTGTAATAGTTTCGTTGAGCAGCTCAGTGAAATCTGCTCAGTGAGCAAGCTGCTCATCTGAGCAGAAAAGGCCCGTGTAATAGCGCCTTTGTCAAGTTCGACCCTCGAGTTGACAGACGACTACAAAGCGATAAAAGCCAGAAAAGTCACAAGAGAAGAAGAAGACAAGCCCGAGTTGGAGGGTCTTGATAAACAAAGGCAAGAAGCAACGCAACACTGGCTGGAGGTTCCATTTGCCTGCACCGCCTGCGTCTGTGATCCTGCCCGGGTGCAGGATCTTCCCTCCCAAGGACTTTCTGCTGCAGTGTACATGCCCACCACCAGCCTCAACGTCACCACGTTGACCTGCTGGCACGTCCACGACAAACACGCTGTCCTCCGCCTCAACTGTTCCTTCCTCCAGGAGGACAGGTCAGCTGCCACGCCTGGAATGTAATAGCCGGGCAGGACATCACCAACCAGGGCTCCTAGGGTTCTCCTCAAGCCCTAAACAACACCACAACACCCACACGCCACGACCAACCCAGCGGTCGGCTTCACTCGCAACGGTTAAAAAAACTCACTCACTCGCTACTCATGACAAAACTGAATCCTTGTGCTAACCAGACTCATTACCTTTCTTCATTCACAGTTTTGGCACTCGGGGGAATGTGGGTCCGGTGTGGGCGAAATGTTGTTAACGCGGCGAAATCCTGTAGACCCCTCAATATTTCACTGGTTTTTACAGCTTAACTTCTGCCATGATACATGTTAAAGGGCAACATGAGGCACTAGTTTTTCCATGAGAACACTTATTAAGGATTAATAGTTACTCTAAAGCTTACAATATCCACGTCAAAAAGTTCAAACAGGAGTATGGTTCTTATCAAGTTTAATTATTATGATTCTGTGTGGATTACATTGCATCTAACTACTCTCATAAAATAATGTATTATCTAGTGGCTTGCCCATACTCCCCCTCCTCCCACAAAACAAGCTTGGGGACCTTGGGGGATGTGGGATATTTGGCGGGTGGTACAAAATATGCGTCGCAACCACATAGTAGTTTTGAGTAGGGTGTTGAAAAAAATGGTAAATTTTTACGATGGCACCAAACTTCCCTACACAATGGAGCATGGTTTTTGTTTACCATGTATTCTAAGAGACATTTTCTCTGAGCCCTTTCCATCGCAAATAAATAGTTTCGGAGATATAGAACATTTTAGTGGGAGGAGGAATGCATCGCAGTTTCGCTGCCTGTAAAGCCAGTGCACCACCGGGAGCTGCGGCAGCACGCGCTGATGGCCATGGCCAGGTCGACGGCGGGACCGGCCGTGTTGTATATACTTCAAATGACGCATCGGGTCGACCCGGATAAGTGGCAGAACAGGTGCCCGCGTTCGTCACCACGGGTGGGACAGAGCTTGTCTTGGCGGACGTCCTACCAACTGCCTCCACCAATCCAGACTGAGCGGTGGCCATCAGCACGCCCTCGCACATGCCCTGCACCGCCGGGACGGCAACTGTGGTAAATAACACCGAACTCCGGACGGGGCTGCAGGCCCAACAGCCGCATCCCAAGACAACGTGAGCTTCATCACCACACATCCTAGGCAGCTACAGAGGCCTTGTCGCGCAGGAGGAAGGCGTGTAAGGCTCAACTGGATCCCCAGCCACGTAGGGGTCCGAGGTTGTAACGAGGCGCGGACGCGGCCGCAAAGCGAGCCGCCAGCGGCCCCAGGTCACCATGCACGTAGCCTCCCAGCCTACAGCCGCTCAAGGCGCAGGCGAGACGGGCCGCAGCGCACTGCGCTCACCAGACACACCGAGAGCTGGAGGCCAGGAAGAGGCAGGCGGGCCTGGTTTACGCTGCAGCCACGATACCACCCACTGGGAAGCCACCAGCACAAACCCAGGGCAGATGGCGCACACTGCAGCGTGTGCGTCTGGGCTACTGCACCAGAGAGGAGCTAACAGGAGACTTCGAGGGGCAAGTGTGCGACCACTGCGAGATGCACAACCGTAGCCCACTGGGCACTACCCTCCTGTCCTGCCCCGCCACCGCCCCCCTGAGGCCCGGCCCGGCCCCCGCCGCCCAGCCTGCAGGTGGGGGGCTGCTGAGGGGGCGTGAAGGCAGGGCGCCATCATGGGCCGCCACACCCCGAGAGACGTGATGTTGGGGCGTGCTGCGAGCAGCGCCCCCTCCCCGCTGATACATCACGTACCCACACCGTCGCGACGGCAGGGTGACCAAGTGACGTAGGTGACTCACCGTCACCACGTCTCCACGCGGACCTCCCGTAGCCTGACGGGATTACCCTCTCACTGGCGGGCTGATGCCCGCTTTGGTTTTTTTACTTCTTTGGCTCTGCATAGATTCTGTACATACTTGTATTGTGTGGTGTGTCCTGAGTTAGTTGTAAATACAACCTTTACAAACAATCTCTTGTTTACAAAATGCCTCCCTCTTCCTCTCTGTGACCTGCATCGCTTTTGTTTTCGGAGGCGCACCCGTGGCTACCTACAACGTTACCTTATCTAACCTGAACCTTACCTACCTTACCTTACCTACCTTATCTAACCTAACCTAACTAACCTACCTAACCTAACCTGAACCGTACCTTACCTACCAACCTAACTACCAACCTTACCTACCGTACCTTACCTTACCTTACACCTTAACCCCCTAACTGAGGTCCAATAATAAAAAGGTTTAATAAATACCAAAACAAAAGCGGCAGGTCACAATTAAGAGGAGAGAGGGACGGCATTTTTGTAAAACAAGGAGACATATTCCTCCCCCCACTAAAATGTTCTATATCCG
Source organism: Chionoecetes opilio (assembly GCA_016584305.1). Lineage (NCBI taxonomy): Eukaryota > Metazoa > Arthropoda > Malacostraca > Decapoda > Majidae > Chionoecetes > Chionoecetes opilio. The sequence goes on from JACEEZ010008580.1 coordinate 52,963, forward strand.
AAACTATTGATTGCGATGAAAAAGATCAAAGAAAAAAAATGTCTCTCAGAATACACTAAGGTAATTAAAAACCATTGTCCCAATTGTGTAGGGAAAGTTTGGTGCCATCGTAAAATAATACCGAAGAAATTACCTACACTAGGGAACACATTGGATTTTTAGTCCAGAGACTGATGAACCTGACGTCCTCAACAGAATGAGACCGAAGTTTCGAGAGAACCCCCCAACCCCACCCGCTAGGAGGTTAGGTTAGATTTGGTTAGGTTAGGGTAGGTTACATTGGGGTAGGGTTAAGTTAGATTTGGTAGGTTAGGTTAGGGTTATCGGGGGTCAAGCCCCACGCTAGTTAGATTAAATTTGGTTAGGCAAATTTCTCAGATACAAGGAAAGTACCCTAGATCTAGGGAATTTTACCTTCCCTACACAAATCTTTAATTACGTGTTTCCAACGCATATTTGTTCCCCACCCGAAAACCCGCATTCCACATGTCCCCCAACTTGTTTGGGGGAAGTGGGAGAGTATGAGATGAGAGAGAGAGATGGAAAAATTACAAAGAATAGAGAAAAACAGATGCCACAGACAATTCTGGGAGCAAAAAGGCTATGCAACACTGGCAGGCATGAGAGGAGGAAATAGGAGCATACTCTGGTCAGCCACAAAGAATCATGAAGGCAAGGTTGGGATTATGTCAATGGAGTAAGAAGGAAGAAAGAAATGAATTGATAAGAAGCGTAATGGAGGAGACAAAAGATGATCAAAAAATAAATGGATGAAAAATTGCAGTTTGATGGTATGATAGAAATTGAAGTAGTCCTGAGGAATTGGGAAGATGAAAAGAGAGAAATTGAATAAGAAGATAGAGGCATGGATACAAAAGCAGTGGAAGGAAGAAATGGAGGAAAATCAAGCCTGGTTATAGTATATAGAGAATATAGAAACAAATGGGAGCAGAATGGAAAAATGTATGATCATAGGCCAGAGTCAAAATTACGTTAAAACTCATAACTAAAGCCTTGAACTGCAGGACAGAAGGAGACACACAAGATGGCGACACAAAGTGCCTAGGGTGGGAACAGAATGAAGACCTAGAACACTTTATACACTGCCGGGCTTACAATATGGAAATAAATAAATTACAGAAAGTTACAAGCAGCCGATAATGAAAATATAAATGGAAATACTAGGAAACAATATTAGGAGAACCTCATTTAACGGCATCCAAAATAACGGGCAGCCTCAAAACAACGGCACTAATCGACCAGGCTTTTTTTTTCATATTTTTTTTTTTTTTTTTTCACTGGAAATCTGGAACTCTCTTCTGTTCTATTTTTCCATTCCTATGACTACATTTTCAAAAGAAGAGTAACAAGACACCTCCCCGACTAAATTAGCCACCCCTCTTTTTATTTTATTATCTTGCTGTTTCTTTATAGGGACTGGCAACTAAGCGGGCTTTGTGTTACCATTTTGGTTGTGCTTGGCCAGTTCCTTGTGATTTTGGGCGAGCTCCATAGAGTAGCTCTCAAAACAACGCAAAATGAGTTATCCGGCATGCGCTCCTCCCCGAAAGGGGTGCCGGAAAACAGGTTTTCCTGTATTCAACTTGAAAACAAGAAATTAGAATTAACCAGAGAGGTCTTGTTCACCTTCTGGAGGAAGAGAGGAAATAGGTTAAAAGAACTGAACACCCCAGCAGTAACACCACAAGCAACAAAAGGAATCAAGTTGCAGAAAACCGACGCAGTAGGAGTGCCGTGATAAGGCTAAAGGATACCCAAACAACTATGGATCGGATCGGATGGGCAAACACTTAGAAATTTACCGTGAAAAAGCTTAACCTCTCGTAGGTTACCTAAGTATTATTCTTTGATTTGCATGCTTTTACAGCATTACTGCTGCCCTGAAAGCATGTTACAGGGTACTCTGATATACATATATTTTATGAGAGTAGTAGATGCACTGGTATCCAGGAAAGGATAATAACTACACCTTTGCGTAAACGCTTTAGTACACGCTTTTGAGTAACTAATCTTACTTGTAAGTGTTCTCATGAAAAGCGTAGTGCTCTATGGCTGCTTGTAACATGTATCAGGGCAGCAGTTAAGTTGTAAAACCAGTGAAATAAGAGAGATAAATGGAGGGGTCTACAGGATTTCGCGCTGACAATTTTCGGGACCCACATTCTCCACGAGTTTCCACAGTTTTCTTCCTTTACTACTGCTCTCATTTCTTTCCTCTCATCACTTTCCATCCAAGTTTGATCATCCCTTGGATTCCTCCTAGATTTCCTATTTTCCAAAGTAGCCTCTCATGGGGAACCTTAGCAAAGGCCGTTATTTGATCTACATACATTTCACAATCTACCCATCCATCTATATCCTGTGTTGTATCAATTATTACTCCTGAGTAAAAGCTTATTAAGCTTTTTGGGTATTATTTTACACTAGGGCCGAAATCAGGTATTATTTTACACTAGAACCCAAAATTCCTCCACAATTGGGAATGGGGTTTTTCTGTTTACCTTATTGGCTTCTAGGAAACATTCTCTATGAGTTTCCATTGAAAATCATTCCTTTTGGAGATATGACATGTTGTTCATAGGGAGTCGAGAGATTTTTTAAACGTCCGTCACACTCTTCTTCCTCTTGTGACCTGCAGCGCCTCGATTCTTCCCTTGCCGCAGACATTTTTTAAATGAGGTTTTGGGCATTTGGCTTTAGTTTAGAGGTTAAACCGGGTGGTATTAGGTTAGGTTAGCGAGTCAAAAGGTGGGGTTAGGTTATTTTTTGTGGAATTGATGTCACAACTTATATTTATTTGAGGGTCTTACCTATAAAAAACCCCATGTCTATCTCATCCCGACAAAATTTGCCCCAACTAGTCAACTAACTAGGATACTTATCGGTGGATAGTAGGGTTGAATTGGTTGTAGGTTTAAATCAATACTGCAATGTCTTGTTATTCGAAGGTGATCGCGCGTGATCAAGGCCGCCGGTAAAGGGGCGGAAGCGGTGTGTTTTAATAAGGGGGGTCAGGAGTTGTCACCCAAGTTTCTTGATGCGGCGGATATAATCATGTGTCGTATTTTAACACGTCCTTTTGTTTTTATCACTATATGTAAAAAATGAACGTATGTACATTTCTCATCGTATAATCAGAGAAGAGATGTAATCCGTGAGGGCTGGAATGAAACTGATTCTCCCGTGGGCGGCGAGCCCCCGCTACCAATACCTTGCCACGTATACACGCAGGATAGGAGCAATATTATGAAGACGACCAAAAAGGCAGTCGCTCCAAAACAATGTGCTAATTATATAAGGTGCAAAAGGTTAATAGCACTGAGAATGTTTATTTATAATATCCCATACTTATCATTCATTCAAATTACCTTAACCAATACCCATTACCACTATAATTATATATATACATCTCTACGCACCCCCTTTGATGAGCGGACAATACCTCCCTCACAAGGGGGGGGGGGAACAAACCACCACTCTGCCAAATATTGAGAGGGTGGTTGGTGGATAATTTCCCAACTGGGGGCCGGGGAGAACTGAAGTTTCGCTTCAAGTCCCCATCACCCCAGGTCACATAGCACCGGAACATTTGAATAGTGGTTTCGGCACTTTGGTCTTTGGGTATTTTGAAATTAACAGCCTTTATAGAGGTACATGTGAATATGCAGACATATACTTGATTGGGGGAAGAGGTTTTCTCCTTTAATTAAAATATCCCCAGTATACAGTCCCGGCCAGTTATTAGACGCACCTTGCTTTTTTCTATTTATTGACTTCCGAGGACCAGGGATCAAATACGACTGGACTTTCATTTGTATACCTGATGTAATGTTTTAACAAACATTTCAATGAAAAAAAACTCATTTATGAGATGACATACATAAGTATGACCTTGAAACAAATGCGTTTGAACATGGGTGCAGCGTCACCAGTAGCGCTCTGGGCCACGAGCGAGGAAGACGGGGTTTTGCGTGCCTGTGGTCGAGATGTAATTTAATCTGCTTTCTGTGCTTTGATATCATTCGTTTTTGATTTGAAACTTCAAATTGTACATTCCTTTGTTTACTAAAAGTCCTGTTTTTGTGATTACTTGCAGTAATTATGGGTAAAAACAAGTGATTTGACACCTCAAGAGGCAGAGATAAAAGTGCGTCAGCACTGAAAGTTATTCTATCGAGAAGTTTCTCGAGATTGTTTCTCTGACGTCTGGAGGGGAATCAAGAAGAAATGAGTTAGGTCAAGAATTAACCTAAGGAAAGAAAGTGCGCCCAAAGCCGATTTACACCAAGATCAGA
>JACEEZ010008581.1:0-7500 GCA_016584305.1 Chionoecetes opilio
CTTCATTTCTTTCCCTTTCATTTCTTCATTTAAGTTTGGGTTATTTTTTGACTATTTATTTAATCATAAATTTAAAATTGAAAAAATTTTTAAATTTATTATTTTTTATATTATTATTATTATATTTATTTATCTATTTAATTGTTTATTTATTTATTTCCCTTTCCTTCTTTCCTTCTTTCCTTCTTTCCTTCATTCAATGGAATAATAAATAAAATAATAGGGTGAATGATGTATTGTGTTGTACGTGAAATATAAGATCTCTCTCTCTCTCTCCTCTCTCTTCTCTCTCTCTCTTTTCTCTCTCTCTCTCTCTCTCCCCTCTCTCTCTCTCTTCTCCCTCCCCTCTCTCTCCTCTCCCCCTCTCTCTTTTTGTGCCATATGACCTCTGATGTCTGGCACATTCACCTTTTGGCATTAATCAATCAATCACTCTCTCTCTCTCTCTCTCTCTCTCTCTCTCTCTCTCTCGTCATCTCTCTCTCTCCCCTCTCTCTCTTCTCTCTCTCTCTCTCTCTCTCTCTCGTCTCTCCCCTCCTCTCTCTCTCTCTCTCTGTGCCATATGACCTCTGTTTTTTTTGTGTGTTAAACTCTCTCTCTCTCTCTCTCTCTCTTCTCTCTCTCTCTCTCTCTCTTCTCCTCTCTCTCTCTTCTTTTCTCTTCTCTCTCCTCTCTCCTCTCTTTCAATAATGACAAAACGAGATTATTGTCCCTCGCCGGCCGCTTGTTGAAGGGGGGGAGGGGGGGGCAGTAGGGGGTGTAGGGGTAGATAAGGGGGGAGGGGAGGGGGGGGCAATATGGGGGGTTGGGGGAGATAAAGGGGGGAGGGGAAAAGAGGGGGGAGAAATGTCGGTATTTCCTCCATATCTTCTTACACCACGTGGCCTCCTCTCTCTCTCTCTCTCTTTTTTTTTTTTTTTTTTTTTTTTTTTTTTTTTTTATTTATACAAATTAACAGTTTACAGAGAAGTTACATTCAACATTACATTGTAGGATAGTAACTTACAGACAAAGGTTGTATTCTTCATGCTGCCTATCTTAAAGTTTGACTCTGGCCCTTATAATAGCCACTTAACAGTATCACTCAGCCCTGCCCAGCAACCAGTTATTCGCCACCACTCTGAATTCTTGGACACTCACTCCGTTAAATTCTGTTTGTGATATCACGTGTACCACCACTGATATATGCGTTTGTGAATCTCTCTCTCTCTCTCCTCACTCCTCTCTCTCTCTCCTCTCCTTCTCTCTCTCTCTCTCTCTCTCTCTCTCTCTCTCTATCTCTCACCCTATCTATCAAATCTATCTATCTATCTTCTACTATCTATCTATCTATCTATCTATCTATCTACCCTCTACTCTCTCTCTCTCTTCTCTCTCTTTTCTCTCTCTCTCTCTCTCTCTCTCTTCTCTCTCTCTCTCTCTCTCTCTCTCGTCTCTCTCTTCTCTCTCTCTCTCTCTCTCTCTCCCCTCTTTTCTCTCTCATTACAACATTAATAGTATCTTAAGTAGTATTTGGTAATAATAGCCCTTATGTAATGTAGTATTGAGTTGTAGAGTAGTGTAGTAGTAGTATAGTAAGTATGTAGCAATAGTAGTATAAGTAGTAATAGTATAGTAGTAGTAGTAAAGTAGTAGTAAGTAGTGAAGTAGTGTAGTAAAGAAGTATAGTAGTAGTAGAAGTAGTGGTTAGTATAATAAATAATAATATAATAATAATAATAATAATAATAATAATAATAACAATATTTTTCTCTTCCCCACAGACATGAAGGAGTGCTGAAAAAAACACAACCACAACCACCACCACCACAACCATGCACCCCAACAACCTCCCGCTCCTCCTCCTCCCCCTCCTCCTCCCCCCTCCCACACACCCCCAACACCTCGAGAACGACCTCCAATCCCTCTTCCACGACATAGATGGAAGTAAAAGTGGAGGAGATGAGGATTTCGTGGTGGAGCTTTTATACCGGCCAGAATCTGAGGATGTACCGCTACCCTCCTCCTCCTCCTCCTCCTCCTCCTCCTCCTCCTCCTCCTCCATGGGCGTGAGGAGGCTGTGGGGCGTGGAGGATACCCAGGCGTTCATAGGGCGTGTGTTCTCCCATGCAGTGCCCCATGACGCCTTCCAAGGGCACGTTGAATCCTATCAGGTAAGAGAAAGTTATTTTTTATTATTTTTTATTTATTTTTATATCTCTTTTAGTTCCTATATAGAAAACAGTGAGAATAAAGAAGGGGGTGGATCAATTTACTTGGTGTGTGTGTGTGTGTGGTGTGTGTGTGTGTGTGTGTTGAAGGGGGAAATGACTGTGTGTGTGTGTGTGGAGGGGAAATGACTGGGTGTGTGTGTGGATGGGGGAATGATAGTGTGTGTGTGTGTGTGTGTGTGGAGGGGTGAGTGAATGTGTGTGTGTGTGTGTTATTATTATTATTTCTACATCACAAAGGACTGGCCAAGGGGAGAAATTTTGTTGTTACTCCCTGTAGGAGAAGACAGTGAGAGAATATAGGAAGTGGGGTGGGCTCTGTGTGTGTGTGTGTGTATTTGTGTGTGTGTGTGTGTGTATGTGTGTGTATGTATTGTCTGTCTGTCTGTCTGTCTGTCTTCTGTGTGTGTTTTGTGTGTGTGTGTATGTCTGCTGTCTGCTGTCTGCTGCTGTCTGTCTGTCTGTCTGTCTGTCTGTCTGTCTGTTGTCTTCTGTCTGTGTGTGTGTGTTGTGTGTGGGTGTGTGTGTGTGTGGTGTGTGTGTGTGTGTGGGTGTGTGTGTGTGTGTGTGTGTGTGTGTGTGTTGTGTGTTGTGTGCGTGTGTGCGTGCGTGCGTGCGTGCGTGCGTGCTGCGTGCGGTGCGTGCGTGCGGCGTGGCGGCGTGCGTGCATGTAGTATGTAGGGATGTAGTATGTGGGGTGTTGTGTGTGTGGGGTGTGTATGTAATGTGTGTGTGTGTTGTGTGTGTGTGTGTGTGTGTGTGTGTGAGGTAAAGAAGATCACTTGGTTGGTTGGGGAAGGAAGGAAGGAAGGAAGGAGGAGAGAGGGAGTGAGGGAAGGAGGAAGGAAGGGAGGGAGGGGAAAATAGGTCACGTGAACTTTGACCTGTACCCAAGCAATGCGTTGACCTTTGTACATATATAATCGTGCGTGTGTGTGTGTGTGCGTGTGTGCGTTTGTCAAGAGATATAAGTGATTTGACAGGCGCACAAACAGAGATAGAGAGAGAGAGAGAGAGAACGTTTGGCATTTGCATTTGATGAAGGGGATGAAAATACTGCTTTATCTCTCTCTCTCTCTCTCTCTCTCTCTCTCTCTCTCTCTCTCTCTCTCTCTCTCTCTCTCACACACACATTCTTTACTAATTCAATTTTCACTAGATAAAACGAGAGAGAGAGAGAGAGAGAGAGAGAGAGCAGTGTTGACCTCTTCTCCCCTCTGCTCTTCCCATGTAAAGATAAGTCACGTGGGAAGAGGAGGAAGAGGAGGAGGAGGAGGAAGAGGAAGAGGAAGAGGAGGAGGAGGAGGAGGAGGAGGAGGGAGAAAAAAGCGAAGGGAAGAGAAGGGGGGTGGGTGGGGGGAACGCTTCTACTTTTGTACCCTCCTCTTCCCCTAATAGTGAGTGAAGGGGGAGTTGTGATGACTGTTTGTTATTGCCTTGGAGATATGCATTGACAGACAGACAGACAGATTGACAGGTTGATTGAATGATAGATAGACAGACAGATAGACAGACAGACAGGTTGATTTAAGGATAGATATACAGATAGACAGGTTGATTTGATGATAAATAGATAGACAGACAGGTTGATTGAATGATAGATAGACAGACAGATATATAGATAAACAGACTGACAGACAGATAGATAGACAATTATACATACAGATAGAGACAAATAGACAGACAGATATATAGATAGATAGATAAACAGACATACAAACATATATTTATAGACAGACATACAGATAGATAGACAGATAGACAGACAGATAGATAGACAGACAGATAGATAGACAGACAGATAGATAGATAGACAGACAGACAGACAGACAGACAGACAGACAGACAGACAGACAGACAGACAGACAGATAGATAGATAGATAGATAGATAGATAGATAGATAGATAGATAGATAGATAGACAAACAAACAGGTAGATAGATAGAAAGACAGATAGCGACCATAAGTCATATTAAAGGTGGAGTATTGTGAGAGGAGGAGGAGGAGGAGGAAGAAAGATTGTCGGAGGAAGTGATTTAATGGAGGAGGAGGAGGAGGAGGTGAAAGAAGAAGGAAGAGGAGGAGGAAGAGGAAAACTATCTTGATGTAATTATATACTTGTGTTTGTTTGATAGTAGTAGTAGTAGTAGTAGTTGTTGTAGTAGTTGTAGTAGTAGTAGTTGTTGTAGTAGTAGTAGTGGTGGTAGTAGTTGTAGTAGTAGTAATAGTTGTTGTAGTTGTTGTTGTAGTAGTTGTTGTAGTAGTAGTAGTAAAAGTAGTAGTAGTAGTAGTAGTAGGAGTAATAGTAGTAGTGAGAGGAGGAGGAGTGGTGGTAGTAGTAGTAGTAGTAGTAGTAGTAGTAGCAGTAGCAGTAGTAGTAGTAGCAGTAGTAGTAGTAGTAGTAGTTGTAGTTGTAGTTGTAGTAGTAGTAGTAGTAGTAGTAGCAGTAGTAGTAGTAATAGTAATAGTAATAGTAGTAGCAGTAGTAGTAGTAGTAGTTGTAGTAGTAGTAGTAGTAGAAGAGATTAAAAGTAGTAGTAGTAGTAGTAGTAGTAGTAGTAGTAGTAGTAGTAGTAGTTGTAGTAGTAGTAGTAGAGTAGTAGTAGTAGTTAAGATAAGAGGTGAAGGGGGAAGATAAGAGTGGGGGGAAGGAAGAAGGGGAATAGAGAGAGAGAAATGGGTTGGGGAAAGGAGGAAAGGAAGGGATAGTTGGAGGAAAGTAGTAAAGGGATTAGGGAAAAAGGGATGATGGGAGAAAGGAGGGAGGGAGGGTAATGGAGGGAAGGAAGAGGTAAAATGGGGGGAAGATAGATGGGGGAAAAAGGGAGAGAAGGGGGAGGGAAGAAGGAAGATGGGAAAGGGGGGGGGAAAGGGAAAAGGGGGGAAGGGGATAGTGGAGGAAGGAAAAAGGGAAGAAAGGGGGAAAAAAATAGATGGGGGAAAGAGAAGGATAGAGAGAGAAGGGATAGTTTAGGAAGGATAGAGAAGTAAGGAAGAGATAAAAGGATAAGGAGAGGAGGAAAGGATAGATGGGGGGAAGAGGAAAGGATAATTGGGGGAAAGAATAAGGAGAGGAAGGGGAAGATGGAGGGGGGAGAGAAGGGATAGAGAGAGAAAAAGGTTTAGGAAGAAAAAGGGGATAGAGGGGGAAAGGAAGAAGGTAAGAGGAAATAGAGGGGGGAAGAGAAAGGATAGGTGGAAGGGAAGAGAGAGGGGGGAGGAAGGAGAGAAGGATGAGGAGGGAAAAGAAATAGATAGGAAGGGGAAGGGAGGATAAAAAAAGGGGAAATTGGGGAGAAAGAATTTTTGGGAAAGGAAAAAAAAGGAGAGAAATAAGGAGGGAAGGAGAGAAATGGGTTTAAGGGAAAAGGATAGGAAAAAGGATAATGGAAAATTTGGAGAAGAAAAAATTGAAAATATGAAGGGATAATAAAAAAGGGAGGGGGGGTAATAGGGAAAGAAAGAAAGAAGAAAGATAATTTTGGGGGAAAAAGGGAGGTTTTAAATAAAAATTTAATGGGGGAGGATGAAAAAAAAAGGATAATGGGGGGAAGGGAAGGAAATAGAGGGAAAATAAGATAAAAGGGATAGATGGGGAAAAAAGGGGAAAATTTAAGGGAAGAAAAGAAGGATAAGGGTTTTTTGAAAGAGAAAATGAATAGGAAGGTAGAGAAAGAAAGTTTTTTTTGGATTAAGGAGAAAGGGAAAGAGAGAACAAATTTGGGGGAAATAGAAATAGAAGAGGGGAAGGATAGATGGGGAAAAAAAGAAGTAATGGGGGGAAGATAAAAAGGAAAGGATATATGGGGGGGAAGGCAGGAAAAAAAGGTTATGGAAAGATAAAAAAATAATAGGAATTTTTTAAAATTTTAAAAGAAATAATTTTGAAGATAAAGAGAGAAAATTTTTGGGGGGAAAAAATTTTAAAAAAAGATAAAAAAAATAATGGGGGGGAAGGGAAAAATATTTAGGGAAAAAAAATAAGATAAAAATAATAAGTAAGAAAAAGGTTTTTTTTGAAAATAGATGGAGGAAAAAAAATTTAATAAAAAGGGAAGGATAATAAAGGAAAGGGATGGGTGGAGGGGGGGGAAGAAGGATGTATACCTTGTAAACGTGCATGTGTATTGTTTTGTTTGTTGTGGTGTGGTGTGTGAGGGGAAGAGAGAGAGAGAAGAGAGAAAAAGGAGAGAGGTGGTGATAGGTATGGTGGTGGTTGAGAAGGCGCTGTCACTACTCACCGCATTTTTCCCGACAGAGAGAGAGAGAGGAGAGAGAGACTTCGCACTCTTATGCCCGGCCAAGGCTCTCACACTCTCTCTCTTCTCTCTTCTCTCTCTCTCTCCTCTCTCCTCCTCTTCTCTCTCCTAATAAGGGATCTGAACTTATTACTCTATGCCCCGCTGCTGATACTCATTTACTACTACTACTACTACTACTACTACTACTACTACTCTACTACTACTATACTACTACTACTACAACAACAACCACTCACCATTACTACTATCTACTACTACACTACAACAACCCCTACTACAACCACTACTACTACTACTACTACTACTACTATACTGGTCATTACATCATCTACTAATTCTACAAATACATTCCTGTCATCTTTTCCCTCTTTCCCCCTCCCCCCTCCTCCTCCTTCCCTCCCCCCCCCCCCTTTCCCCCTCCTTCCTTCCTCCCAAAATAATAAAAATATAAAAACCCCTTCCCCCCCCCCCCTTCCCCCTTCCCCCACCCTACCAATCACCCCCAAACCTTCCCCCTATTCCCCCTTCCCCCCCTCCTTCCCCCCCCCCTTTCCCCTTCCCCCTTCCCCCCCCCTATTTCCCCTTCCCCCCCCTTCCCCCCCTGCACCCCCCCCTCCCCCCCTTACCCTAAAACACATTCTGATCGTGTTGTGACTTAAAATTTTTCTTCTGTAGTTTCTCCTCCTCCTCCTTCCTCCTCCCCCTCCCCCTCTACTACTCCTTTTCCTCGTCCTCTTTTTCCTTTTTTCCTCCTCCTCCTCCCCTCCTCCCCCTCCTCCTCCTCCTTCCTCCTCCTCCTCCTCCTCCCTTTTCCTCCTCCTCTTTATTCTCCTCCTCCTCCTCCTACTTTCCTCGTCCTCCCTTTTTTCTTCTCCTCCTCCCCCCTCCCCCTTCTTCTACTCTTTCCTCCTCCCCTCCTCCCCCCTCCTCCTCCTCCTCCCCTCCTCCTCCTCCTCCTCCTCTTCCTCCTCCCTCCTCCTCCTCCTCTTCCTTCTCCTCTCCTGTTCACTTTTTTCTTCCTTCCCTTC
>JACEEZ010008581.1:12500-15000 GCA_016584305.1 Chionoecetes opilio
ATCCTCCTCCTCCTAAAAAATATCATTCTTTAAATCTGTCTCATTAATGTTATAATTTGTTATGAGAAGAGAAGGAGAAGAAGGAAGGAAAGGAAGGAAGGAAGAGGAGGAGAGAAAGAAGAAGAAGAAGAAGAAGAGGAAGGAAGGAAGGAAGGGAAGGAAGGAAGGAAGGAAGGAAGGAAGGAAGGAAGGAAGGAGGAGGAGGAGGAGGAGGAGGAGGATAAAAGGAGGAAGAAGATTACAAGATTATAGAAAGAAGAGAAGAAGGAAGAAGAAAAACATAGAAGAATGAGGAACTTAAGATCAGGAAGAGGAAGAGGAAGAGGAAGAGGAAGATAAATGATCAAGAGAGCGAAGACCAAAGCGGAAAAAGCGAATATAAGAAATAAAGAAGAGGAGGAAGGAAGGCAAGAAGAAGGAAGGATGAAAGAAGAAGGAAGGGAAGGAAGAAAAAGAAAGAAGGAAGGAAGGAAAGAGGAAGGTAGGGAGGGAAGGAATGAAAGAAGGAAGGGAAAGAAGAAAAAAGAAAGAAGAAGGAAGGAAGGAAAGAAAGAAGGAAGGAAGGGAAGGAAAGAAGAAGGAAGGGATGGAAGGAAGGAAGGGAAGAAAGAAAGAAGGAAGGGAAGGAAGGACAGAGGAAAGAAGGAAGGGAAGAAAGAAGGAAGGAAGGAAGGAAGAAGGAAGGAAGGGATGGAAGGAAGGAAGGGAAGGAAAGAAGAAGGGATGGAAGGAAGGAAGGGAAGAAAGAAAGAAGGAAAGAGGAAAGGATGGAAGGAAGGAAGGGAGGAAAAAGAAAGAAAAGAAGAAGGAAGGAAGGAAGAAGAGGAGGAAGGGAATAAAACGGAAGAATAAGGAAGTCAAGAAATAAAACAGAATGAAACAATGGATAAACAAGGAGAAGAAAACTGGATAATGAAGCAAGAGGAAAGAGGAACGCAAGAATATAATAAGAAGCAAGGGGAAAAAATGAGCAGAAGAAAATAACTCAACTAAAAAATTGTAAAACTGAAGAAAAGAAAAAAGTGAAAAATTTAAGTTGTATAATATTAGGGAAGAGGGAAGAGGAAGAGGAGGAGGATAAAGGAGGAAGAGGAAGAGGAGGAGGAAGAGGAAGAAGAAGAAGAGGAGGATAAAGGAAGAAGAAGAGGAGGGTAAAGGAGGGAGAGGGAGAGGAAGATAAAGGAGGAAGGAGAAAAAAGAAAGGGGGAGAAAGAGGAAGAGGAGGAGGATAAGAGGGAAGAGGAGAAAGGAAAGAGGAGGGTATAGGAGGAAAGAGGGAGAAAGAAGGTGAAGGAATAAAGAGGAGAGGAGGGTAAGGAGGAAAATAGGAGGTGGATGAGGGAAGAGGAAGAAGAGGAGGAGCAAGGAGAAAGAGGAGGAGCAAGGAGAAAGAGGAAGAAGAGGAGGATAGGAGGAAGATGAAGAAGAGGAGGATAGGAGGAAGAGGAAGAAGAGGAGGATAGGAGAAAGAGGAAGAAGAGGGGGGATGAGGGAAAAGGAAGAAGAGGAGGAAAGGGAGGATAGGAGAAAAAGGAAGAAGAGGAGGATAAAGGGGAAGAGGAAAGAGTGAAGAGGAAGAAGAGGAGGATAAGGAGGAAGAGGGAAAGGATAAGAAGGAGAAGAGAGGATAGGAAAAGAGGAAAAGAGAGGATAAAGAGAGAGGGGGAAAGAGGAAGAGAGAGGAGAAAGGCGGAAGAAGGAAGAGGAGGAGGAAGAAGGAAGAGGAAGAGGAGGAGGATAGAGAGGGAAGAGGAAGAGTAATAATCATGGTTTCTTATTTTGTTTGTTTTGTGTTGGTCTTAATTAGTGCCACTGATGAGGTCATGGAGATAATTACTCCTTCTTGTGGGAGAGAGAGGGAGAGAGAGAGAGAGGGGGAGAGAGAGAGAGAGATTATAATGTCGAGATCACCTATTTTCTTATTCTCTCTCTCTCTCTCTCTCTCTCTCTCTTCTCTCTCTCTCTCTCTCTCTCTTCTCTCTCCCCTCTCTCTTCTCTCTCTCTTCTCTTCCTCTCTCTCTCTCTCTCTCCACACATACACACACACCACACACACCCACACACTACACACACACACACCACACACACACACACACACACACACACACACACACACACACACACACACAACCCCCCCCACACACAAAAACACCCCTCCCATCCACACACACACACAAACCCCCCCCCTCCCTCCCCCCACACACAAACCCCCCACCCCCCCCACACAACACACCCCTCCCCCCCCACACACACAAACACCCCTCCCTCCATCCACACACACAAAACCCCTCCCTCCGCCCACACATACACACAAACCCCCCTTCCCCCCCCACCCCACAAACCCCCCTTTTTCTCCCCCACACACAAACCCCCCCACACACACAAACAATTGCTCTTCACCATCTTAGCCGAGTACTGAACACCCCAATCACACCCCCTGGAAGCCCGTGACGTCATAGGGAGGCGCGCTTGATTGGTCCAGACGCCCCTATGCCTTAGC
>JACEEZ010008581.1:27500-65000 GCA_016584305.1 Chionoecetes opilio
TCTTTATTTCCCTTTCACTCCTTCACTCACATCCACATTAACCCTTCCTCTTCTTCCTCCTCCTCCTCCTCTTTTTATTCTCCTCCATTCCTCCTCTTCCTCCTCCTCCTCTTTTTATGCTCCTCCCTTCTGAGTCCTCTAGAACTTTTCCCTACATTCCTCCTCCTCCTCCTCCTCCTCCTCCTCCTCCATCACGCACTCTTTTTACCCCATCTTAGTAACTTTTCCCCTCTCTCCTAACCTCCATTCCTTTTCATCTCTCTCTCTCTCTCTCTCTCTCTCTCTCTCTCTCTCTCTCTCTCTCTCTCTCTCTCTCTCTCTCTCTCTCTCTCCTTCCCCTATATATAGTTTACTCTCCATGTAAACTGTATACCCACATAACCACAGAATTACCCAGAGAGAGAGAGAGAGAGAGAGGGGGTGAGGGCGAAGGGCACGTGTGGTAAATCATTCTCTCTCTCTCTCTCTCTCTCTCTCTCTCTCTCTCTCTCTCTCTCTCTCTCTCTCTCTCTCTTTCTCCTCTCTCTCTCTAATCCACTTAAGTCCACTCCTCTTTTCACCCGTCACTTAATCCCGTTGTTGGCTATTCTTTGCTGTGAGAAAGAGAGAATGAGAGAATGAGAGAGAGAGAGAGAGAGAGAGAGAGAGAGGCATCATATTTCTCTCCTAAGAATTAATACGAAGAAATCCTCTTATCAGTTTTATTATTCGCATGTGTTAGGCTATCTAGAGAGAGAGAGAGATAGAGATAGTGTCATTTTTCATGCGTTCAAGTTTAAGATAAGTAAAATGCTTTCATGCTTCTATTTAATCCTTTTTACGATATCAAAGAGAGAGAGAGAGAGAGAGAGAGAGAGAGAGAGAGAGAGAGAGAGAGAGAGAGAGAGAGAGAGAGAGAGAGAGAGAGAGTTTTATTGTGTTGACAGACGCGTTGAGTGTTGGCGCCAACCCCCCTAAGATGACGGGGCTTTCTTGAGGTCAAAAAGGTCAAATGGAAGGGCCATAAACAAATAATAGGTAGTAGTAGTAGTTGTAGTAGTAGTAGTAGTAGTAGTAGAGGAAAAAGAAGAAGAAAAATGAAATAGTAGTAGTAGTAATCGAGGAAAAATAAGTTGTAATAGTAGTGGTAATTTAGGAAAAAGTAGTAGTAGTAGTAGTAGTAGTAGTAGTAGTAGTAGTAGTAGTAGTAGTAGCAATAGAGGAAAAAAAGAAAAAAGTTGTAGTGGTAGTAGCTGTAGAGGAAAAAGAAAAGAAAAAAGTAGTAGTAGTAGTAGTAGAGGAAAAAGAAAGTAGTAATAGTAGTAGTAGTAGGAGTAGAGGAAGAAGAAGAAAAAGTAGTAGTAGTAGTAGAGGAAAAAGTAGTAGTCGTAGTAGTAGAGGAAAAAGTAGTAGTAGTAGTAGTAGTAGAGGAAAAAGTAAGTAGTAGTAGTAGAGGAAAAAGTAGTAGTAGTATAGTAGTAGAGGAAAAAGTATTAGTAGTAGTAGAGGAAAAAGTATTAGTAGTAGTAGTAGAGGAAAAAGTAGTAGTAGTAGTTAGTAGAGGAAAAAGTAGTAGTAGTAGTAGTAGTAGTAGAGGAAAAAGTAGTAGTAGAGGAAGAAGAAGAAAAGTAGTAGTAGTAGTAGAATAATAACCAGATTTTAACACCAATTGCCTTAAGTTCAGTTCAGTTCAGTTCAGTTCAGTTCAGTTCAGTTCAGTTCAGTTGTTGTGGGTCGGGAGTCAGGCCTTTTTCAACGGCCACTCCCTGACGTGTTTCTTGTTGCTGTCTGGGTCTTTAATTAGTGGTCTTCTCTTATTCTATCTTATTAGTTTCTTTCTTTTTCTTTCTTCTTATTTTCTCTGGTCATCCAAAAACTTGATTGTTCTTTTTGCTTCTTCCACATTCCCCTCTCCGAACAAATACTCCCCCACTATAGCCTCTTCCTCCTCTAAGTAAGGTTGTTGTAGCCTCACACTTTTCTTTCTTTCATTACTGTAGGCTGGGCACCATAGCAGAAAATGTTTTACGTCCTCCTTTTCCGCCCCACATAAATCACAAGTTATTTCTTCTCCCCTGAACCTCCTGTCATGTAGTTGTAGGTTGTTTGTCCTGCATTTAAACAGTAGTTCTGAAGCTTGGTCATTACTGTATATTTCTTCTTGACCTCCTTTCTCTTTTCTCCATTTTCTATATATTTTCAAACTTGTTTTTTCATTCATTCATTTCATTCACCCATTCTCTTGTGTCCACTCTCTCTCTCTCTCTCACAACTCTCATTTTTTTCCTTATACTCTCCTTTGTCTCACACCTCACACGCTGGTTTATGACTCCAATCAAGTTAATAATTTCCAGTTCAGAATACACGAATGGAATGAACCAATAGGTGATGCCTTTATCGATGACGTCACAGGGTGTGGACCAATGAGGAGTGAGCCCTGATGACGTCACTGCTAGGCCCACCTGTCTCCACCAATCACAGAGCAGGGTGGAGGGGGTTTATGGTGGCAATGAGAGAGAGACTTAGAAGAGAGAGAGGAGATCCCCAAGAAGAGAAGAGAAGAAATTTATCAGAAAATGATTAGCTATAGAGAGAGAGAGAGAGAGAGAGAAAAGAGAAAAAATCCAGATTTTACTCCATGCTTTAAAAAAAAGAAGGAGGGGTTTCTACAGCCGCTAAGTGTTGGCGGCTGGTTTACTGAGAGAGAGAGAGAGAGAGAGAGAGAGAGAGAGAGAGAGAGAGAGAGAGAGAGAGAGAGAGAGAGAGAGAGAGTCAAGGAGCTAAGGAGATCTATCTGTCATGTGTCACTTAAGCCGTTTTATATTGGTCTTCTGCTACTTTTATGACCCACTAATACTTTTTACTACTACTACTACTTCTACTACTACACTACTACTACTACTACTACTTCACCCCTATCTTGGACACCATCAATATTACCATAACTACTTTTACTTTTACTGGGTCATTTCACTACAACAACTACTACTTCTACTTCTTTTACTACTACTACTACTGCTGCTGCTGCTGCTGTTATTGCTTCTTCAGTTTGTTTACTTAATATTGAACTTGAACCAATATTGTTTGATCACACACACACACACACAACACACACACACACACACACACACACACACACACACACACACACACACACTCTGTAGTAGTTATACATATTGGTATTAAAAATCGTTGTACTTGGAATAATAATAATAATAATAATGAGGAGAAGGAAGGGAGGAGGAGGAGGAGGAAGAGGAAGAAGAGGAGGAAGAGGAAGAGGAGGAGGAAAGGAGGAGGAGGAGGAGGAGGAGGAGGAGGAGGAGGAGGAGGAGGAGGAGGAGTAAGGGAGGGGTAGGAGGGAGAAGGAAAATGTTATTGTAGTAAGAAGAGAAAGAAGAGAAAGAGGGTGACTAAATAATGAGACAAACAACGACAACAACAGTAGTAGTAGTAGTAGTAGTAGTAGTAGTAATAATAATAATGATAATTAAGATAATAATAACAATACTAACCACAACAACATTAACTACTACTACACTACTACTACTACTACTTTACTACTACTACTTACTACTACTACTACTACAATACTACCACCACCACCAATGCCACCACTACTACCACCACCACTACCACTACTACCTACTACTACCTCTATTACTATAAAAAAAACTATAAAAAAACTATACTACTTACTACCATCACCATCACCACCACTCACCCCTCCCTTCCTTCCCCCACAGGTGCGCGGGCTGCCAGGGTGGCTGGCGTGGGACGGCACCCGGGGCGTGGTGGAGGGCGTGGCGCGCCCCTCGGACCGCGGCCACCACTACGTCACCGTCAGGGCGCGGGGGGCAGACGGCAGCGTGGCCAAGGACGTGTTTGCTGTGGACGTGGTGGACTTGCCCGGTGAGTGGGTGGGGGGATGGGGGAGGGGTTGAGTGGGTGTGGGGGGGGTGTTTGTGTTTGTGGGGGTGTGGGGGTGTCTGGGTGTGTGATGATGTGTTTAGTGTGTGTCTTAGTTACATGTTTTTCATTTAGTCAACTTTTTTTCATTCATTCAATCCTTTTTTTTTTTTTTTTTTTTTTATCCACATACGTTTTTTTTTTTTTTTCGTTCATTTTTTTCCTTTTTTTTTTTTTTCTTTCATTCATTTTATTTTAATGTTGTGGTTCGAGTATGCAGTTAACATACTTTCTCGGCTCTATGTTTTAAGTTGTTAATATAAATATAATCTAATAACTAGGAAATAGACGTCCACACTAAAGATGTGGAACGTGTCCAAGCTCGCACAGGCTAAAGTCAACTTTTTAAATATCCTCACTTGCCCCCATTCGTGGAGTAAACATTTTACAAGCCAATATGCACTCTAGACCTTGCCCCCATTTGCAGAGTAAACATTTTACAAGCCAATAGGCACTCTAGACCTTGCCCCCATTTGCAGAGTAAACATTTTACAAGCCAATAGGCACTCTAGACCTTTCCCCCATTCGTGGAGTAAACATTTTACAAGCCTATAGGCACTCTAGACCTTGCCCCCATTCGCAGACTAAACATTTGACAAGCCTATATGCACTCTAGACCTTGCCCCCATTCGTGGAGTATAAACATTTAAAAGCCTCTATGACAAATTCACCAATCTATTTAGTACCAAAGAATGAATTCGGCTGAAATAGGTGTCCAAGCTCGCTTCGCTCGCTTGGACAATAAAAAAGTGTATGTAAACGCTCATTTTATTTGTCTATGCTTCTTCTTTCGTCATTATCTATTTTACACTCCTTGCATTCTTTGTGCAGTTTTTCATACTTTAGTTATTCAGTTTTTCAGGGTAATGTTTTTTTTGCCATCATTCATATTTTTTCTCGTTCTGTTCTTTTATTATTTATTACGTGGATTTATTTGTTTGTCTTTGTTAGCATTTATTTGTCTTTGTTAGCATTTATTTGTCTTTGTTAGCATTTATTTGTCTTTGTTAGCATTTATTTGTCTTTGTTAGCATTTATTTGTCTTTGTTAGCATTTATTTGTCTTTGTTAGCATTTATTTGTCTTTGTTAGCATTTATTTGTCTTTGTTAGCATTTATTTTGTCTTTGTTAGCATTTATTTGTCTTTGTTAGCATTTATTTGTCTGTTAGCATTTATTTGTCTTTGTTAGCATTTGTTTGTCTTTGTTAGCATTTATTTGTCTGTTAGCATTTATTTGTCTGTTAGCATTTATTTGTCTGTTAGCATTTATTTGTCTGTTAGGTTTTATTTGTATGTTAGCATTTATTTGTCTTTGTTAGCATTTATTTGTCTGTTAGCATTTATTTGTCATTTAGCATTTATTTGTCTTTGTTAGCATTTATTTGTCTTTGTTAGCATTTATCTGTCTTTGTTAGCATTTATCTGTCTTTGTTAGCATTTATCTGTCTTTGTTAGCATTTATTTTGTCTGTTAGCATTTATCTGTCTTTGTTAGCATTTATTTGTTTTTGTTAGCATTTATTTGTCTTTGTTAGCATTTATTTGTTTTTGTTAGCATTTATTTGTCTTTGTTAGCATTTATTTGTTTTTGTTAGCATTTATTTGTCTTTGTTAGCATTTATTTGTTTTTGTTAGCATTTATTTGTCTGTTAGCATTTATTTGTTTTTGTTAGCATTTATTTGTCTTTGTTAGCATTTATTTGTCTTTGTTAGCATTTATTTGTCTTTGTTAGCATTTATTTGTCTTTGTTAGCATTTATTTGTCTGCTAGCATTTGTTTGTCTTTGTTAGCATTTATTTGTCTTTGTTAGCATTTATCTGTCTTTGTTAGCATTTATTTGTCTTTGCTAGCATTTATTTGTCTTTGTTAGCATTTATTTGTCTTTGATAGCATTTATTTGTTTTTATTAGCATTTATTTTGTCTGTTAGCATTTATCTGTCTTTGTTAGCATTTATTTTGTCTTTGTTAGCATTTATTTGTCTGTTAGCATTTATTTGTCTGTTAGCATTTATTTGTCTTTGTTAGCATTTATTTGTCTTTGTTAGCATTTATTTTGTCTGTTAGCATTTATCTGTCTTTGTTAGCATTTATCTGTCTGTTAGCATTTATTTTGTCTTTGTTAGCATTTATCTGTCTTTGTTAGCATTTATCTGTCTTTTTTAGCATTTATTTTGTCTTTGTAAGCATTTATCTGTCTTTGTTAGCATTTATTTGTCTTTGTTAGCATTTATTTGTCTTTGTTAGCATTTATTTGTCTTTGTTAGCATTTATTTGTCTTTGTTAGCATTTATCTGTCATTGTTAGCATTTATTTGTCTTTGTTAGCATTTATCTGTCATTGTTAGCATTTATTTTACTTTGTTAGCATTTATTTTTGTCTTTTGTTACATTTAATTTGTCTTTGTTGCTTGTATTTGTCTTTGTTTCATTTATTTTGTCTTTGTTTCATTTTTTCATCTTTGTTAGCAATTTTCATGTCCCTTGTTCATCATTTATTTTCTTTGTTATCATTTTCATCTTCCTTGTTAGCATTTGGTAATTTCCTTTTATCTAATTTCATGTTTTTGGTAAACTTTTATACTTTTGGTCAATCATATAAACTTCTTTTTTCATCATACTTTTTCATTTCCTTCCCTATTTTTATCTTCCTTGTTCATCATATTTTTCATCTTCCTTGTTCATCATATTTTTCATCTTCCTTGTTCATCATATTTTTCATCTTCCTTGTTCATCATATTTTTCACCTTCCTTGTTCATCATATTTTTCATCTTCCTTGTTCATCATATTTTTCACCTTCCTTGTTCATCATATTTTTCATCTTCCTTGTTCATCATATTTTTCACCTTCCTTGTTCATCATATTTTTCATCTTCCTTGTTCATCATATTTTTCCCCTTGCATTGATGTCATTTTTTTCTTTTTTTATCATATTTTCTTTGACTTATATTTCACTTTTCCATTTCCTTTTAATTATCTATACTTTTTTTTTTTTTTTGGGGGGGGGGTTTCATATATTTCGTTTTCTTATTCTCCTTTACTAATTCCTCTATTACCTTTTCATTATTTTATTTTTTATTTTCCTTATCTCTCTCGCTGTTTATTTTAATCCACTCATACTTTTCTAATTTCTTGAACTAACCGAAATATGTCCTTTTCACTCAAATTAAACTAAATTTCCTCATATTTTTAACATCGCCTCAAAATGTATCACTCACTTTTCTTATTTTATGACTGATTTTATGACAGACGGAAATGATCTTTTTCACTCAACCACTTTTCCCTCATATTTTTACCCCTTTCTTAAATGTTATCATATCTAACCCCCTTTATTCACCCCACCTCGCCCCCTGTAACCCCCGTCTCGTCCCCCCAGTAAAAAAAAAATTTTTTTCACCCCTTCATCAAATTTCTATCATCTCTGACCCCTTATTTTTTTACCTCTCGCCTCTTACAACACCTTTTCACCTCTCCTCTCCTCCTATAACCCCCTATTTCACCCCCTTCTGCCCCCTATAACCCCCTCTTTCACCCCCTTTCTGCCCCCCATAACCCCTGTTCGTCGTCGACCCCTGCAGGATCGTTTCTGAGTGCAGCAGGGCAGTGTCGCGGGCGCCAGGACGTCACCGTGTTGGCCGTGCTGGTGGACGCGCACCTCTCCTTCCTCCCCACCCTCCGCCGCCTCACCGTCCTCCGCGCCGCAAACAAGTTCCTGGGCCTCAATGTGAGTATTTATAGCATTTTAAGTTTCTAAGTGTTTTTTAAGTAGGTAGTTGTTTTTGGTATCGTTTTTTTATTTTATCGTTTTTTTGTGTGAATTTCGATTTTTGGTTTGATCCGCGCCGCAAACAAGTTCCTGGGCCTCAATGTGAGTAATGTAGCTTTTTTGGTCAATCTTTGTTTATTTTATGTATTTTGGCATCTAAGTTTCATTGAAGTGAGTATTTTGTCATTTATTGTCAATTCTTTTGGGGTTTTTTAATGTATTTTCGTGTCTAAGTTTTCTTTTGCCATTTTTTTCGTGTCTTAAGTTTCTTTTGCCATTTTTTCGTGTCTAAGTTTTCTTTTGCCATTTTTTCGTGTCTTAAGTTTTCTTTTGCCATTTTTTCGTGTCTAAGTTTTCTTTTGCCATTTTTTCGTGTCTAAGTTTTCTTTTGCCATTTTTTCGTGTCTAAGTTTTCTTTTGCCATTTTTTCGTGTCTTAAGTTTTCTTTTGCCATTTTTTCGTGTAAGTTTTCTTTTGCCATTTTTTCGTGTCTTAAGTTTTCTTTTGCCATTTTTTCGTGTAAGTTTTTTCTTTTTGCTTTTTGCCATTTTTTCGTGTCTAAGTTTTCTTTTGCCATTTTTTCGTGTAAGTTTTCTTTTGCATTTTTTCGTGTCTTAAGTTTTCTTTTGCCATTTTTTCGTGTCTTAAGTTTTCTTTTGCCATTTTTTCGTGTAAGTTTTCTTTTGCCATTTTTTCGTGTCTTAAGTTTTCTTTTGCCATTTTTTCGTGTCTTAAGTTTTCTTTTGCCATTTTTTTGCATTTTTAATTTTTTTCTTGTATTTTGGCCTTTAATTTTTTCACGCCTATTGAATTCATGTCAAAATAATAGTTCACACATAAATATACACTTATCTTTTTATTATCTTTATTATCTCTTCCTATGTTTTCCTATGAGTATTTTGGCTTTTTGCATATTTAATTCAGGTCAAAATGATAGTTAATACAGTAATATACACTTTGCTCTCTCTTTATTATCTTTCTTTATCTCTTTTCCTATGTTTTCTTTACTTATGTTTTTGGTATAGTTTTATTTTATCATTTTTTATTTTTTTATTTCGATTTTCGGTTTGATAATTTATTTTTTATTTTTTTATGAATTATCAATTATCTATTTTTGGGAGTTGATTTATTTCTTGTCAGATTATTATTTTTATTTTTTGCTTTTTCATGTGTTTTCTGGTTCCCTTTTAACCCCTTCACGCCTAGATCTTTCCTTTGCTATATAAAATCGTCTGTTATCAGCCATAAAACTACGAAAAAGTAACTAGATATACCAAATTAGCTAATGGGCAAGGATATTAAACAGGTCATATCTATATAATATTGCTTAGGTTCATTAAAATCGTCGAAGGGTCGTTATTATATTACAATGAAAATTACGTTCTGGGCCTCAAGGGTTAATAATGATTTTAGTTTGGAAATGTTTTAGTATCCGCGTTGCTATAATTATGAACTGGAATTTTGCGTTCCATGAAATGAATAAATAATAAAATAAAACAGAAAATGCATAATAAAAAATATAAGAAATATCTTCTGGAACGTACTTTTTTTTTTTTTTTTTTTTAAGTTTCGTTTTTTCTCATTTTTTGTTTTTCTTTTCGTGTAGAATGAGTTGTTTTTTTTCCGTTTTTTTTTTCCCATTTTTTTTTTCTTTTCGTGTAGATGAGATTATTTTTTTTTTTTTTCGTTTTTTTTTCCCCATTTTTTTTTCTTTTCGTGTAGATGAGATTTTTTTTATTTTTTTTAGTTTTTTTTTTCCCCATTTTTTTTTTTTTCGTGTAGATGAGATTTTTTTTTTTTTTTTTAGTTTCGTTTTTTCCCATTTTTTGTTTCTCTTTTCGTGTAGATGAGAATTTTTTTTTTTTAATATATATTTTCTGTTTTTTTCTTTGGTTTCCTATACTGTGTGTGTGAGAGAGAGAGAGAGAGAATGACGATATTTTAATCAACATTTTTTCCATTTTTCTTTTTTCCAATTATTTTTTCCTTTTTTCAAACTTGCCATTACAAACAAAGGAATGCATAGATCAATTTTAACAATAATTCAAAAGGAATGGTGAACTATTAAAATTTTCATCGTATGTGTATTAAAAATTGAAAGCTTTGATCCTGACTCTCAAAAAAACTGAATTTGATGATGTGCAAAAAGTGGCCAGAGATTAACAGAGATTAAAACTGCAGCTTGTCCATCACTATTATTACCTCTCCTCCTCCCTTCCTCTCCTCCTCCTCCTCCTCCTCCTCCTCCTCCTCCTCCTCCTCCTCCTCCTTCTCCTCCTCCTCCTCCTCCTCCTCCTCCTCCACTCTTCTTCTCCTTCACTAATTCCTTTTTTTATGACCTTTTCGTCCATTCTTATCTCTTTCGTTGTCATTTTTAATCCACTTCATCTTTTCTTATTTTTTAACTGACTGAAATCTGTCTTTTGCACTCAATTTTTAACCCATTCTATATCTTTATTTTTTACCCTTGCCTCAACATTTATCATCGCCCCCCCCCCCTCTAACCATTACCACACCCTCTTCCTCCTCCTCCTCTTTCTCTCCTCCTCCTCCTTCTTCTCCTCCCTTTCTTTCCCCCTCCTCTTTCTCTCCTCCTCTTTTCCCCCTCCCCTCTTTCTCTCCTCCTCTTTCTCTCCTCCTCCTCCTCTTTCTCTCCTCCTCCTCCTCTTTCTCTCCTCCTCCTCCTCTTTCTCTCCTCCTCCTCTTTCTCTCCTCCTCCTCCTCTTTATCTCCTCCTCTTCCTCTTTCTCTCCTCCTCCTCCTCCTCCTTCTCGTTCTTCTCCTCATCCTCAAATAATGATCATGAAAATAATAATGATAATAATGATGATGGAAGGTACGTTTTGTTTTGTGCCTTTTACCAGCTTACCGGAATTACTCTCTCTCTCTCTCTCTCTCTCTCTCTCTCTCTCTCTCCTCTCTCTCTCTCTCTCTCTCTCTCTCTTCTCGCTCTCTCTCTCTCTCTCTCTCTCTCCTTGCAATATGATTCGTTTGCAATATGATCAAGAACAATAGAAGCGCAGTCAACATCTGACCACCTGTTGAGAGAGAGAGAGAGAGAGGAGAGAGAGAGAGAGAGAGAGAGAGAGAGAGAGAGAGAGAGAGAGAGAGAGAGAGAGAGAAGAAAACAATGGACACTAATAAGATCAACCCAACAAAAGCAACAACAAAAATAATAATAGAAAATAAAATTAAAATAATTGTTTGTAAATCGTGTTTTTTGTCAAGTCAGTCAGTAGAAATACAAAAAGAATGAATGATACAAAACCTTACGTCACGTGGTAGTAGTAGTAGTAGTAGTAGTAGTAGTAGTAGTAGTAGTGGTAGTAGTAGTAATAGTAGCAGCAGTAGTAGTAGTAGTAGTATTATAGTATAGTAGTGAGTAGTAGTAGTAAAAAAAAAAAAAAAAAAGTAGTAGTAGTAGTAGTAGTAGTAGTAGTAGTAGTAGTAGTAGTAGTAGTAGTAGTATGAAGAAAAAGGAGGATCAGTACAAATCCAATGAATCATATTTTTCTCCTAAACCAATCGTGTGGAATCAAGTATTTGGGCGATTACTTTTACACACCTGTCTTGAGGAGGAGGAAGAGGAGGGGAGGGGGAAGAGGGAGAGGGGGGAGGAAAGAGGGGAGGAGGAAGAGGGGGAGGAGGAAGAGGGGGGGAGGAGGAAGAGGGGGGGGAGGGAGGAGGAGGGAGGGAGGGGAAGAAGGGAAGGGGGAGGAGGACAGGTAACATAATCCTGTCGTTCCAAAACTGGGTTAGCCGGGAACGCATAGGAGAGTGTTAGAGGGGGGGAGGGGAAGGGAGGGGGGAGAGGGCTATATAGTATCTCCCCTTCCACCCCCCTCCCCCCCTTGATCCTGTTACGTGGGTCCACCTGATGCTTCTCTCTCTCTCTCTCTCTCTCTCTCTCTCTCTCTCTCTCTCTCTCTCTCCTCTCTCTCTCTCTCTCTCTCCTCTCTCTCTCTCCTCTCTCTCTCTCTCTCCTCTCTCTCTCTCTCTCCCCCCCCTCTCCCTCTCTCTCTCTCTCCCCCTCTCTCTCTCTCTCTCTCCTCTGGTCGTCTCTCTCTCTCTCTCTCTCTCTCTCTCTCTCTCTCTCTCTCTCTCTCTCTCTCTCTCTCTCTCTCTCTCTCTCTCTCTCGTTTTTCGTCCACTTCTGAACACGTGTGAGAGAATTATGTTTTACAGAGTGAGAGAGAGGTGGTTATTCACTTATATCAGTTGCTTTCCTCCTCTCTCTCTCTCTCTCTCTCTCTCTCCTCTCTCTCTCTCTCTCTCTCTCTCTCTCTCTCTCTCTCTCTCTCTCTCTCTCTCACCCTCACATTCACTATCTGACTTCGTTCTTCTCCCTTTTTCCCCTCCTCTCCTCTACATTTTCTCTCTCTTCTCTCTCCTCTCTCTCTCTCTCGTCTCTCTCTCTCCTCTCCTCTCTCTCTCTCTCTCTCTCCTCTCCTCCTCTCTCTCTCTCTCTCTCTCTCTCTCTCTCTCTGTACGTGCATGAGTGTGAGCGTGAGAGATACCACTAAAAGCACACATGCACACACAGTCACACACACAGCCCCACACACACAGCCCCACACACAGTCACACACACACACACACACACACACACACACACACACACACACACACACACACACACACACACACACACACACACACACACCAGATCAAATACCACACTCCCACAGTCCTTGTGGCGTTCCCGGCTGTGTCATGGTGCAGGGGCGTGGGCGTGTGTGTGGGCGAGGGTGAGAATGTGGGTGTGGGTGGGGGGGTGAGGGCGAGGATGGGTGTGCTTGGGCGGCGAGGGTGGGTGTTTGTGCGGGTGTGTGGTGGCGAGGGTGTTTGTGTGTGGTGGTGGGGCTGGTGGCGTGTGGGTTTGTGGGTGGGGAGTGTGGGCGAGGGTGAGTGTTTGTGGTCGAGGGTGTGTGTGTGTGGGCGAGGGTGTTTGTGTGTGGGTGGGTGGGTGTGGGTGTGTGTGGGCGAGGGTGAGTGTGTGAGCGAGGATGGGTGTGTGGGCGTCGAGGGTGCGTATGTGTGGAGTGGGGTGTGTGTGGGCGCGAGGTGTTGGTGTGGTGGGATGGGTGATGGTGGGGCGTGGGTGGGTGATGGGCGAGGGTGGGTGTGTGTGGGCGTGGCTGGGACGGTGGGCGGGAGGGAGGCAACAAGGGTCATGAAATCGTTCAATTGGGCATGAAATTGGAAGTATAGAGAAGGAGGAGGAGGAGGCGGAGGCGGTGTATGGGTTTAAAGGAAGAAAGAGGAGGAGGAGGAGGCAGTATAGGGTTTAAGGAAGAAGGAGGCGGTGTATAAGGAAGGAGAAGGAGGAGTCAGAGTAGTAAGAAGGAGGCGGTGTATGGGTTTTAATGAAGGAGGAGGGGGCATTGTATGGATTTTAAGGAGGAGGAGGATTCAGTGTATGGGTTTTAAGGAAGGAGGAGGAGGAGGCAGTATATGGGTTTTAAGAAGAGGAGGAGAGGAGCAGTAATGGGTTAGGAGAGGAGGAGGAGGCAGTATATGGGGTTAAGGAAGAAGGAGGTGGAGAAGTAAGGAGGCGGTGTATGGGGTATAAGGAAGGAGAAGGAGGAGTAAGAGTAGTAAGAAGGAGGCGGTGTGTGGGTTTTAAGGAAGGAGGAGGCAGTGTATAGGGTTTTAAGGAAGAAAGAGGAGGAGGAGAGGCAATGTAGAGGGTTTAAGGAGGAAGAAGGAGGAGGAGGAGGCAGTGTATGGGTTTTAAGGAAGAAGGAGGAGGAGGAGGAGGCAATGTATGGGGTTTAAGGAGGAGGAAGGAGTGAGAAGGAGGAGGTGTATGGGTTTTAAGGAGGAAGAGAGGAGGCGGTGTATGGCGAATGGGTCAAGGCGTTGGTAAGTTAGTGGCGCGAGTGATGGTAGTGTGGGCGTCAGGGTGTGGTAACAGTGGTAGTGGTGGTGATGGTAGTAGTGGTGGTGGTAGTGATGGTAGTGGTGGTAGTGGTGGTAGTGGTAGTGATGGTGGTGGTAGTAGTGGTGGTGGTGGTAGTGGTGGTTTAGTGGTAGTGATGGTAGTAGTAGTGGTGGTGGTAGTGGTGGTGGTGGTAGTGGTGGTGGTAGTGGTGGTGGTGGTAGTGGTAGTGGTGGTGGTAGTGTAGTAGTGGTGGTGGTAGTAGTGGTAGTAGTAGTGGTGGTGGTGGATATGGCAACACTGCGCTATGCTGTTGTCTCCATTATGGCTCCTCTAGGGCGGGTAGCTTGCGTCTGCTGTCTCTGTCTCTCTCTGTCTCTCTTTGTCTCTCTTTGGTTCCTTTTATTTATATCTCCTTATTGTGCATGGGTAAACTTAGCAAGGTTTATACAATAGGTAATAGCCTAATTCCCACAATATTATGAAGTCGAGGGTTTGTGTTGGATATCTAGCGTCTGTTTTGTCTGTGGTTTCATTTATTTTTTGTCTCCTATCGTGCTTGGCTAGGCTCTACTTATTATTATTTTCCATTATTTTCTTCTCTTCTTTCCTCCATTATGGTTCTCTAGGGGGGGGGGGTAGCTTGTGTCTCTCTCTCTGTCTCTCTCTGATTCCTATTATGTGTGTCGCCTTATTGTGCTTGGCTAGGCTCTTCTTATTAATTTCCATTCTCTTCTCCATAATGCTCCTCTTAGGGCGGATTCCTTGCGTGCTTGCTTCTCTGGTTCTCTTTGTGTTCGGCCTTATTGTGCTTGCTGGCCTTCTTATTAAGTTTCCTTGCTCTTCTATAATTGCCTTCTCTAGGGCGGATTTTGCGTCTGCTCTGGGCTTGCTCTATTGTGTCGCCTTATTGTTCTTGCTAGGCTAGCTTTTTGTTTTTTAAGCTAATTCTTACATGAGTCGAGGCTTTGTGCTTCTCTCTCCTCGTTCCTTGTCTAGACTCGTAGCGGTCTAGTTCACTCTCTGTTTCGCATTGTATCTTTCTATTTCTTTCATTTATCGAACCTTATTGCACTATGACCTGAGTCTTGCACATTCACCACTTTTTGGCATTAACACTTGAGATCCAGAACGGTTTATTTCATTGTATTTGGGTACCATTAGAGATTTATGGTGAATTAATTTTTTTTTTATAGTATGACTTTAGTATTCCTTTGTCCTATAAAACTTTGGTCATATTCAGTTACCTTTCTATTATGTTAACAACATGACTTTTATATAAGCCAAGAAAGATCTGGGCGTGAACGGTTAAATCAATCATTCAATTTTAAGGTGACAGAACGATTTCATTTCTTCTTCTTCTTCTTTGACCTTAGACGTTTAGTATCGCTTATAGGTCCTCTACCACTTGCGTATCCTTCGTTAACAATTTCTAACTTCCTGTTATTTCACCGGAAAGACATTTTGATCAGTTTCAATCCTTTGATTATCATCCTAATCATGTCTATTTTTGATTCTGAATCCCAACTATGCGTTAGGAAACACTTGGTGAGGTTTACTTACTTCTAGTTTCCTTTCTGTCCATACAGCTACCTAACGCCGTTTCACAGTCCTGTCAGTCCTCTGTGACTTCTTCCTCTTTCTTGATACTCATACTTCATTAGACTTTCCCCTGTTTATTCTGGATTTCAGTTTCATCCTTTGATTCATCCTAATTCATTGTCTATTTTGTGTTCTGGTCTCCCAACACTGCGTTAGGAACACTTTGGTGAGGTTTACAATACTTTCAGTTTCCTTTCTGTCCCCATACAGCCCTAACACCGTACACAGGGCCCCGTCTTTCTGCTCTAGTCTCCTGTCCCACTCCTCTCTGCCTAGGACTATTACTATTGACGCTATAAGCTTTTCCCTCTGACTCCTATACTTGTTGCATTCCACAATGACATGTTCTACAGTTTTTCTCTCCTACCCTGCAGCTACAATTCTGGTTCTCCAGTTCCCTGTTC
This sequence comes from Chionoecetes opilio, assembly GCA_016584305.1. Classification (NCBI taxonomy): domain Eukaryota; kingdom Metazoa; phylum Arthropoda; class Malacostraca; order Decapoda; family Majidae; genus Chionoecetes; species Chionoecetes opilio. Next base: position 43,100 of record JACEEZ010008581.1, read on the forward strand.
CTTCTGTTGACTTCCAAGGTGCCTGTTCTTGCTTTATCAGAGTAACTTACTACCCCAGTCTCCTACATGCCAGTCACCCTTGTTTCTGTTCCACCTGTCACTGCAACGTTGATTTCCTGCCATTCCTTCTGCCATTAACTACCCATTATTCTCAATTTTCTTTTTGATATCTATATCCCACCTGTTCCTTCCTCACCACAGTTTCTCCCTTTTCCTCTCTTGTCTTCTTCCAGCTGGACATTGATCTATTTCCGGATTATTTCTTTGGCCCATCATCATCACTAGTCTTTCAATTTTCTGTGGAACACCATTTTCTTAATTTTCCTTTCCTGAAGTGTCATCCCATGCCTCCCTTTGCCTCACGCAGTGCCCCTACGCTTCTGTCCCATCTGCCTACTAGTTCTGATCTTTCCAGTGCATGATGTCTCCTTCCTGTACTGAGTCTTTGCCATACAGGCAATGGGTACTGAGTCACTTCTGACCATACAAATGGGGAACGATCACTTTGCCCTTTACAGGCAATGGTACTGAGCACTTTGCCCTAAGGCAATGGGTACTGAGTCACCTTTGACCTCATACGGCAAGGTGGTTACTAAGTCCTCTGTCCCATACAGCACTAGGGTACTGAGTCACTTCTGCCATACAGGCAATGGACTGAGTACTTCTTGGCCCATAGGCAATGGTACTGAGTCACTTCTGACCCATACAGGCAATGGGGTACTGAGTCACTTCTGGCCCATACAGGCAATGGGGTACTGAGTCACTTCTGGCCCATACAGGCAATGGGGTACTGAGTCACTTCTGGCCCATACAGGCAATGGGGTACTGAGTCACTTCTGGCCCATACAGGCAATGGGGTACTGAGTCACTTCTGGCCCATACAGGCAATGGGGTACTGAGTCACTTCTGGCCCATACAGGCAATGGGGTACTGAGTCACTTCTGGCCCATACAGGCAATGGGGTACTGAGTCACTTCTGGCCCATACAGGCAATGGGGTACTGAGTCACTTCTGGCCCATACAGGCAATGGGGTACAGCCATATTATCAAACTATAAATAAAGTCGAGTTTTGAGTCATCTCTGTAGTGCCTTTGTTAATCATTTTAGGAGGATTTCTAGTTCCCAATCTTTCTTACTGTCTCTTTTATTCATATTTCTTTATTTATTCAAGGTTAGACTGAACTGTTACTCATATCATCTTTTAAATCGTTTCTTATTGGCTATTATTTATATTTTTTCCCCTTTACTACTTGTCAAACATAAATAAAGTCGAGGTTCTGACTCATCTCGCTCGCCTTTGTTGATCATTTTAGGAGGGTGTCTAGTTTCCACTCTGTTTCTTATGGGCTCTTACTCATGTTTTCTTTATTTATTCAATGTTAGACTGACTATTACTCATATTAATTAGCAAACCGTTAAATAAATAAAAATAAATAAAGTCGAGGTTTTGTGTCATCTCTCTCGCCTTTGTTGATAATTTTAGGAGGGTGTCTAGTTCCCACTCTGTTTCTTATGGGCTCTTACTCATGTTTTCTTTATTTATTCAATGTTAAGACGGACTATTACTCATATTAGCAAACCGTTAAATAGATAAAATAAATAAAATAAATAAAGTCGAGGTTTTGTGTCATCTCTCGCCTTTGTTGATCATTTTAGGAGGATTTCTAGTTCCCACTCTGTTTCTCTTTAACTCTTCAATTTATATTTCTGTATTTATTCAAGGTTAGACTGAACTATTACTCATATAATCTAACTTTTAAATAATGTGGTTTTGAGTCACATCTCTCGCCTTTGTTGATAATTTTAGGCTATTACTCATATAGTCTAACCTTTAAATAATGTCGTGGTTTTGTGTCATCTCTCTCGCCTTTGTTGATAATTTTAGGCGGGTTTCTAGTTCCCACTATGGTTCAAATTGCCTCTTGTATTTATTATTTTCTCCATCTGTTCAAGGTAGACTAAACTATGACTCATATTACCTAACTATTTTTTTAGTTTTCTCTAGATGCCTTTGTTAACTCCTTCACGCCCAGATCTTTCCTTGCTATAAAAAATCGTCTGTTGTCGAGCCATAAAATACGAAAAGTAACTGAATATACCAAATTAGTTAGTGGACAAGGATACTAAACAGGTCATAGCTATAAAATATTGCTTACATTCACTAAAAATTGTCTAATGGCACCCTAATTAAAATAGAAATTACGTTCTGGGTCTCAAGGGGTTAATAGTCTTAGGCGGTTTTCTAGTTCCCACTGTTACTTGCTACTTCTCTCGTTCCTTTTTCTTCCTTTGTGCAGCCTTTTTCTTCCTTTGTGCAGCCTTTTTCTTCCTTTGTGCAGCCTTTTTCTTCCTTTGTGCAGCCTTTTTCTTCCTTTGTGCAGCCTTTTTCTTCATACAGCCTTTTTCTTCCATTGTGCAGCCTTTTTCTTCCTTTGTGCAGCCTTTTCTTCCTTTGTGCAGCCTTTTTCTTCCTTTGTACAGCCTTTTTCTTCCTTTGTGCAGCCTTTTTCTTCCATTGTGCAGCCTTTTTCTTCCTTTGTGCAGCCTTTTTCTTCCTTTGTGCAGCTTTTTCTTCCTTTGTGCAGCCTTTGTCTTCCTTGTGCAGCCTTTTCTTCCTTTGTCAGCCTTTTCTTCCTTTGTGCAGCCTTTTTCTTCCTTTGTGCAGCCCTTTCTTCCTTTGTGCAGACTTTTTCTTCCTTTGTGCAGACTTTTTCTTCCTTGTGCAGCCTTTTCTCCTTTGTGCAGCCTTTTCTTCCTTTGTGCAGCCTTTTTCTTCCTTTGTGCAGCCTTTTTCTTCCTTTGTGCAGCCTTTTCTTCCTTTGTGCAGCCTTTTTCTTCCTTTGTGCAGCCTTTTTCTTCCTTTGTGCAGCCTTTTTCTTCCTTGTGCAGCCTTTTTCTTCCTTTGTGCAGCCTTTTCTTCCTTGTGCAGCCTTTTCTTCCTGTGCAGCCTTTTTCTTCCTTTGTGCAGCCTTTTTCTTCCTTGTGCAGCCTTTTTCTTCCTTTGTCAGCCTTTTTCTTCCTTGTGCAGCCTTTTTCTTCCTTTGTGCAGCCTTTTTCTTCCCTTGTGCAGCCTTTTTCTTCCTTTGTGTAGCCTTTTTCTTCCTTTGTGCAGCCTTTTTCTTCCTTTGTGCAGCCTTTTTCTTCCTTTGTGCAGCCTTTTTCTTCCTTTGTGCAGCCTTTTTCTTCCTTTGTGCAGCCTTTCCTTCCTTTGTGCAGCCTTTTTCTTCCTTTGTGCAGCCTTTTTCTTCCTTTGTGCAGCCTTTGTCTTCCTTTGTGCAGCCTTTTCTTCCTTCCTACAGCCTTTTTCTTCCCTTGTGCAGCCTTTTTCTTCCCTTGTGCAGCCTTTTTCTTCCTTTGTGCAGCCTTTTTCTTCCTTTGTGCACGGTTAAGCGAGGTTATAAAGAAGCTCACCCTTGAAGTGGAGTAGGAGTGTTGGCTGTATCGGTATCGCGTGTCTGGGTGTTGTTACTCCCACAGGGCGAGGGGCGGGGGCCTTGGCGGGTCCTGTGGCCTCTCTGCTCCTGTCCCTTTGTGTTTATAGTCTATAGAGGTTATGTTAGTGCCCGTTAGGTAGTTTGTTAGTTAGTTGGTTAGTTGTTCAGTTAAGTTCAGTTCAGTCAGTCAGTCAGTTAGTACCCTATCCCTTTGTGCTGGTGTATAGAGAGTATGTTAGTGCCCGTTAGGTAGTTTGTTAGTTAAATGGTTAGTTAGTTGGTTGGTTAGTCAGTTAGTTAGTTAGTTTGTTAGTTAGTACCCTGTCCCTTTGTGCTGGTGTATAGAGGTTATGTTAGTGCCCGTTAGGTAGTTTGTTAGTTGGTTGGTTAGTTAGTTAGTTACTTAGTTGGTTAGTTAGTTGATTAGTTAGTTAGTTGGTTGGTTAGTTAGTTAGTTGGTTGCTTAGTTAGTTAGTTAATTAGTTAGTTAGTTAGTTGTAGTGTTGTTGTTGGTTAGTTAGTTAGTAATGTTAGTAATTAGTTGTAGTTAGTTAGTTGTTAGTTATTATTATTAGTTAGTTATTATTATTGGTTAGTTATTAGTTAGTTATTAATTAGTTAGTTAGTATAGTTAGTTGTTTAGTTAGTTGTTAGTACACTGCTTTAGAAATAGTATTGAGGATTATTATTATTATTATTATTATTATTATTATTATTATTATTATATTATATTATTATTATTATTATTATTATTATTATTATTATTACCCCTACATCTTATTGGAGCCGTAGGGATGACAGTAGAGTTATAATCACAAACGCATTAACCCCTTCACGCCCAGATCTTTCCTTTGCTATATAAAATCGTCTGTTATCAGCCATAAAACTACGAAAAAGTAACTAAATAAACCAAATTAGCTAATGGACAAGGATATTAAACAGGGCATATCTATATAATATTACTTAGGCTCATTAAAATCGTCGAATGGTGGTTATATTACAGTGGAAATTACGTTCTGGGCCTCAAGGGGTTAACCACACGTCCACAAGGCACGATTTTACCTCCTACGCTATTTATATTACGCTTTATCACCCTAGGCCAGTGGTTCCAAAGTTTTTGAACTCGCGATCCCTTTCCCAAAATCTTGAAACCCACGTGACCCACTGCTATCAGCAACCTGATTTAGCTTTTTTTCTGGTAAGGCAAGGGAAATAAACATACACCAAAAATTGATTCATGAATTCTGTAATTATTTATCAGCAAGCTAAATTACAGCATGGGTTCAACTTTGGCATAATAAAGTAAATAGATAGATAAATACATTTCTCCAACCTGATTATTTGAGAACGGAAAATGTAAATGAAACAATAATTCCTTCAATAATCTCAACATTAACAGTTTTCAACAGCAAGCCCACCCAGCTAGTGGCAGGATTGGAAATTACAGCATTGGCCTAACTTTGGCATACTACCGTAGATAACAGTGAAGTCGCCACCTGCAGTGAAGCGCCCGGCCCACATTATACGAAGTTACAAATCAATACTGATTTTTATGTGCCATGAAGGATGTTACACAGTAGTTTTATCATGATGTACAGAATCACCCTGTTCAGCGTTGTTTATCTGTATCTGAAGGATAGCTGTTGCGCATTTGGCTTCCTACACGTTTCTTTAGCGACTGATGCAGAAGTAAACAGTAGCTTTTACGGCGGGGCACAGGGACGCAACGAATTGCACACATGTTATTGCAGAATTCTTTATTCAAAAACTTTCGTGTTAATAAGAATTGTTATTTGCTTCACGTTTTCCTGAAACGCAAGTGGAAGACCAACTTGGTTTTAATATATCAGTGGCAAGCACTTCCGCAGCTAATATACATAGAGACTTGTTTTACTTTACCTCTAATTTCCCTGAATTCCCCAGAGTGGCGACTCAACTGTTGGGTTAAAATACTAGCTGGCGACTTTACTGTAGTAGGTATAGTGAGGTCGCCACTCGGTTTTATTTTTGTCATTTGTTCATTTATAGCCCTAATATGACACAGATGAAGACACAAAATGACAGACTTTCCAGATAGCCCCTTCTAACTTTCCTGAAATCATGGATGTAGAAATTTAAGTATTAACGCCACCACACGTCTGTAAATAACAAAGAAACGTAGAACTGGCGACTTCACTGTTATCTACGGTAGAATGACTAAATAGCCAGCCACAGAGACTCGTGTCGTGCCTCCCGCCATATAGGAACACAAATTTATGATAAAATGATCGAAACACGTTTTTTGCACTGAAACAAAAGCAAGACAAATATCAAAGCATAAACAAATCAAATCGATGAGTTAAAAAAATATTCTCCTAAGTTATTTCTAGCAAGGCTTCGCGACCCCCCAGGGGGCCGCGAATCATCGGTTGGGAACCCCTGCCCTATGCCTTGTTATAAGCAATGTAAGGGTGCCTCTAATACCAGCGTAACCCCTTGAGACCCAGAACGTAATTTCCATTGTAATTTGGCCACCATTAGACGATTTTTAGTGACTATAAGCAATGTTGTATAGCTATGACCTGTTTAGTATCCTTGTCCACTAACTAATTTGGTATATTCAGTTACTTTTCGTTATTTTAGGCTCGACAAGACAATTTTATATAGCCAAGGAAAGATCTGGGTCGTGAAGGGGTGAAGGGTGCCTCTAAAACCCACTTCAGTCTTGTGTGTTGCTAAATTGCACCCTTTTTTTATATACGAGGGTAGTTTGGGTCCGTAACTTTTTTGTCATATTCTATTAAGTATGTTTTGAAGTGTCTTTGTGCTGAGCGAGGCGTCATTAGGGCGGTGTTATGAGATTATAGTGGTGTTGACGTTGCGAGGTTAGCAAGTCTATAGTGGTGTTGACGTTGCAAGGTTTAGCAAGTCGACGGTTTTTCTTTTTCTTTTTCTTTTAATGTTTTGATGGAGGGTTCATATCGTTGACTTTATTATATATATTTCTATTTTTTTCTATTTTGTCGTTGAATCTGTTGGGAGGCGAGTGTAACGGGCTGAGAGAGAGAGAGAGAGAGAGAGAGAGAGAGAGAGAGAGAGAGAGAGAGAGAGAGAATCCCAGACTTACAAATTAGATCACTGCTTTTAGACGTCCAGTTTCTTTCTTCTTTCTTCTTTCCCTTCCTTTTTATCATTCCCTTTCCTTCCTTCTATCCTTTACTTTTCCCTTTCCCTCCCATCCCTTTTCCCCCTTCCATTACCCCCCCTTCCCTTCCCTTCCCTTCCCTTCCCATCCCCTCTTTCCTTCCTTCTCCCCTTCCCTATTTCTTTCCTTCTCCCCTTTCTTTTTTTCCCCTTCCCTTCCCTTCCCTTCCCTCATTCCACCCTTCTCCCTTCCCTTCCCTTCCCTTCCCTTCATTCCCTCCCTCATCCAACCCTGTCATCCAAAACGTATCCCTTCCTTCTTCCCTTCCCTCATCCAACCCTGTCATCCAAAACGTGTCCCTTCCCTTCCCTTCCCTTCCCCTTCCCCTTCCCCTTCCCCTTCCCTTCCCTTCCCTTCCCTTCCCTTCCCTTCCCTTCCCCCTTCCCAAATCAGTGTCACTTTCCTAATTAATACCTCCTCCCTTCCCCGTCACCCTCCTCCTCCTCCCCCTGTCACCCCTCCTCCCCTTCCCCTCGTCACCCCCCTCCTCCCTCCCCTAGACCCCCTCCCTCCCCCCTCCCCCCTATTACGCCTTATCTGGTTTCATACGTGTATTGACCCCGCGCTTCTAATGAGGACAAACAGACAATAAACAAGACGTGTTGCAAACCAGTTCAAAAATATACATGTGGTAAATTGATCAAATAATAATAATAATAATAATAATAATAATAATAATAATAATATATAAATAATAATAATAATAATAATAATAATAATGATGATGATGATAATGATAATAATAATAGAGGAGTTATACAAGAAAATGGAGGGAGTGTAGGAGGATAAATGGACAAGATTCTCTCTCTCTCTCTCTCTCTCTCTCTCTCTCTCTCTCTCTCTCTCTCTCTCTCTCTCTCTCTCTCTCTCTCTCTCTCTCTCTCTCTCTCTCTCTCTCTCTCTCTCTCTCTCTCTCTCTCTCTATCTCTCTCTCTCTCTCTCTCTCTCTATCTCGATCTTCTCTTCTATCAAAAAAAAAAGAAAAAAAAAACGAATATTTGCTACTACTACTACTACTATCACTACTAAACTATACTACTACTATACTATACTACTACTGCTACTACTACTATTAATTACGACTTGACCTTTGATAGCGATAATTTGGAAAGAAAAAAAAACCGCTGAGTGTAGAGTGTATCAAAAAGTAAGGTGGTGGTAATAGTAGTAGTAGTAGTAGTAGTAGTAGTAGTAGTAGTAGTAGTAGTAGTGGTGGTGATGGTGGTTGTTTATTTTCTCTTCCTCCCTCTGCTTTAGCTTTCTCACCACCACCTCCTCTTCCTCCTCCTCCTCCTCTTCCTCCTCCTCCTCTTCCTCCTCCTCCTCTTCCCCCTCCTCCCCCTTTTCCTCCATCCTCCTCCTCCTCCTTCTCTTCCTCCTCCTCCTCTTCCCCCTCTTCTCCTCCTCCTCCTCCTCCTCCTCCTTCTCCTTCAGCTCCTCCTCCTCTCCTCCTCCTCCATCTCCTCCTCCTCCATCTCATCCTCCTCCTCTCTCCTCCTCCTCCTCCTCCCTCCTCCTCCTCCTCCTCCTCCTCCTCCTCCTCCTCCTCCTCCTCCTCCTCTTCCTCAAGTCACTGATCTTGTGGGTTGATTGACATTCTCTGGGTAATGAGAGAGAGAGAGAGAGAGAGAGAGAGAGAGAGAGAGAGAGAGAGAGAGAGAGAGAGAGAGAGAGAGAGAGAGAGAGAGAGAGAGAGAGAGAGAGAATGATAGCAGTGTTATTATTAGTTTTCATTAGTAGTGGTAGGAGAAGGAGCAAGTGAAAGCAGTGATTGTGAGATTGTTATTACTCAATCAACACACACACACACACACACACACACACACACACACACACACACACACACACACACACACACACACACACACACACACACATTTCTCTTTTCTTTTCGTCAGATTCTATCGTTATCTTTCTTTCTATTATTTTCTTTCTTTCTTTCTATTTATTCTTTCTTTTTATTTATTATCATTTTTTATTTATTATTTATTATTTATTATTTTATTATTTTTCTTAGTTCTTTTTATTTATTCTCATTATTTGTTCTTGCTATTTTTCTTTCTTTTATTTATTTATTTCTATTATTATCTTGCTATTATTTCCTCCACACAGTATAGGATTTGAAAAGCGAGGGAGGTAATTCCATCTCTCTCTCTGTCTAAGTAATTAATGTTATTTGTAGTATAGTAGGCCTATGTGACTAAACTATCCTTGCTGTATTTCATTTCCTTCCTTCCTTTCCTTCCTTCTTTCCATCTTTCTCCAACATTCTTTCCTTTCTTTCATTCCTTCATTCATTCTTTCATTCTCTCATTACTTCCCTCTTCTCTCCCGTCATTCCTTTCTTCCTTCTTTCCATCATTCTCCAACATTCTTCCTTTCTTTCCTCCCCTCATTCCTTCATTCATTCTTTCATTCTCTCATTACTTCCCTCTTTCCTCCCGTCATTCCTTTCTTCCTTTCCATCATTCTCCAACATTCTTTCCTTCCTCCTTCCTTTTTCCCCCTCATTCCGTTCTTCCTTCCTTCCATCTTGCCTTCCCTCTCATTCCACCCTTATCATTCCTTCATTCTTTCCTTCCTTACTCCTTTCTTTCAACTTTCCATCTTTCCTTCCTTCCTTCCATCTTTCCTTCCCTCCTCTTTTTATTCCTTTTTTCCTCCCCTTATTCCTTCCTCTCCTCTTCCCTTCCTTCCCTCTTCCTTTCCCTCTTCCCTTCCCTCTTCCCTTCCTCCCCTCCCTTCCTCCCCTCCCCTCCACACCAACACAAACCCTATCACTCAAAACACACCTCATCCCTCCTCCAGGCATCCTTCGTTCCCGCTCCTCACGACGAAGACCCTCTCGCTAACGACGCAGCACTGCAGGCGGGTCCAGGGAGTGCCAAGCTAACCCCCAGTGGCAGACGAGGCGCCCCCAAGACCCTATCGCGCCTGCAGTGGGTGGTGGGCTGTGACGGGGATGTGAGGGCGTCCACACAAGCAGCTGTGGACCGAACCGAAGTGGCGGCGAAGAATGGCGAGCTGGAGAAGTTACTGGGAGTTCCTGTTTTGGGATGGGACATTACGCAGGTGAGATGAATTTGTTGTTTGTTATGTTATTGTTATTGTGTTGTGTTGTTGTTGTTGTTGTTGTTAGTTTTTAGTACAGGTAACGAACGGAAAGGGTAGAATTATTGTTGATTTTAGTAATGGGAAACATGGAAGGGGCAATGAGAGAGAAGAGAACAGTAAGAATTGAAGCAGTGTAATCTTTAGGGTTTGTATGATGAGAGGTGAAGTGAGTGAAGTAAAGAAGTTGAAGAAGACAGTGAATAAGGAAGGGAGAAAAGACTCAGGAATAGCAATTTTTTTTTTTTACATCACAAAATAGTTAGTTAATAGAAAATACAAGTGCTTGTGGGCCCTACGAACCCATGCATTGATGTTTGTAGTAGTAGTAATATATTAGACAACAATGTGATTGCAAACTCCAATCGTGTTGTTGCTGTCGTTGGTCACTGGTGCCTCGGGGTAGACCACGTTCCGTGTAATTCCACGGGGCGCCAACACTTCGACGGTATCAGCACAGCCAATCCTTGACAGGCTGACGTAGAGTTGGCCGTGCGTGGAGTATATTAGAATCTCGACCCCAAGCACGCACACACACACACACACACACGCACACGCACGCACACGCATACGCACGCACGCCATCACACACATATACACACACACACACACACACACACACACACACACACACACACACACACACACACACACACACACACACACACACACACACACACACACACACACACACACACACACACAGAGACAAACTAAGTCCATGAGTCTACGGAGTTAGTGAAATGCGGCAAGGCGTTACCGCAGTGTCTTCCTGTAATTTAACACTTCAAAGTGTTTTTAGCCTAAAACTCCACTTCAAAATGATTCAATAAACATGGGACCAAGCCGCTTACCACCTGCGATTTTTTGAGCCTACTCATCAAAATTGAATTTACAGTTTCGGCTACCCAAACAGACAGACAGACAGAGACACACGGCTACTCCTATAGTATATTAGATAGATAGATACGTGTGAATGAAGAACTTAGAACCTTGCCTCAGATAACCGTGCCAATCAGGGAGTAATGGCCAGGTGTACAGGTGTGGGGAGGGCGTGAGTGCAATCATTCAGGTGCAAACGAGCCATGGATGAAATATTTGTATGAATGCATAAAGGTTTATTATTATTGTTATTATTTATTGTACATCACGAAGGACTGGCCAAGGACAAAAAAAGTAACAAAAAACCCGCTTCGTTGCCAGTCCCTAAAATACAATGCCTACAAAACTAGGATGAAAATTTTTAAAAAGCTCATAGTTATCATCATTATTATTATTATTATTATTATTATTATTATTACTATTATTATTATTATTATTATCATTATTATTATTTGTAAGTTATATTCAGCGCCACACTCTCTCATGGCGTGACCCAGATATTCATAGCGGGTTTGTGAAGAGAGGAGAGCAAGTCATTGTTATTGTTGATGGTGAAGAGGCTTATCTAGCAGGGCATGTTAGGGCTGTAATCTTACTACTGGGGCTGGTGTCATGCTGATACTTGTGCTTGTTAGGGCTTAGGTGGTGCTTGTGTGTGTGTGTGTGCGTGTGTGTCAGAGAGAGAGAGAGAGAGAGCTTTAGTTGGCAGTATATGTACACTTTTGTAATCATTTGTACACACAGACACACACACACACTATTGTTTCTGAATAACATAAAGAAGCTCCTGACTCGGAAACAAAGAGAAGGTCGCTACACAAGAGGACATACAAAACAACTAGGAAAAGGGAGATGCCTGAACAACATAAAGAAGTACAGCTTCCCTCATAGCAATGTAGAAGTTTGGAATTGGGCTAATGAAGGGGATAATCGGCAAATAATGGTGCACCAGTTTTAAAGAAAGACTGGATAAATGTTTGCTAGGGGGACGGACCCAAGAGTGTAGCTCAGGGCCCTGTAAAGCACAACTAGTAAATACAACTAGGTAAAAACAGTAGGTAAATTCAACTAAAGGTAAATACAAAACTAGGTAAATACAAACTAGTTTAAATACACTAGTGTAAAAAACAACTAGGTAAAAACAACTATAGGTAAATACAGCTAGGTAATACACTAGGTAAAACCAGTAGGTAAATACACTTAGGTAAATCACTAGTAAATCAAGTAGGTAAATACAACTAGGTTAAATACAACTAGGTAAAACAACTAGTAGGTAAATCAACTAGGTAAAACAACTAGGTAAAACAACTAGGGAATCCCCTAGGTAAAAAATACCCCTAGGTAAGCAACTAGGTTAAATCAACTAGGTAAAGCAACTAGGTAAACCAAATAGGGAAATACAACTAGTGAGGTAAAAAAATAACCAACTAGGTAAACAACCTTTGGTAAATAAAGCTAGGTAAATCAACCAGGTAAAACAACTAGGTAAATCAACTAGTAGTAAATACAACTATAAATACAAATAGGGAAAATACACTAGGTAAAGCAGCTAGGTAAATACAACTAGGTAAATACAAGTAGGTAAATACAACAGTTTAAAATTTTAAAAACAACTAGGTAAACAACAAACTAGGTAAATACAACTAGGTAAATGCAACTAGGTAAACAACTAGGTTAAATACAACTAGGTAAATCAACTGGTAATACAAATAGGTAAAACAAAAAACTATAGTAAATACAACTAGGTAAATACAACTATGGTAAATACAACTAGGGAATACCACTAGGTAAACCAACAAAATAGGTAAACCCCAACTAGTAGGTAAATACAACTAGGTAAAACAACTAGGTAAATACAACTAGGTAAACCCAAAATTTGGTAAATACACTAGGTAAACACAACTAGGTAAATACAACTAGGTAAATACAACTAGGTTTAAATACAAACTAGGTAAACCAATTTAGGTAAACACACTAGGTAAATACAAACTGGGTAAACAATAGTAAATACAACTGGGTTTAAATACAACTGGGTTAAATACAACTAGGTAAACACAACTAGGTAAACACAACTAGGTAAATACAACTAGGTAAATACAACTAGGTAAATACAACTAGGTAAATACAACTAGGTAAATACAAGCTGACAATCTTAATCATCCATACTAACCCATCATCTCCTACCCAAAAAACAGGTGAACCCAAAATCAAACCGCGTCAGGCGACAAGCGGACTTTTCGGGCGACGACAGTTACGACGATTACGACGGAGACTACGAATACACCGGTGACTACGAGTACGACAACTACCTTTACGAGGACAAGAAGGAGGAGAGCGGCGACGTGCTGAGCTTCGACTACGAGATCGAGCCGGAACCCGAGACCCGAGTTATTCCCAGCCTGGCGACCCCGACGTTCCCCGAGGCCTCCGCGACCCTGATCTTCCCCAGCCCTTCTTCAGGTCCCAGGGTGCATCCAGACCCCTCTCTACACTTCTCACCTATCTTCATCTCAACGCCTGTCTATGTAAGTGTTGCCGAAGTGTTTCTTATTAGTAGTGTTGAAGTGTTTGAAGGTTTTTTTTTTTTTTTTTTTTTTTTTTTTTTTTTTTTTTTTTTTTTTTTTTTTTTTTTTTTTTGAGGAGTTTGTTTTATGGTGTATTTTGGAGGTTTACTGTTGTTGTTTTGATTGATTTTGTAAGGACTCGTAGGTGAAGTGTTTTAATTAATAGCTTTGCGAGTTTATATTGTTGTTATTATTTGTTATTTTGAGTTTTAAATTTAAGAGTGTGTTTTGTTTTTTGGTGATAACTGCCCTCCTTCCCCAACACACCCCTACAGGTATGACAAATGCATATAACCCCTCCTTCCCCACCCTTCCCCACCACCTTACTACCTCTTCCCCACCATCCCCAACTTTGGATATTTTTTGAAGGGTATCTGCCTTTTTTTTTTACTGATTTTATAAGGAGTCATTGGCGAAGTATTTTTATTATTTTATTGTTTTATATGAAGTGTTTTGAGTTCATTTATCGATGTTTTTTGGAGGGTTTCAGGTATTACAAATGCATATAACCCCTCCTTCCACCTCCCTTCCCCAACACAGGTTCCCGAGAAGCCCACCCGGATATTGGAGGCGAGTCCCACCGTCACCTACGAGTCAGCCTTCCCCACCGTCCTGCCCCCCTACCCAAGCCTAGAGGGGTCCATGGTGACGCAACCCTCCTCCGCCGTGAGTCTGGGGGGGGGGGGGGAGAGAGAGAGAGCCAGTCAGTCAGTCAGTCAGTCAGTCATTTGAGAGAGAGTTAGTAAGAAAAAAGTCAGTCAGTCATTTGAGAGAGAGTTAGTAAGAAAAAAGTCAGTCAGTCATTTGAGAGAGAGTTAGTAAGAAAAAAGTCAGTCAGTTAGTCAAGAGAGAGAAAAAATCAGTTAGTCAAGAGAAAGAGTCAGTCAGTCGAGAGAGAGAGAGAGAGAGAGAGAGAGGAGAGAGAGAGAGAGAGAGAAGAGAGAGAGAGAAGATGAAGACGAAGAGCAGCAGAAGTAGAGATAGAGAGAGAGAGAGAAGAGAAAGAGGAGAGTAAATAAAAGGAAAAAAGCATAAAAGTGGGCAAGAAGACCAGGAAAAGAGAGAGAGAGAGAGAGAGAGAGAGAGAGAGAGAGAGAGAGACAGAGAGAGACAGACAGACATAGAGAGACAGACAGACATAGAGAGACAGAAAGAGAGAGAGAGATAATTATGGCTGTCTGCTTAATTAGGGTTTGGCAATTAGCAGATTTTTGTTACTTTTTCTCCCTTTTTCTCTCATGATGTAAAAATAGTTATGTTATTAAAGTGTTTATTTAGGTTTTTTCACCTTGCTATGTCATTGAGAGAGAGAAAGAGAGAGAGAGAGAGAGCACATGATTGCAATAATGCCCTCATTCTAATCCCATCTTGTCAAATAGTTTCATTACCTCAGCGCCACAACACAACACACACACACACACACACACACACACACACACACACACACACCACACACACACCACAACCACATCACCACATAAATCACCACCACAATACATCACCAATCACCATCATTCACACCTATACAAATCACCACTACCACCACCACCACCTTCCCAAATACACCAGCATCACCTCACCACTCACCACACCTCTCCCCCCCACAGATCACCACCACTCCGCTCACCGCCCGCACCATCTCGCAGCCCCCCCCGCCCTCCACCCAGCCCATCGCGCCCTCCTCCGTACACACCCACACCATCACAGAGACCACCATCAGGAACTACCCACCCAGAGTCAAGAACAGGATACAGAAACTGGCTTGGGTGAGTTCTGTTTAGTAGTAGTAGTTGTAGTAGTAGTTGTAGTAGTAGTAGTAGTAGTAGTAGTAGTAGTAGTAGTAGTAGTATCAACCCCTTCACGCCCAGATCTTTCCTTGGCTATAAAAAATTGTATGTTGTCGAGCCATAAAATTACGAAAAGTCACTGAATATACCAAAATAGTTAGTGGACAAGGATACTAAACAGGACATAGCTATAAAACATTGCTTATAGTCACTAGAAATTGTCTAATGGCACCCAAATTACAATGGAAATTATGCTCTGGGTCTCAAGTGGTTAAGTATTAGTATTAGTATTAGTATTAGTATTAGTATTAGTATTTAGTATAAGATAAGTATTAGTATCGTCTTTCTGTTTAACCCCTTGAGACCCAGAACGTAATTTCATTGTAATTTGGGTGCCATTAGACGATTTTGAGTGACTATAAGCAATATTTTATAGATATGACCTGTTTAGTATCCTTGTCCACTAACTGATTACATATATTATGCTATTTCTCGTAATTTTATGGTTGACAACAGACGATTTTATATAGCCATGGAAAGATCTGGGCGTGAAGGGGTTAGGTGTTAAGTTGTGTTTCTATCTTGTGTTGTGTATCTTATGTGTTGAAGAAGTTGAGGCAATGGGTAGAGATTGTTGTAAGAGTATCATTGACCGTCTGACCTCGTAAGATATTGTGGGAAAATCTTACGTTAAACAGAAATATGAACGAAAATGATTGTGTTTTTATGTAGTGTTGAGGTTATGGAAGGTTTTTGGGTGAAGGTTGGTGGTCTAATGGCTGTGTTTGTATGTAGTGTTGAGGTTATGGAAGGTTTTTGGGTGAAGGTTGGTGGTCTAATGGCTGTGTTTGTATGTAGTGTTGTGGTTATGGAGGGTTTTTGGGTGAAGGTTGGTGGTCTAATGGCTGTGTTTGTATGTAGTGTTGTGGTTATGGAGGGTTTTTGGGTGAAGGTTGGTGGTCTAATGGCTGTGTTTGTATGTAGTGTTGAGGTTATGGAAGGTTTTTGGGTGAAGGTTGGTGGTCTAATGGCTGTGTTTTTAAGAGTTTGTTGGGGTAGAGAATGCTAGGGATAGAGCAATGGATAGAGATAGTTGGAAGCGTATCATCGACCGTCTAACCTCGTAAGATATTATGGGAAAAATCTGACTTTAAACAGAAAGAAGAAAAAGAAAAAGTTAGGGTAGACATTATTATTTTGTTTGTTTGTTTACGAATAACTACCAATTTATTCCTTTCTGTGTACGAATAACTACCGATTGTTTTCCTTTCCGTGTACGAATAACTAGCGATTTATTCCTTGCTGTGTACGAATAACTACAATTTATTCCTTTCCGTGTACGAATAACTACCGATTATTCCTTTCCATGTACGAATAACTACCGATCTATTCCTTACTGTGTACACGTGTTCTCTGCTAACTCAGTACACGCATACACCACACCCGCTCATGTACGCCTCTATGTACGCCTTTCCTTGGATAGATCGCGGAATATGTGTACCGTCTGGCCGTTCGTGTACACTTGTTCGGCGCTAACTCGGCACACGCACACGCAACACACGCTCATGTACGCTTTTCCCTGGACAGATCGCGGGGCATGTGTACCGCCTGCCCATCCCAGCGACACCTTTGAGGACCTTGAGGACGGGGACACGCGGCACCTCGCCCTCGCCTTCAAGAGCATCCAGGGCATGGACGTGGGCATCAACTCCTGGATACAGTTCAACGCAGACGCCAAGGAACTCTACGCCCTGTGAGTGAGACAAAGAGACAGAGAGACACGGAGATAGAGCCAGAGACAGAGACACAGACAAAAAGATATCCTAACCTAGCCAAGGAACTCTACGCCCTGTGAGTGAGACAGAGAGACAGAGAGACACAGAGACAGAGCCAGAGACAGAGACACAGACAAAAAGATATCCTAACCTAAGCAAGGAACTCTACGCCCTGTGAGTGAGACAAAGAGACAGAGAGACACAGAGACAGAGCCAGAGACAGAGACACAGACAAAAAGATATCCTAACCTAGCCAAGGAACTCTAAGCCCTGTGAGTGAGACAGAGAGAGATATATAGACAGACAGAGAGACAGATATAGACAGAGACACAGAGACAGAGAAACAGACAAAAACAGACAGAGAGACAGACAAAAAGATATCCTAACCTAACCTAACCAAGGACCTCTACGCCCTGTGAGTGAGACAGAGAGATAGGCAGAGACAGACAGAGACAGAGATATAGACAGACAGACAGTAGACACAGATAGAAACATAGACAGAGAGACAAAGAGCCCTGTGAGTGAGAGAGATAGAGAGATAGGCAGAGACAGGCAGAGACAGAGACACAGAGCTAGACCAAAACGATATCAACAACTAGACCAGAGACAAAGAGCCCTGTGAGTGAGAGAGATAGAGAGATAGGCAGAGACAGACAGAGACAGAGACATAGACAGACAGACAGTAGACACAGATAGAAACATAGACACAGAGAGCCCTGCGAGGGAGAGAGATAGAGAGATAGGCAGAGACAGAGAGACACAGAGACACACCAAAAGATATCCTAACCTAACCTAGCCAAGGACCTCTATGCCCTGTGAGTGACAGATAAACCCCTTGTTACATTTGTTGTCATTTTTACCTTTGTGTGTAAATGTAAAATATCTGCCACATTTTCTTTGTGTGGTGGTGGGGATACGGATATTTATTTACTTTATTTTATTCTATTTTTTCACATTTATGCCTATAGTGCGTTTAGGCAGTGACCTCCAGGTGTGGGATGGCAGGCCTGGAGGTTCACTTGAGGGCTGTGATGGTTGGCCCTCGCCCGTGGTGGCGCAGGCAGGATTGTTATAGTGACGCCTGTGATTAGAGGCTCATGCCGCCCCCCTGTGTCCTCCGATGCACTCGCCGTCGAAGGTAGAGTTGATGGGCAGCATGGGTGTTCTTAGGCCACTCCACGGTGCAGATAGATTTAAAGTGGATTTATGGGTCTCACTCGGGATCGAACTCGGGTCTTCGGAACGCCACCCGGTGACGCTGACCACTGCTACCGCCTCCCCTATTTAATCCCAAATGCGGATGTTTAATTATGACAAGCGCGTAGGTGGATGCAGGTATTAAAAACTATTCGGATGTTCAGACGGATGCGAATGTCCCATACATCTGTAATCTCTATCCATCAAAGGTGTGCCCTAACGCCTCCTCTATCCCCCCCCCACCTCTGCCAGGCCCCTGGAGAAGCACGTGGGGCGGTACGGATTCATCCTCGAGGCCACGGACTCCGAGGGCAAGATGGGGATGGACACGGTGAAGATCCACGTCCAGCAGCCACGCGAGGGCAGGAACTACAACCACAGATTCACAGCCGTGTTTATGCCCGAGAAGAAATACGACTTTGAGTTTACACACGCACTGGACTGGCAGGTGAGAGTTCTAATTCAAATTCATTTATTATCCACAGGGTAGTGGTTATTACACCCGAATATGTATCATTATTGGTGGACTTGTCTGTGTCAGCTTATTTTACATGCTAAAAATCTAGGTCTAAAATATGAGTGAGGGTTCAGTGTGTTGTGGCGCCCCAATGAAGTCACTGTAGCTGACCCTACCATTGTACAACATAGATATCGGCACCAATTCTAAGTACAGGGAGGTCCCGAAGATACGAGCAGTTAGGGTCCACCTGGCATACTTGTAAAGCGAAATCTCGTATAACGGAAAAACATAACTAATGGTGAAATATAGGTTTGGTTCCAGGACCATCAATTAAAAAAAAAAAAAAAAAAAAAAAAAAAGAGATGTGTTTTTCAAGCTAAAATAAACTGTAGCAAACACAACAAACACACAGCGTCTATGTTACCCACACTGCACTATTCGGTAGAAAAAGCATTCTGAAAGAGAAAATAGCACACAAAATAACATAACTGCACATTATTTAACATAAAATATGCATAACAAGCAAAAAAGACGTTGTACTGTAGGGGACGCCGCGTGATACAAAAGAAGGTAGTGTAGCGGTCCCAAGGTTGGGGCCCCACACCTGGCTAATTACCCCTAAGGATCAGGCTGCGCCATATGCTTAATTACCCTTCAGGTCACGCCTTGCTAGGGGTGACCTGACTGCGGTACCAAGGTTGGAGCTGCACACCTGGCTAATTACCCCTAAATGTCTGGCCGCGCCATATGCTTAATTACCCTTAAGGTCACGGCTTGCTAGGGGTGACCTCACTTCGGTCAACCAAATACCCCTTTGTCCAGCCTGGGAGTGGTAGGGCGCGTATTTTGAACTTGATAATTTTACTCACCCCAGTTTGAATGTCATAGCATTGGATTTTTCGATCTCGTATATTGAAAATAGACCCTAATTTACACCTCTCGTATCATCGGATTCTCGTATACTGAATGCTCGTATAACGGGACCTCCCTGTACAGCATTGTCAATAATCTAATAAGTGTAAAATAGATAAAATTCCAGTGAAACAGGCAGAATTCCGGTCAAACACAAGACTGCAATAAAAATCAAAATGTAAATTCAGCTTAACATTCTAGTAAGACAAGTAGTTAGTAGTCCAGTAAAACAAAATTACAATAAAAAATAAAATCTAAAATCTGCTAAAAATTTCAAAGAGAGAGAGAGAGAGAAGCTAACTTACAAGACACTTAATATGAGTAAACAACCCCAGCTCACCCACCATCATCATCATCATCATCATCATCACATCATCATCATCATCATCATCATCATCACCATCATCATCATCATCATCATCATCACATCATCACCATCATCATCATCACCATCATCATCATCATCATCATCATCATCACCATCATCATCATCATCATCATCACCATCATCATCATCATCATCATCATCATCATCATCATCATCATCATCCCTCCCGTGTCTCCTTATTAGTTGCTTATCTAAACGTCTAAAAAAAGGATTCGCTCATTTCTATTTAGTTATCCGAGGGTTTATTATATCATCCACATCCTTCCACTCATCCACCCCTTCCACCTCTCCGCCTCCCAGATCAAGGTGGTGGAGAAGGTGGCGCGGCTGTACGGAGACCGGGACACGGAGAACATCAACGTGCGCTCCATCTCCACCAATCCCCACAAGGTGACGTGGACCAACACCACCCTGACCAACCCCCGCTCCACCCTCTGCCCCACCGACGAACTGGAGGCCGTGGCCGAGGTGAGGCGGAGGGAGAGAGAGAGTGTGTGTGTGTGTGTGAGAGAGAGAGAGTGTGTGGGAGGGAGAGTGTGTGTGGGAGAGAGAGAGAGAGTGGGAGGGAGAGTGTGTGTGTGGGAGAGAGAGAGTATGTGTGAGAGGAGGAGAGGGAGAGAGAGAGTGTGTGTGGTGGAGAGAGAGTGTGTGGGGGAGAGAGAGTGTGTGTGGGAGAGAGAGAGAGTGTGGGAGGGAGAGTGTGTGGGAGAGAGAGAGTGTGGGAGAGAGAGTATTTGTCTGGGAGAGTGTGTGGGGGAGAGAGGGAGAGAGAGTGTTTGTGTGGGGGAGAGAGTGTGTGTGGGGGGGAGAGTGTGTGGGGGAGAGAGAGTGTGTGGGGAAGAGAGAGTGTGTGTGTGGGAGGGAGAGTGTGTGTGTGGGAGGGAGAGTGTGTGTGTGGGAGAGAGAGTGGGGGGAGAGAGAGGGAGAGTGTGTGGAAGAGAGAGAGTGTGGGGAAGAGAGAGAGAGAATCCAAAGTTAAATGGAAAGACGGAGGAGAAATGAAAGAGAAAGGGAGAGATAATGGGGAAGTTGGAGGACTGGAGGCAACAAAACTGATAAAGCAAATGAGAGAGAGAGAGAGAGAGAGAGAGAGAGAGAGAGAGAGAGATATATATATATATGGGGGGACAATAATTCTTCAGTGCTGTGTATGGATGAAAAAACAAAGAAACCGCGGGGAAAATATATGAGAAATTGTAATAACTAATTCTTTTGTTGTGTGAGTGTGTGTGTGTTGTGACTGTGTGTGTGTGTGTGTGTGTATGTGTGTGTGTGTGTGTGTGTGTATGTGTTAGTGTGTGTGTCTCCTAGCCTAA
This sequence comes from Chionoecetes opilio, assembly GCA_016584305.1. Lineage (NCBI taxonomy): Eukaryota > Metazoa > Arthropoda > Malacostraca > Decapoda > Majidae > Chionoecetes > Chionoecetes opilio. The sequence goes on from JACEEZ010008581.1 coordinate 64,111, forward strand.
GCCTCCCTCCGTGTGTGTGCAGGTGGTGGTGAGTGGCGACCATGGCATGACGCGGGAGATCCAGGAAGCCTTTGAGCCGGAGTTCCTGCTGAAGCGGGTCCACGTGCACTACATGGGCCATTGCGAGGTGCTGCGGCCCTCCAAACCCGCGGCCCCCAGACCCCCGGTGTCGTCCCCTGGTAAGTCATGCACCCCTAAATGCTCCTGGGTTATGAGGTGCTGGGGCCTTTAAACCAGAACCCGTTATATTGAGACCCTTAGACAGTCATCTGCTGAAGCATCAGAGACCTCGGCAGTCTGGGTTCACGCCTGGTAAGTCAACAATGGACCGTATCCTAGCGCTTCGTGTCCTGGTGGAACGCCGACGTGACTTTCAACAGGGGATGCTTGCAGCCTATGTTGATCTCAAGAAGGCGTTTGACTCAGTGCATCGTGAGTCACTCTGGGATCTTCTGCGACTTCGCGGGATTCCTGCAAGGACTATTGGTTTGATAACCGGTCTGTACTCTGGGACTGAGAGTGCTGTGAAGTGTGGGGGAGGTGTATCCAGCTTCTTTCCTGTGAATACAGGAGTGAGGCAAGGGTGCGTCCTTGCCCCATCACTTTTCAACGCTTGTATGGACTGGGTATTGGGCAAAGTTGTAGATCAAAGTGATTGTGGAGCATCCCTTGGCAACACCAAGATCACTCATCTCGTTTTTGCCGATGATGCAGTAATCTTTGCCGAGTCGCTGGAGGTCCTGGTGATGGCTCTCGAGGCGCTGCACTGAAGAGGCAAAGCCTTTGGGACTTGAGGTCTCCTGGCTCAAGACCAAGGTCCAGGTGTTTGGAGGCTTACTAGATGAAGCAGTACAGTCTGTTCATGTGTGCGGCGAGGACATTGAGATCTT
>JACEEZ010008581.1:67500-72500 GCA_016584305.1 Chionoecetes opilio
TTTGGAGACTTGCCATTTTTTTTTTTTTTTTTTGTGGTGTGCCCGTTTTTTTTTTTTTTTTTTTTTTTTTTTTTTTTTTTTGAGACGTGTGCCAGTTTTTTTTTGTTTTTTTTTTTTTGTGAGGTGTGCCAGTTTTTTTTGTTTTTGTTTTTTGTGTGAGGTGTGCCAGTTTTTTTTTTTTTTTTGAGACGTGTGCAGTTTTTTTTTTTTTTTTTTTTGTTAGGTGTGCCAGTTTTTGTTTTGTTTTTTTTGTGAGACGTGTGCCAGGTTTTTTTTTTTTTTTTCTGATTCCCTTCCCTTCCCTAATTCCCTTCCCTTCCTTCCCTTCCCTTACACTTGCCTTACTCCCTTCCCTTCCCTTCCCTTTTCTTACTCATCCCTGACTCCCTTCCCTTGCCTCACCAGGACACTTGTTATGACCTGGAGGACGGGGACTCACACAAGCTCAAGATGCGCCTCCTCACCTCCAACCTGGCGCCCATCCCCTCAGACTCATGGCTACAGTTTGACTCCGCTAACCATGAGTTCTTCGGCATCCCTCTGACGGACAATGCCGGCAAGACGGAATATAACCTGGTGAGTGGGTGTGGGTGGGTGGGTGTGTGTGTGTGTGGGTGGGTAGGGGTGTGTGGGTGTGTGTGTGGGTGGGTAGGGGTGTTGTGTGTGTTGGGTAGGGGTGTGAGTGTGTGTGTTGGGTAGGGGTGTGTTTGTGTGTGTGGGTGGATAGGGGTGTGTGTTGGGTAGGAGTGTGAGTGTGTGTGTTGGGTAGGGGTGTGTGTGTGTGTTGGGTAGGGGTGTGTGTGTGTGTTGGGTAGGGATGTGTGTGTGTGTGTTGGGTAGGGGTGTGTGTGTGTGTGTGTTGGGTAGGGTGTGTGTGTGTGTGTTGGGTAGGGGTGTGAGTGTGTGTGTTGGGTAGGGGTGTGTGTGTGTGTGTTGGGTAGGAGTGTGAGTGTGTGTGGTGGGTAGGGGTGTGTGTGTGTGTGTTGGGTAGGGGTGTGAGTGTGTGTGTTGGGTAGGGGTGTGAGTGTGTGTGTTGGTAGGGGTGTGTGTGTGTGTGGGTGGGTAGGGGTGTGTTTGTGTGTGTGGGTGAGTGGGTGTGTGTGTGTGTGGGTGGGTGGAGGGTGTGTGGTGTGGGTGGGTAGGGTGTGTGTGGTGTTGGGTAGGGGTGTGAGTGTGTGTGTTGGGTAGGGGTGTGTTTGTGTGTGTGGGTGGATAGGGGTGTGTGTTGGTAGGAGTGTGAAGTGTGTGTGTTGGGTAGGGGTGTGTGTGTGTGTTGGGTTAGGGATGTTGTGTGTGTGTTGGGTAGGTGTGTGTGTGTGTGTGTGTTGGGTAGGGGTGTGTGTGTGTGTGTTGGGTAGGGGTGTGTGTGTGTGTTTGGGTAGGGTTGTGAGTGTGTGTGTTGGGTAGGGGTGTGTGTGTGTGTGTTGGGTAGGGGTGTGGTGTGTGTGGTGTTGGGTAGGGGTGTGTGTGTTTGGGTAGGGGTGTGTGTGTTTGGGTAGGGGTGTGTGTGTTTGGGTAGGGGTGTGTGTGTTTGGGTAGGGGTGTGTGTGTTTGGGTAGGGGTGTGTGTGTTTGGGTAGGGGTGTGTGTGTGTGTGTTGGGTAGGGTTGTGAGTGTGTGTGTTGGGTAGGGGTGTGTGTGTGTGTGTTGGGTAGGGGTGTGTGTGTGTGTGGTTGGGTAGGGGTGGTGTGTGTGTGTGTTGGGTAGGGGTGTGTGTGTGTGTGTTGGGTAGGGGTGTGTGTGTGTGTGTTGGGTAGGGGTGTGGTGTGTGTGTTGGGTAGGGGTGTGTGTGTGTGTGTGGGTAGGGGTGTGTGGTGTGTGTGTTGGGTAGGGGTGTGTGTGTGTGTGTTGGGTAGGGTGTGTGTGTGTGTTGGGTAGGGGTTGTGTGTGTGTGTTGGGTAGGGGTGTGTGTGTGTGGGTGGGTAGGGGTGTGTGTGTGTGTGGTGGGTAGGGTGTGAGTGGTGTGTTGGGTAGGGGTGTGTGGTGTGTGGGTAGGGGGTGAGTGGTGGTGTGGTGTGTGGGTGGTGTGTGTGTGTGTGGGTGGGTGGGTGGTGTGTGTGTGTGGGTAGGGTGTGTGTGTGTGTGTTGGGTAGGGGTGTGTGTGTGTGTTGGGTAGGGTGTGTGTGTGTGTGTGGGTGGGTAGGAGTGTGTGTGTGTGTGGGTGGGTGGGTGTGTGTGTGTGTTGGGTAGGGGTGTGTGTTGTGTGTTGGGTAGGGGGGTGTGTGTGTTGGGTAGGGGTGTGAGTGTGTGTTTGGGTAGGGGTGTGGTGTGTGTGTTGTGGGTAGGGTTGTGGTGTGTGTGGTGGGTAGGGGTGTGTGTGTGTGGTTGGAGGGGTTGGGTGTGTGTGGTGCTGTTGGGTAGGGTGTGTGAGTGTGTGTGTGGGTAGGGGTGTGTGTGTGTGTGTTGGGTAGGGGTGTGTGTGTGGTGTTGGGTAGGGGTGTGTGTGTTTGGGTAGGGGTGTGTGTGTGTGTGTTGGGTAGGGGTGTGTGTGTGTGTTGGGTAGGGGTGGTGTGTGTGTGTTGGGTAGGGGTGTGTGTGTGTGTTGGGTAGGGGTGTGTGTGTTTGGGTAGGGGTGTATGTGTTTGGGTAGGGGTGTGTGTGTGTGTGTTGGGTAGGAGGGGGTTTGGGGTGTGTTGGGTAGGGGGGGGGGTTTGGGTAGGGGTGTGTGTGTGTGTGTTGGGTAGGGGTGTGTGTGTGTGTGTTGGGGAGGGGTGTGTGTGTGTGGTGTTGGGTAGGGGTGTGTGTGTGTGTTGGGTAGGGGTGTGTGTGTGTGTGTTGGGTAGGGGGTGTGTGTGTGGTGTTGGGTAGGGGTGTGTGGGTGTGTGGTGGGTAGGGGGGGTGTGTGTGTGTGTTGGGTAGGGGTGTGTGGGTGTGTGGTGGGTAGGGGTGTGTGTGTGTGTGTGGTGGGTAGGGGTGTGTGGGTGGGTGGGTAGGGGTGTGTGGTGTGTGTGTTTGGTAGGGGTGTGTGTGTGTGTGTTGGGTAGGGGTGTGTGTGTGTGTTGGGTAGGGGTTTTGTGTGTGTGTTGGGTAGGGGTGGTGTGTGTTGGGTAGGGTGTGTGTGTGTGTGTTGGGTAGGGGTTGTGAGTGTGTGTGTTGGGTAGGGGTGTGTTTGTGTGTGTGGGTGGATAGGGGTGTGTGTTGGGTAGGGATGTGTTTGTGTGTGTGGGTGGATAGGGGTGTGTGTGTGTGTGTTGGGTAGGGGTGTGTGTGTGTGTGTTGGGTAGGGGTGTGTGTGTGTGTATGAGTGTGAGAGTGTGTATGAGTGAGAGTGATGATAGAGACAAAAAATAGTAATTTGAGTATAATATCTAAAGAGAAACAAAAAAACGTTATTACAATACAAACAACACAACATTTATGGCATAGCTACAGACTGTCACCTCCATCACATCCCAACACACTCACACACTCTATCCCAACACACTCACACACTCTGTCCCAACACACTCACACACTCTATCCCAACACACTCACACACTCTATCCCAACACACTCACACCTCTATCCCAACACCACTCACACACTCTATCCCAAACACACTCACACACACTATCCCAAACACTCACACACTCTATCCCAACACACTCACACACTCTATCCCAACACACTCACACACACTATCCCCACACACTCACACACTCTATCCCAACACACTCCACACTCTGCCCCAACACACTCACACAAAATACCCCAAACCCACACTCACACACTCTATCCCAACACACTCACACACTCTATCCCAACACAGTCACACCCACTACCCCAACACACACACACACACTATCCCAACACACTCACACACTATCCCAACACACTCACACACTCTATCCCAAACACCACACCTACCCCCAACACACTCACACACTCTACCCCAAACACACTCACACACTCTATCCCAACACACTCACACTCTATCCCAACACACTCACCCACTCTATCCCAACACACTCACACACTCTATCCCAACACACTCACACACACTATCCCAACACACTCACACACACTATCCCAACACACTCACACACTCTATCCCAACACACTCACACACTCTATCCCAACACACTCACACACTCTATCCCAACACACTCACACACACTATCCCAACACACTCACACACACTATCCCAACACACTCACACACACTATCCCAACACACTCACACACTCTAATCCTTCACTAATCCTAATCACACTCTAAACCTGATCACACACTCTATCCCTCACCCCGTCTTCTTATAAGAAATAGGGAAGAACTGGTTCACAAATAGGGTGGTAAATGATTGGCATGGACTCAGTAGACAGGTAGTTAGTGCGGAGTCATTAGGGAGCTTTAAAGGGAGGCTGGATAAATTCATGGATGGGGATGAAAGGTGGATGTAGGTAGTGTTAAGTAACAGGAACTACCTCGTGTAGGTCTCACGGACTCTTGTAGCTTCCTTATTTTCTTATGTTCTTGTAGCTTCCTTATTTTCTTATGTTCTTGTAGCTTCCGTATTTTCTTATGTTCTTGTAGCTTCCGTATGTTCTTATGTTCTTATGTTCTTATGTTCTTATGTTCTTCCTCAGGAGTGTGTGGACAATGGGGGCAAGAAGGTGATTGACGCACTCTTCGTCAACGTCCTCCGCCGGCCGTCCAAGGGGCTCCCGGCGGCACAGTTCTCCATCACCCTGCAGAGCAACTTCCGAGAGTTCATGCGCGACGCCCACCTCAAGGCCCGGCTGGTGGAGCGCATCGCAACCGTCTTCGGGGATACAGATTCACGCCACGTAGCCGTCGACGCCATGACGCAGGGCTCCGTGGTGGTGACCTGGCATAACGCGTCCCTGCCCGCCGACCCGTGCCCCGAGAAGGAGGTCATGAGGCTACGGCAGGTCATGATGGACGACGACGGGCAACTGCTGTCTACTTTTATTGAAGGGTTCGCGCCGGATTACCGCGTGGTGGACGGGCGTCTGATCCCTGCGGGGGTGTGCCTGGGAGGGGATACGCCTACACACATCGA
>JACEEZ010008581.1:80000-95000 GCA_016584305.1 Chionoecetes opilio
ACTACCTAAAGAAAAAAGCTTCAGGGTTTGGCAATGACCAGATTTAAGGGTTTAAGATAGCAGGGATCAGCATCACTGTCTCCCTCCCTTTTTTTTCTCTCTCTCTCTCTCTCTCTCTCTCTCTCTCTCTCTCTCTCTCTCTCTCTCTCTCTCTCTCTCTCTCACATACTCATAGGGTACTCCGTAGTGTAGGGGTAGCACGCTCGGTTCACAACCGAGAAGTCCCGGGTTCGATCCCCGGGCGGAGCGGAAACATATGGGCTGTTTCCTTAAAACCCGAGCCCCTGTCCACCCAGCAGTGAATGGGTACCGGGTGTTAGCCGGGGTTTGTGACCTGCTCTCCGGGGTGGTGGCTTCGGCCAACACTAATCACTAAGGATGAATGATAAAAAACGTTGATATGGAGACGGGGCCATACGAGCGTTGCTCAGGCCCTGTAAAAATACAACTAGATGAATACAACTAGATGAATACACACACAAACACATAATATTGGAGATTTTACTATATAAGTAAATGTAAAAAATGATTTCATCATTAGAGAGAGAGAGAGAGAGAGAGAGAGAGAGGCCTCTACCTCATTTTCTGCCGTTCCTTTCTCTCTCCCTCCTCCTACTCCTACTCTGAGGCCCTCAGAGCGGTGTCACGCCGGTGTGTGTGTGAGAGAGAGAGAGATAGAGAGAGGGAAGGCTGTGTTTACTTTTGGTGTGTGGATACTATGCATGTTTTGTTTGAGTGTCTAGAGATGGGGCGTTTGCGATAAAAGTTGGAAGAATGTGATTTTTGGTGAGCGAAGGGTGTGTCTCCCTGGGTGTCTCGAGTCAGGGTGTGTTTGCTTTCAGAGTGTGGAGATGTGACGTTTTGGATAAGGGTATCAGCGCTTGGTGAATCCAGGCCTCAGATTCAGAGGTACTGTACTAGGTCAGTTACATTCGTGAGTTCACCATGAGCTGTTCACTGGGTCTACGAGGACAAATTGTGATCCTGAAAAGGGAACACAACCACAGCAACAGAGAGATCGCTCGACGCCTTGGCATATCACCCAGCACTGTCGCGAAGTGGCTCGCCCGAGATGAAGAAACTGGAGTTCTGATTGATTTACGTAAGTAGTAAGTAGTGACCTGCCCTGTCCCGGGTTCGTCTGAGATGTAGTTGTTGTATTTCTTCTTCTTTTCCTTCTTTTTCTTATTATTATTGATATTATTATTATCAATTTAGAGAGAGATAGTGTGTGTGAGAGAATGAGATAGAGGATGGACGGACGGGCGATGTGTGTTCACCCTATAGTAGAAGGTAACCTGCCCTGCCCTGACTTCATTTGAGTTGTAGTCTTGCATTTCTTCTTCTTTTCCTTCTTATTGTTATTCTTATTCGTGTTTATTGTTATTGATATATTGCTATTATTTATTTTATTATTATTATTAGAGAGAGAGAGAGAGAGAGAGAGAGAGAGAGTCTTCCCATGGGGTTGGATGGAAAGATGTGTCAGGTCGGTGGCTCGGTGCTCAGGTCAGTAATTAAGGTCCTCAATAATAAAGGTTCCCAGACTTGGGGGTTTCCCCCTAAATTTGGGGGGTTTTCTTCCCATTTAGGGGGAGAATTTTGCGTCTGGGGAGATGGGGGGAAATTTGGGGGGATTGCTTTTAGATTCAACTTAGGCAAAAACTGCCATTTATGCTATGGTTGTGGTGAGGCCGGGCCAGGTCAATCTTCGGTATTTCTGAATTATCTCTTGTGTGACTTGGCATGATCTTGATCTTGATCTTGATCTTGATTTGGGGTGAAGTAAGAAGTAATGCATGAAGGTGAGAAGTAAGGATTAGTGGAGGGGAGAAGCAGGTGGCCATGGGAGGGAGGGGATTAGGACGGTGGGGGAGTGAGGAGAGGAGTCAGGTGGGTATGAGAGACGGTTGGGCGGCTCAGCTGGCCTAGGCTGTGGGGTCAAGGAGGAGGGTACGAGGGGGTGGGTCTGTGGTGGAGGGAGACCGATAAGGGAGAGAGGGAAGGAGGATGGTGGGGGAGGGAGGCGGGGTTAGGGTATGGAAGGAACCGTGAGGGAGGGGGAGAGGAGTCACGGAAGAGAGAAAGTGAGAAAGGAAGGAAGGGGGAGAATAAAGCAGGCAGGAAGAGGAGAGTTTTGTGGGAAGAGGAAGAGGACAGCTGAAAGGGCAAAAGAAGATAGAGGAACTTAAACTGAAAAGGAAAAGGATAGGGCATGCAGAGATAAGATGCCTTAGTATGAAGTAGTATATATTAGTATATTAGTATAGGCTACAGGTTTGTTCGTGTATGAGATTACTATCTAAATATTTTTAAAGATGGCTTGGGATGGGACGGGAGAGTTTAGTGCAAATTACTAGCCAAAATTGTTATGGTTCATTACAGCCCAGATAAAACAATGCTAAGAAAATGTAGCAGTAGTATATATGAATGATGGGCCTGTCTATGTATGAAGAAGCCATAACATCTAAGGTTTAGTATATGCCTTGTAGCTACTGTATAATTATACATAGCAGATATTCTGTAAGCTGTAAAGAATATGAAAATAGATATAAAAAATAGTGTGTTTATCCCTTATTAAATAACTTTACGAATGATAAAGTAAATTTCAAAATTTCATTTAGGGTTTTTTTGGGGGGAAATTTTACAGAGGTTTGGGGGGATTTCATATTATCCTGGGGGATTGTCTGGCAACAATCTGGGAACTCCTCATCAGTAAGGCCTAAACTTCTAAAGCCGTAAAGGCCAGTCTCAGTGTTGTCTTCACGATGAACAGGCGAGACCGCGCACTCACTGTCCGCGGCAACATAGTTTTGCTGCGGCGCCAGGGACACACCATTCGCCACATCGCCGATGAACTCGGTGTGTCCACAAACACTGTCCAGAGGTGGATCAAGCGACACGAAGACAGTGGAATTTTGACGAATTTAATACGTAAGTATGCGTATAGTTTATGGTAAATACGATCACACACACACACACACACTCACATAGTGTGTGGCACGGCTTGGAGAAGGCGAAAGGCGTACATACTATAAGTGGTGGTGATAATCGTGTGCATTCATTGTGGTAATGGTGGTGGTGATGATACAGCCGTGGTGATGTAACGTAATGGTGATGATGATTGTTATGTGTCGTGTTTTTTGTGCGTATTTATCTGATCTCAATTTATTGTCATGCCGGTACAAATGTGGCAATTGTACTCTGTGCTGCGAAGCTTAATCTAGTTTCCTATTATCTTATCAACGGTTTCTCCTTATGGCTTTCTGTACAGGAACTACCCGACTATTTATAACAATAATAAGAACAGCAATAATGCGAATAATAGTATTATTAATAATAATGATAATACGAATATGATAATAATAATATTAATAATAATAAAGACACTAGACTAATAGCAATAATAAGAGAGAGAGAGAGAGAGAGAGAGAGAGAGAGAGAAGAGAGAGAGAGAGAGAGAGAGAGAGAGAGAGAGAGAGAGAGAGAGAGAGAGAGAGAGCAGGTCATCCTCCTGTATGGGATTAGCAAGTCAAGTGAACTGTCAATACTTACCTCTAGCGCTGCCAAGTCATACAGGAGGGTGACCTGCTCTCTCTCTCTCTCTCTCTCTCTCTCTCTCTCTCTCTCTCTCTCTCTCTCTCTCTCTCTCTCTCTCTCTCTCTCTCTCTCTCTCTCTTATTATTGCTATTAGGCTAGTATCATTATTATTATTAATATTATTATTATCATATTCGCATTATCATTATTATTAATAATTCTATTATTCGCATTATTGCTGCTCTTATTATTATAAATTTAGAGGGACAGGGAGGGTGGGTAGGTGTGTGCTTATCTCTCTCTCTCTCTCTCTCTCTCTCTCTCTCTCTCTCTCTCTCTCTCTCTCTCTCTCTCTCTCTCTCTCTCTTCTCTCTCTCTCTCCTCTCTCTCTCTCTTCTCCTCTCTCTCTTCTCTCTCTCTCTCTCTCTCTCTCTCTCTCTCTTATTATTGCTGTTAGTCTAGTATCATTATTATTATTAGTATAGTATTATCATATTCGCATTATCATTATTATTATAATTCTATAATTTGGAATCGCTATAGCAATTTCAAAAGGAGCCCATAGTACATGTAGGTCTCACGGCCTCTTGTAGCTTCCTTATTTTCTTATGTTCATATGTTCTTTCTATCCCTTCAGTCACTTTTTATAATAACACACACTCAAACACCTTCAACATTGTACTACGTAAAATGTATGCCATGATTTCCACTATAACATGATTATAACATGATTCCCTTCCACAGCCAAGTCCAACTCGCGGTCGCGAGTCACCACCCCCGAGGAGGACGCGGCGATCCTGCAGGCGGCCAGGGAGGAGGACACATTCAAGAACGCCTCGGCCTTGAAACAGCATCTTAACCTGCAAGTTTCCGAGTGTACCATCAGAAGACGCCTCAAGGATAGGGGGCTGCAGTGCCAGCCTCCCGACATGGAACAACTCATAGCAGAGGTAGGGGTTACAAGGAGTTTCGTACACAAGTTGTTTCGTACCCAGATTTTGTTAGTTGTTTCGTACACTGATTTTGAGTTTTTTCGTACATACCAGGTGTCGTAACTCTAGTAGTCAAGTTCAACTCTGAGCTGAGTGTACGAAACGACTATGGTTTCATATAGACTACGAAACAACTTTTTGGTGTACGAAACAACTTGTGTACGAACTGACTGCACCCCGAGGTAGGATATATTAGTACACGGGGAATTTTTACTTAAAGATTGTTTTAATTTGTTTTTCCTTAATCCTGAAACATTAGCCTGTGTCCTTCCAAGCGTCGCCGCGCTAGAAGAAAGGGTTAGAAAAAAAAATGGTTGAGGATGGAAGAGTTAGGAATACCATCACACCAGCTGTGTTGAGTATCTTCTGAGTTTTCAGTCTCATCTTTGCATCTTAGAATGTTCTCTCTCTCTCTCTCTCTCTCTCTCTCTCTCTCTCTCCTTCTCTCCTCTCTCTCCTCTCTCTCTCTCTCTCTCTCCTCTCTCTCTCCTCTCTCTCTCTCTCTCTCTCCCCCCGTCCTTTGATGAGGCATATGAGGCATTCCAACAACGGTCAGACAGACATAGATCTGGTTAAGATAATGTCTGGTCTAGATAGTGGTTAACAAATCATCAAGTTTAAAGCAGTCTTAATTCAGTCTTTACAATGAACAGACAGCAGGTCACTAATTCCTCGTTTTCCAGACGGTGGTGCTGCGCGAGCAAGGCCTCTCCTTCCGCGCCATCGCCAAGGAGCTCAACGTGTCCAAGACTTGTGTGGTGTGGCGCATCCAGCGCTTCCAAGAGAACGGCGGACAGCTGAAGTACTTGCGTGAGTACACACACACACACACACACACAGACAGACAGACAGACAGACACACACACACACACACACACACACACACACACACACACACACACACACACACACACACACACACACACACACACACACACACACACACACACACACACAGACATTGACATTGAGTAAAAGTGACTATGTCTTGATTTTCTTGTGTTCTGATATGGTCAATGTTTTTTTCCTGCAGCCAAGCGTGGTCGCGGTCGCGGTCGCGTGGCCAGTGCCTCCGAGGACCTTGATCCACCAGACACAGCCGAGCACGAGGAAGCACCCTCGCCCTCGCCCTCCGCGGCTGGCGGCAGGAAGGCGCCTCGCAGGAACACTCGCCTCAGTGGCAGCCACCGGGAAGCGTCTTCGTGAAAGTAGGCGTCCAGTGCAAGGCTCGTGACCAGTAGTAGTGGTTGTAGTAGTAGTAGTTGTAGTTGTAGTAGTAGTTGTTGTTGTGTGTTATGAAGAAGCAAAGGAAATACGGAAAACAATGGTAATCTTAAGAAATGTGGCAAGGTTGTGGAGAGAGAGAGAGAGATGATTGGTGATAGAACAGTAAGCCATGGCATTGGCTAAGTGTTTTATTGATGTATTAATTCACCGTGCACAAAGTGACCTAAAAATACATTGGAAAGACAAAACAATACACCAGTGAAATAAATTAAGGTGAAGAAAAGACAAATCTACAATAATCGTTAAATTATCACTACGAATGAAATGTCTGAAGGTGAAAAGCGTGACACAAAAGTTTATTTTAATCACTGTTATATTTTCATCATTAATAAAACGCGAAGGTGAAATAGTGAATTTTTTTATTTTTTTTATTTCTATCACTGATAAAATACATGAAGGTTGAAATAGACGTAAACTGATTTCTTATTTATCAGGCTTGCGTCAAGCACAAGTACTTGCACTTGTACTTGGACGTAAGTACAAAATGTTGAGTACTTGTGCTCGTACTTGGACTGACATTTAAAAAACCAAAGTACTTGTACCTTAAAAAATCAAGTACTTTTCAAGTAGAACATGTAAGCAAACTCTTTCATTTCCTTCAAACTGGCACATGTCCACCACCACCTTGGCCACGCAGACGCTGGGCCGAGGCGGGAAGTGTGGCGGACAGGGAGACTTTCAGGAAGCGTTAATCCGCAGGTAAATGGAGAAACCAGCACCTCTCTCCCTCTTATCTCCTCACTATCTCTCTCGCAGTCTGTGTATGACTCAGGGCTGCCAGGTCGTGGACTGTGTTCCCGCCCAATCACATCCCAAAAACAGCCCAAAAACTGCGACCTCGGTCTCAAAAAACCGCGACATAACCGAAAAAAAAAAAAAAAAAACCCTGTTGTGTATGAATCTGTTGGTGCTCAAGACGACTGACAGGAGTATAACAAAAAGGGAAAAAATATTTGACAAGTAATGTATCTATATTAATTAGCACACATACGTACCCATTCACGCCTTACATGCTATGCTATATGGGTTTTTTTCTGGACATTTATATATCAGGTATATCAACATACTCCTGATCATCAGCATTGAAATAAATGTCCTTTGTAAAAAGTGACAGCATTTCCTCTGTGGGGTTAAACTCATTGCAACACAGTGTTATTTCTATGCAGAATGCACGGACAAAAAATCGGACATGTCATGTATTTTCTAAACTCTTGTGTTGCAAGTCACTCACGCCAGCTAATGTGTGCTCCTCTGATCACGGCAGCTGTAGTAGTAGAGAGTAAACTGTTTGACAGCCTTGATCTCTGAGTCTCTCCTTATACTTTGAATTTAGAGAGAGGCTGAATGAAGGGTGGACCTTGGAAGGTGTGGCATGACCCAGGCCAATTAATCGTCCCTAGGGATGTCAGTAGGGTGTGACCCTCTCCATGAGAGGTCACGGCTGAGGTCCTAATCAGGTCAAAGTCCGGTCGTGGACTTTGTCCGGTCGCGGACCCCAAACTTCCATTAAAAAGAGCCCAATTGGGCGGGTAAACCGCGGACCTGGCAACCCTGGATGACTGTATCTCACCCAGTTGCTCTTCCTCTCTCACGCTAACACACAAGCAGTCACTCACACCGTCAGTTCCTTGCTGACGATGGAGGGACAAAACCTTATACTCCGCCGCGGCCAGATAGTATCGTTGCTAAAGGCGGGATACAGCCCCAAGAGCATTGCCGCGAAGGTGGGCGTGGCCAGGAGCACTGTGTCCAAGTGGCAGAAACGTTATGAAGAAAGTGGGAACCTTAGCGACTTACGTATGTATCAGATATTTGTATTGACATTCTCTCTCTCTCTCTCTCTCTCTCTCTCTCTCTCTCTCTCTCTCTCTCTCTCTCTCTCTCTCTCTCTCGTGTGTGGTAAGTAGGTAGTAATGGTGATAACAGTACTGATTGTTGTGGTGATGTGGATGGTAATGGTGGTGACGTAGCGTGGTGGTGATGGTAACATGACACTGTATTATAAGTGGTGGTTATAATAGTGTGCATTTATGGTAGTGGTGCCGTGGTGAGATACAGCCGTGGTGCAGGTGGTGATGTAACGCAATAGTGATGATGATTGTTTTGTCGTGAATTGTGTATTTATCTCCCTTCTCTTGCAGGTAATGTGATAATTGTAATCTATGCTGCGAATCTTAACCCCTTCACACCCAGATCTTTCCTTTGCTATAAAAAATCGTCTGTTGTCAAGCCATAAAACTAAGAAAAGTAACTGAATATACCAAATTAGCTAGTCGACAAGGATACTAAACAGGTCATATCTATTAAATATTGCTGATATTCACTAGAAATCGTCTAATGGTACCAAAATTACAATGGAAATTACACTTTTAGGTCTCAAGGGGTTAATCTTGTTTCCAATTGTCTTATCGATGTTCTCTCCTTGTGTCTCTTATCCCTTCAGTCACTCCTATAAACACACTCAAACATATGACTAAACGGGGTGCAGTCAGTTCGTACACAAGTTGTTTCGTACACCAGTAGATTCGTACACCAAAAAGTTGTTTCGTAGTCTATATGAAACCATAGTCGTTTTTCGTACACTCAGCTCAGATTTGAACTTTACTACTAGAGTTACGAAACGACACCAGGTATGTACGAAAATACTCAAAATCAGTGTACGAAACAAGATAAGATAAAATACTTTGATCCTATCTAGACACTTTGTACGAAACAACTAACAAAATCTGGGTACGAAACAACTTGTGTACGAAACTCCCTGTAACCGACTAAATGTATGCCTTGATTTCCACTACCATTATTTCCTTCCCCAGCCAAGTCCTCGCGGTCTCGAGTCACCACCCCCGAGGAGGACGCGGCAATCTTGCAGGCGGCCAGGGAGGAGGACACATTGAAGAACGCCTCGGCCCTAAAGAAACGTCTTAACCTGCAAGTTTCCGAGAAAACCATCATTAGACGCCTGCGGGATAGTGGCCTGCGGTGCCAGCCTCCCAACATGGAGCAACTCATAGCAGAGGTAGGCTATGTAGGAAAAGTCGATCCCATAAATCCAGTTGTGTTGTAGAATTGGAAGATAATTTTAGAAAGTACTTTACCAATCTTCAGAAAAATGTAGGAGTACCCCCACTCTCTCTCTCTCTCTCTCTCGTCTCTCTCTCTCTCTCTCCTCTTCTCTCTCTCTCTCTCTCTCTCTCTCTCTCTCTCTCTTCCTCTCTCTCTCTCTCTCTCTCTCTCTCTCTTTCTCTCTCTCCTCTCTCTCTCTCTCTTCTCTCTCTCTCTCTCTCTCTCTCTCTCTCTCTCTCTCTCTCTCTCTCTCTCTCTCTCTCTCTCTCTTCTCTCTCTCCTCTCTCTCTCTCTCCTCTCTCTCTCTCCCCTCTCTCCTCTCTCTCTCTCTCTTCTCTCTCTCTCTCTCTCTCTCTCTTCTCTCTCTCTCTCTCCTCTCTCTCTCTCTCTCTCTCTCTTCATATTGCAAGAAGGTGTCGTGATTTTAGAAGGGTATTCCAACAAGGTTCAGACAGCCATTGGTCGTAGTAGTTAATAAGTCAAGTCTCAATTCAGTGTTCACGGTGGAAACAGACAACAGGTCACTAACTCTTCATTTTCCAGACGGTGGCGCTGCGAGAGAAAGGCTACAGCTTCCGGGCCATCGCCAAAGAACTCAACGTGTCCAAGACTTGTGTGGTGTTTCGCATCCAGCGCTTCCAAGAGAACGGCGGACAGCTCAACTACTTGCGTGAGTATATATACACATTCTACACACACACACACACACACACAGAAACGCAAGGTACTCCGTAGTGTAGTGGTTAGCACGCATGGTTGCGCTCGCTCAGCACAACTGAGAAGTCCCGGGTTCGATCCCCGGGCGGAGCGGATAAAGATGGGAGGTCTCTTTAAAACCCGAGTCCCTATCCACCCAGCAGTGAATGGGTACCGAGTGTTAGCCGGGGGTTTGTGACCCGCCTCCCGGGGTGGTGGCTTCCCCCAACACTAAGCACTAAGGATGAATGATAAATGTAGCTATGGAGACGGGGCCATACCAGTGTAGCTCAGGCCCTGTAAGATACAACTAGATGAATACACAACCATTGACATTGAGTAAAAGTGACTATGTCTTGATTTTCTTGTGTTCTGATATGGTCAATGTTTTTTTCCTGCAGCCAAGCGTGGTCGCGGTCGTGTGGCCAGTGCCTCCGAGGACCTTGATCCACCAGACACAGCCGAGCACGAGGAAGCACTCTCGCCCTCGCCCTCCGCGGCTGGCGGCAGGAAGGCGCCTCGCAGGAACACTCGCCTCAGTGGCAGCCACCGGGAAGCGTCTTCGTGAAAGTAGGCGTCCAGTGCAAGGCTCGTTACCAGTAGTAGTGGTTGTAGTAGTAGTAGTAGTAGTTGTTGTAGTAGTAGTTGTTGTTGTGTGTTATGAAGAAGCAAAGGAAATACGGAAAACAATGGTAATCTTAAGAAATGTGGCAATTTTGTGGAGAGAGAGAGAGAGATGATTGGTGATAGAACAGTAAGCCATGGCATTGGCTAAGTGTTTTATTGATGTATTGATTCACCATGCATAAAGTGACCTAAAAATACATTGGAAAGACAAAACAATACACCAGTGAAATAAATAAAGGTGAAGAAAAGGCAAATCTACAATAATCGTTAAATTATCACTATGAATGAAATGTCTGAAGGTGAAAAGCGTGACACAAAGGTTTATTTTAATCACTGTTATATTTTCATCATTAATAAAACGCGAAGGTGAAATAAACTCAAATATAAAGTCATGCTTGAATTTCTATCACTAATAAAATATATGAAGGTTGAAATAGACGTAAACTTATATGGTATTTACAGCCAGGCGCCGAGGCGAAACCCTTTCAGGCCAGTATTGCTTGACAGCCCGTGACGTGAGGTGTATTAGTAACTTTCTGTGTATATCATGACTGAACCTTGTGTTGCGTGCCCGTGCATCACCATTCACACCATAACCACGCAGTGCCTAGTGAGTACAAGTGTTGACAAGGTTACCATCACCACTATTACTACATCCACGGCAAGTACACGGCAGTAAATCAAACGGTGTTAAGTGCTGTGGTGAGGTATTTGACATTGCTGTGAAGTGAGTGGCCGTTCGGGGCATTATAGTGATGGAGAGAACACCGCACGCGTCACACAGACTCTTGATTACAAGGTCTAAGGAAACAGAAGAGAGAGAAAGAAGAAATGGGAGCAGAGATCACAGCAAGCTGAAATGTAAACAAATGGAAAGCAGAGAAAACGGACCAGCAAGGAGGGAGACTAAGGTAAAGAGAGAGAAAAAAAAATAATTCCCGTACACATTAGCATTTTTTCTTTTTTATTTTAAATTAAATAAATGTAATAAATAGATTTGATTTTAAATTTTGAGTGCCAAAAATGTTCGAGTGCCAAAACATTTTGAGTGGCAAGAATTTTTGAGTGCCAAAAATGGTAAATCTTAAGAACAAAGGCTCCACCCCCTATCTTCTTCTTATAGCCAACAAGCTTGGGGACATGGTGGGA
The DNA here is from genome assembly GCA_016584305.1 of Chionoecetes opilio. Taxonomy (NCBI): domain Eukaryota; kingdom Metazoa; phylum Arthropoda; class Malacostraca; order Decapoda; family Majidae; genus Chionoecetes; species Chionoecetes opilio. The sequence continues at coordinate 91,355 of JACEEZ010008581.1, forward strand.
AACCGGGGTTTTTAGGTGGGGAGCACACACATAAGGGAAATTTGGCCCCCCACAAAAAATCCCTAAACTAGAGAAATTTCCCTAGTTCATAACTTTATCGGGGCCATATTTCCCTTATGTGTGTGCTCCCCCACCCAAAAACCACGGTTTCCACACTTTATCCCCAAACTTGTTGTCTATAAGAAGATAGGAGGTTGAGCCTTTATTCTAAATATGACAAAACTCTACAGACCTAACCTAGCACCCCTCCTCGAACCCCCGTGCTGTGCACTAACCTGCCCTAACCCTAACCTAACGGGGGGGTCTGCCCCCCTCGACCCCCCCTTAAAACTACATATACGTAGGTTATACCTACTACTTAGATACGCACTACTTTCTCAAACTCGTCGTCCATTGCGCATCTCGCTGGACTTAGTTTTTCTCAAGAATCTGAAATTCAATATCAGCCATGTAGGCAAAGTAAGGATCGGCACTCATTAAAATCTAAATAGATCTGTTAAGGACAGTAAGTATAATACGTAGAGCCAACATTTGGGCCAGTTTAGCGTGGAGCCCTTGTTCTTAAGATTTTCCTCAAAATTTTTTAGGGTAAAAAATGTTGAGTGCCAAAATGTGTGCCAATTTTTTTGAGTGCCAAACATTTTTGAGCGCCCCAAAAAATAAGTGCATTTTTTTTTTAGTGCCCAAACATTTTCGAGTGCCAAACAAATTTAAGTGCAAAAGTAAGTAACTTTTAGTAAAAAGGAAGTGACAATTATTAAGGAATTATATTTTCTGGCAGTCATATTTTGTGTTCCGTGACGAAGGCGTGGTTGGTGAGCCCCTGGGAGCCATTGTGCCTCTCCCGCCTGTGGCCCTTCGCCTCACCCATCTCCAGGGCGTTGGGGGCGTGGACGTGGGGGAAGGTGTGGCGGCGTGGGTCATAGAGCGCCCAGCTGGCGTACCCGTTGTGGGCGTAGGGGTGGGGGGGCGTGGTCTTGGAGTGGGCGTGGTAGAAGTCCCCCCAGTTAGCAGGTGGCCACGGTGGGGTCATGTTGGGTGGCAGGTCTGTGGTGGGGGGGAGAGGCAGAGGAATACATGGGAAGAACAGACACCAGCAGACCCTTTGTCTATAACGAGGGTGAACTACATACTACTAACTATCTAACTACGTGTAAGAGGACAGCTGCAAAAGGATACCATGTCCCTAAAAAAGATAGGAACATGGAAGTTTCAGAGTGAAGAATGAGAGGATAGGAAGTATGCTAACTGATAATACCACTATAACACTAATCAATCCGGGGGATATTGAAAATATAACTCACGGGGCAATATCAAAACCCATTTACTTTACAGTACATGTCTAGTCTGTTTTCAAATGTCGTTTTCTCAGTTAATTACCACCCGATTTCATTTTACCATAACTAAAATGAAAGGCCTTGACCTATTCTATGTTTATTAATTTCGAGATGTATTACATACCTACGTATTATGTATATTACGTACGTATTACGTGACCATTCAGTTTTTAACCGTTGTTTTTTGTTGTCACTTGAGGAGAGAGCTCAAAAAGGTTCTCTTGATTGATGATATCGAATCCTTTAAAGATCTTAAAACTTTCTATAAAGTCCCCACGGAGTCTACGATCCATTTAGGAAAACATATTGAGTTTACGCAGCCTCTCTTCATAAGATGAATTTCGCAGAGAAGAGGAGAAGGAGGAGGAGGAAGAGGTGGGGGAGGAGGAGGAGAGGGAAAAAGGTAAAAATATGTTAGCAAAAACTGAAAATGCGTGTATATAGACATTCATTTGGATTTATGAGTAACCTGGAGAGAGAGAGAGAGAGAGAGAGAGAGTTGGGGGATTGGGGTGTGAGTGCTTACGGTTGTTCCTGTGAGTGTTGGAGTCCTCGTTGCTGACGGAGGCGGTGTACTGTCGCTCCTCCCAGGCCTCGGCGGGGTAGGCGGGCTCTCCGTGCTTCAGGATATCCATGCCTGCAGGGGGGGGGGAGGGGTATTAAGGGGGAACAACGGCATACAGGGGGAGGGGAGGGAGGGGTATTATACAACATGACAGGGGGAAGGGGATATTAAAGGGGAGCAACGACATGACAGGGGGAAGGGAGGGAGGGAGGGGTATTATACAACGACATGACAGGGGGAAGGGAGGGGAGGGAGGGATATTATACAACGACATGACAGGGGGGAGGGAGGGGTATTATACAAAAACATGACAGGGGGGAGGGAGGGGTACTATACAACGACATGACAGGGGGGGGAGGGTATTAGGGGAACTAACCGACCACGGAGATCATCGGTGGCCACGAACAACGGCATGACAGGGGGAAGGGGGAGGGGAGGGAGGGGGTTAATGGAACAACGATATATGGGGGAAGGGGGAACATAGCATAAGAACATAAGGAAGCTACAAGAGGCTGTGAGACCTACACGCGGTAGTTCCTGAAGGGAGAGGAGGAGAGGGAGGGGGTAATAGGAGGGGACAACCACAGAGTTAAAGGTCTGTAACTCTGTGCGGACCAACGATAAGCGAGGGGAGGGTATTAAGGGGGAGTAACGGCATGACAGGAGAATCATTGCTGTCATTATCATCATCATTTTCATCATCGTTGTTATTAAGAGGCAGGAATGACATGACAGGAGGATCATTGCTGTCATTATTATTAGTTATCATTTGCATTATCGTGGTCTTATTATTATTGGATACGAGAAGAATACCAGTTTAAAGCAAAAATGTGTTTACAAGTTGTAGAGGATAAATCTATGTCCCCCCACAACGAAACGAAACACTGAAGAAATACAAAGAAACTGTTGATGTAATAGTATTGGCAGCCTCTTTGTGTACGTAGGCTACTCCTCTCTCTTTGACTTAGTTATGGTAGTACATGTTGTTAAGGTAAATGTAATGTTATGTTAAGGTAGAATATACAAACAAACAAACATTTCTGGCCACTTGACGTCACTGGTGTCCTTATAGTAACACCAACACCACCACCATGGCACGTTCGGGTCACTCGTTGTCCTCGTGGGGAAGTAGAAACCCTGGTATGCGTGTGTTTGTTATTCACCAGCCGCCTTGATCACTGCGGCTCCATCAGCACTGCTGCCCTGCCAAGTTTGAAGAAACTGACTCTTCTCGAATTCTGGGTTGCCGACCTCTGGCCTAGACGGAGAGTGGGACCCCCCCCCCCCCCCCACACACACACATATATTAGGGGAGGTGGTAGCAGAGTGGTTAGCGTCTCCGAGTGGCGTTTTCGGTGACTCGAGTTCGATCCCCGATGAGAACCAAAATCCACTTAAGATATTTCTGCACCGTCGAGTGGCCTAAAAACACCCACATGCTGCCCATTAACTCTACCTTGGATTGCGAGTGCATCGGAGGACACAGGGGGGCGGCATGAGCCTCTAATCACAGGCGTCATTATAACAATCCTGCCTGCACCACCACGGGCAAGGGCCAACCATCACAGCCCTCAAGTGAACCTCCAGAGCCTACCATCCCACCCCTGGAGGTCACGGCCTACAGGCGCTATAGGCACAAATGTAGAAAAGAAAAAAAAACAAAAAAACGCACACACACTATCGGTGGCGGTAATGCAATGATGGCACCCATGTCTATCAGAAGAAAGAGTCAGGGTTCGATTCC
>JACEEZ010008581.1:100000-105000 GCA_016584305.1 Chionoecetes opilio
TATTTGTTGGGGCTTTTGTGGGATTTTTTGGGGCTTTTGTGGGATTTTTTGGGGCTTTTGGGGATTTTTTGGGGGATTTTTCACGTACCGGTACAGAATGGCCCCGCAGCACCTTCCCCTCGGGCCAAACCTGCCGTGGCGGGGGCCCAGGATGATGGCCCCCACCAGTGCCGCCACGCCCCTGTCAGGTGCACCACGCCCGACCCCGCGAAGTCTTGGTAGGGCGTGCAGCGACTATGGGTCCTCAGACCAGGCCCAATGCGTCCCACGGGGTAATCACGGCTGGAGGGGGGAGGGGAGGGGTGTTAGGTATGGGGTGTTTTGGTGTTTAAGAAGTGAGGGGGGTTGAAGGGGTCCTAAAGTGACGGTGGAGGGTAGAAGTAGGGGTTGGTGGTGTAGGGAGGTGGTCTCTACAGGGTCATGCACGTGGCAGAAGGGTGCACGAGCGTCCGACGCGGGCGGGGGTCTTGGGGTGAGGGGTGCTAAAGGGTCCTCTCCTCGCCCATCTCACCACGGGGTAGATCACGGCTTGGAGGGTGCAGGGGGGGGGGTTAGTCTGTGGGTTTTAAGTCATCGTGTCTTTAACGGGTTTTCTTTACCATAGGTTATGGCGGGTTAAGGATACGTGGTTCTCTCCATGTATAGACTTTCATGTAGTATTTTACATAGGTTTTGACTATTGTAAGGGGCTCAAAGCGGTTAGAAGGTTTAGTAATACATACAGTGCTATATTACAGGTCATACTACTCTCATCTACACTACATACTCTACATACTACTCCATACTGTACTCGCCATTCACCCTCTTCAGTTCATCGTGTCCATCTATATGCTATCATTAATTACCTCTATTTAGTCTTTAGCTATGAATCTGATGGCGTAATGTCTTACCTAAAACATACATAGTACTTTTACCTTTCATGCATATTTACATTTATGTATTTAACTATCTGTGTGTTACCTTCTGGTTCGTTAGCTGTCTGTGTTGTTTACCTTTTGGGGTTACATAACCTCACATCCGGCTTGTACTGTTTGTGTATGTTTGTTTCCTAGATTGTTACTTCGTGTCTGTTTACTTTCTGTGTTGTTTATTTCTGTTGTGTATTCCTTTTGTTTTGTTTTTGGGGTTGTTTGTTTACCTAAGAATGTGTCTACTTATGTGTCTGTTTACCTTTCTGTGTTTGTTTATTTCTGTTGGTGATATTGCCAGTTTGTTTGTGTTTGTTTGCTATTCTGAGTCTGTTTATTTGTCTTCATTTCCTTGTTTTGAATTTTTACCTGTCTGTATGTCTGCCTGTTTATGTTTGTTATTTTGTTTGTATTTGTTTATTTACCTGTTTGATATGTTTGTTTACCTATATTTTCCTCTTCTGTAACTTTTTCACCTGTTTATCCCTATATTTACCTATTTACTTATCCCTATTTTTCACCTGTTAACCTATATCAAATCCACCTGTTAGTTTACACCTTTAAGCACTTGTTTATCTCCCTGTCTCTCTCTTTATCTCTCTCTGGATCTCTGTCTCTAAATCTCACCAGTGTTTTTCTATACATCTCAATCTCACTGTCTTTCTCTATATATCTCACCAGTGTCTCTCTCTCTTTATCTCTGTATATCTCACCGGTGTCTCTCTCTTTATCTCTGTATATCTCACCGTGTCTCTCTCTCTTTATCTCTGTATATGTATATATCACCAGTGTCTCTCTCTTTATCTCTCTATATCTCACCCGTTAGGGTGGCTCGGTTGGTAGAGTCGTGAGCTTGCGTGTAGAGACCCTGCATTCGGTCAGCGGTTTGAGTCCACCAAGTTTGTCCTGGCGTGGTGGCGCTTTGTATAGTCAATAACCTTGTAGTTGGTACTTGGAAAGTGTCTAGATAGGATCAAAGTATCTTATCTTATCTCTATATCTCACCAGTGTCTCTCTCTCTCTCTCTATCTCTCCTCTCTCTCTCTCTCTCTCTCTCTCTCTCTCTCTCCTCTCTCTCTCTCTCTCTCTCTCTCTCTCTCTCTCTCTCTCTCTCTCTCTCTCTCTTCTCTCTCTTCTCTTTCTCTCTCTCCTCTTTCTCTCTTCTCTCTCCTCTCTCCCCTCTCTCTCTCTCTCCTCTCTCTCTCTCTCTCTCTCTCTCTCTCTCTCTCCTCTCTCTCTCTCTCTCTCTCTCTCTCTCTCTCTCTCTCCTCTCACACACACACACACACACACACACAAATAGTAGATTTGGAGACGGGACAGTACGAGCATAGCTCTTTTCCTGTATGTTACAACTAGGTAAATACAACTAGGTAAATACACACACACACACACACACACACACACACACACACACACACACACACACACACACACACACACACACTCACCAGTCAGCATGACGGAGTAGATGAGTAGGCGTGGAAGGCGCACCGCTCCGCCATGGACCCCGAGACAATGGTGGCAGCGGTGGCGGCGAACACGAACTGGAAGAACCAAAACCCCAACCTTCTGCCTCCAACCCCACCCCCGCCCACATGGTTGTCCCGCAGAAGAGGTTGCCTCTCCCGAAGGCCAGTGCGTACCCCACCAACCAGTACGCAATGCCCCCTATAACTGGTAGGGGAAGAGGGGGAGTTGGGGATATATAGGAGGGGGTAGGAGAAAAGGGGGCAAGTTTTAGGAAGATAGGAATGGTGTGTTTTAATGGGGTAAGGCATGGATAGTATGTATGGTATGTATGGTATGGTATGGGTATGTATGTAGCTAGTAGTATAGGGTAGTAGGAGAACACATGAGATATACTACCTTCATGGGGTAAACAATAGATTGAGAAATAGGGAGTTATGGCGGAGGGTATTAAGTACACACACACACACACACACACACACACACACACACACACACACACACACACACACACACACACACACACAGACACCCCACACACCACCACACACACCACACACACACACACCAAAAAAAAAAAAAAAAAGTGTACGAAGTCGCGCGAAAATCGGGGATATAATGCGCGAAAGTCGGGATGGTAAGAATTTTAATGAAGAAAGGTATGTTTTCTTTTTAGCGTTAAGGGATGTTTTGGGGACAGTTAGGGATGGGAGGAAGATAGGAATGGGGTAATTTTTAGGGGTAAGGGATGGTGGGGTATGTATGGGTGTGTGGAATTGAGTAATGATAGGTTTTTGTATGTGTATGGGTGATGGGGAATGGGGGTAGAAATGGTGTATGGGTGGATGATGGGTGAGTAAAGATAGGGATGTGTGAGAGGGAGAGAGAGAGAGGTCATTTGGAAAAGTACGAAAAAAGTATCTGAAATTGATGAATACAACCTCTCTCTCTCTCTCTCTCTCTCTCCTCTCTCTCTCTCTCTCTCTCTCTCTCTCTCTCTCCCTCTCTCTTCTCTACTCTCTCCCCCCCCCCCCATGTCTCTCTGCGTCAGGATACTCACACACGTCGAGCATGTTCTTGATGAGGATGTTGGTGGTGTTCTTGGACCTCACGGCGCCGGCCTCCAGGAAGGCAAACCCACACTGCATGACTGTAGACAGAGGCCAGGCAGGGCATAGGGGCATTACAGGACGCACAGGGAGATATGGGTGGGTATGGGGACATTACAGGACGCACAGGGAGATATGGGTGGGTATGGGGGCATTACAGGACGCACAGGGAGACATGGGTGGGCATGGGAACATTATAGGACGCACAGGGATACATGGGCGGGCATGGGGGCATTACAGGACGCTCAGGGATACATGGGTAGGCATGGGGGCATTACAGGACGCATAGGGATACATGGGTGGATAGAGACGTGGGCAGATTACATAAATGGGTCTCGTATAAGCTTCCTATCACTGGAATCCAAAATCACTGGAATCCAAATACGTATTTAAATACATTTGTATTTAAATACGTATTTAAATACATTTGTGTATTTAAAACTGTATTTATAAATACATTGGTTTTAACATATTTAAATACAGTATTTAAATACTTTAATAAGTATTTAAATACATTGTATTTAAATACTCATACTATAAAAATGTAAATACATTTTTATCAGTAAATTTGGCCATAAACCCGCCCAACTATCTGGCAACCCTGATGTTACAGTGAACCAGTGTTTCCGCTTTCAAGGAAATTTCCTTATCATAAGGAAATTTAGGCCTGAGAAGGACATTTCTAAGGAAACCCAAAATCTAAGGAAATCCAGGGTTTTTTTCGGACATTTCCAGAGATATGTATAATAAGGGTTCAATAGTCAGGTGAGCTGAAAATACACATTATATTTGCCTTTGACAAAATGTCCAAAGAACAAATTTCGGTGTAATTTTTATCCCTTCTAACATTTGATTGTTAATCATGAATTACTGAATACATGCTAAATTTGTGTGTTTTGGAATTTATTTACAAAAGTATTTAAATACAATTGAGTATTTTCTATTCAGTATTTTTAAAAACTTCGTTAAAAAAGTATTTAGTTTTTTGGTATTTTTTTCCCCTACATTTTTCCCCTGTATTTTTTTAATTTTGTATTTAAATCATGCAATGTATTTAGTGCCCCGTTTGCCCCCAGTGATTTAAGGTTCCCGCAAGTGTGCTGCGGGGGGTGCCCTCATAAAAGTCCCCCGAAACAAACAGTGTTTGGGAAAAGGCCCCCCTCGGGGTTTTTGGCGGCCGATGCGGGGGATGGAAGCAGGATTTACGCGGTTTTAGTACCTGTTGGGACTTGACAGGGGGTGCGTGTTTTTGTGGGGAAAAATGAAGGGGAGGAAAAAAAGGGGGGAGGGTGAAAGGGGGGAAGGAAAAAGTTTCCTTGCCAAGAAAACCCTAGAGAAAAGGGCCCCTTTTCAAAAAACCCCGTCGCCCAGCGGTCAGCCTCGCGGGTTTTAGGGCAGGGGAGGGAGGACTGGGCCAAAAAACTTTTATGTTTTAAAAAGGCTTTGCAGAAGGCTTTGGGAAGGGCGCGGGCCAAACCCAAATAAAAGTGTTTTAGAGGCTTTAAAAACCAAA
>JACEEZ010008581.1:115000-117500 GCA_016584305.1 Chionoecetes opilio
AATGTACAGCCTCGAAATACACTTGCCAAGCTTCCCTTCAGTCAGCGAAAGAAAATTCCTAAATGCACCTTAACTTTAATATTATTATCATTATCTTCATTACTATTCATTGTTATAACCAGTGGCGGCTCGTGATAAAATAAAAGGGGGGACTGCAGCTTCACACAACAGTACGATACATAAATTTTACCTATCTCAGGTATGAGTTGTAGTTGATGTTCACGGATTTCAGGGCATGGTAGTGGTGGTGGTAGAAGGGATGGTGGGGGTGGTAGTGTTGGCAGTAGAGGGGATGGCTGAGGTGGTGATGGTAGAATTACAGTATTACTTGAAAATAAAGTCAGTACTGCTTGATTTTGCCGCCGCCCGCCGTCACTATGCACACCATCTACACGCACTGGCTGGGGACGAAACTAAAAGCTGGGGACGAGACTAAAAACCTGCACGGCAGCAGCTCTTGGCGTTCACAAGGGGCGCGGCGGCAGCACAGACATGAATCGTACAGCAAATATGAGAGTAACTTACATTTAGGTCTGGTTTTAATGAAAATTAACTTGTAACGTATTGAAAATAACCATAGGTGGGCGCGATAACGAAAAAATTTATAACGATAACCGGTAAATTGATAACGATAACCTTATCGGCGATAACCGATAATCGATAACTGGCGATAAATTTATCGCCCGATAAGGCGATAACCGATAAATCGATAAATCCAAAATTCCGATACTAGCGATAAAGATTGATATTTTAAATAAAAAATCTTAAATGCAATCTATCAGTAAACTGTTAGAAAACCCTTTATTTACCTTTTGCACACTAATATCTTCTAAATTCAATGTTTATCCTGTCTCTTCACTAATGAAAAGTACGGATCACCTGAAGATCCGTCACCCCAGGATTTCCCACCTGAAGATCCGTCACCCCAGCCCACAGTGATTATAATTTATAAAATGAAGATAAGAAATATATTCCTTTGTGTTATGCATCTTGGAGAAATGCATCTTCTGAAATTCGAGAACGGGCAAAAAAAGATCCAATTCTTATACTTAGTGGCTTTGTATACTTTAGCTGTCTTGTTTGGATTTCCCGAACTCCTTCAATCGATTATGTCATTCATCCGTATCAAGTCCACTTACTTTCGTTAAAAGCTTTTGAGCCACCAGAATAACTATGTGAATCACACTGATACAGTGGCAGGATGCAGGTGCAGTAGTCCAGTCACCACTTCAGACTTATATTTTTAGTCAACTTATTTTTATATAGCCTCCTACCTGAATAGGATCCTGACTCCATTGTTACCCAATTGCACCTGACGCTTAGGGTAAGGTCAGGTTGCCAGCTGACCACCCCCGAGGTCTCACTTAGATTCACCTGATTTATAGCCGTCCACCCCAGGATCAGGTCTGAAGCTCCTCTACCCAGGATTCCCACTGAATCTTAAAGGTAAGCCACAAGATCTTGCACACCTGAGATCCTCACCCCAGGATTTCCCCCCCTGAAGATCTCAGCCCGGATATCCACCTGAAGATCCGTCACCCATGATTCCCACCTGAAAACCGTCACCCAAATACACATCGAGTCCGTTGAACCAAGTATCCTGAAGATCACGTCACCCTGCCAAACTCTGGGGGCGATCTTTTATCGGATAACCAAAAGTACCGTTCGTTATAAGTAAAATAATAACCAAAAATTAAATATCGATTATCGCCCAGCTTGGAACCAAATTTTATTCGTATTTTATCTGATAATCGATAACGCGGGATTTTTTTTATCGGTAAACGGTACCATCGCATCGGATATTATCCGTATTATCGCGATAACGCCCACCTATGAAAATAACTTATAATTACTTTTTATAATTATATACTTGTTAGTAGTGTATCATTTCTGCTGTGTCTCTAAAGACATCATGCATCTGGCAGTGAGTGTCTGGGGGTGCTGCAGCTCCGCAGCCCTATGCCACGAGCCGCCACTGGTTATAATTTATAATCTTCATCAACTTTTACGACGTGACAAGACAGTCACACGTAGCGTCAGATTAATTAAATATAATAGTTAGCCAAAGAAATGTTTCGTTCTCTACAACACCTTCAGAGAAAATGTAAATTAATGGCAAACTTAACTAATTTATCCTAGCCTTGTTTTGTGAGTGAATTATAACGTTGGCAGTCACTTTGCACTGATCACGTGATGGATGAGGGAGAGGAGGCGGGATTTAGGGGAGGGGTGAAAGGGGAAAGAAGGGAAGGGGAGAGGGGAGAGGGAGGGAAGTGAGGGGAAGGATAGGAGTGAGCGCGACATACCACAATTAAAGTTAAAATAAATTGTGAAAATCATCCATCATTCTTCCTTGTCCCTCCCTCCTTTCTCTCCCTCCCTCTCTCTCTCCCTCCTCTCCCTCCCTCCCTCCTCCCTCCCTCCCTCTCTCTCTCCTCTCTCTCTCTCCCTCCCTCCTCTCCCTCCCTCCCTCCTCTCTCCCTCCCTCCCTCCCTCCGTC
>JACEEZ010008581.1:120000-122500 GCA_016584305.1 Chionoecetes opilio
TATATATATATATATATTATATATATATATATATACATATATACATATAGCATATCGTAATGGCTGACGAATAAATTCATATTCAAACCACATAAAGGTGATTTTTCCTGATTTTAGGCCAAATTTGACCTTTTGACCTCTGATTTGACCTTGATTTTGACCCCATATCCAAAAATTAACCCCAGCAATGGACTGCCCCATCCTGGAAAACCCCTAAAAAGAGGTGTTACACAGCCCGCTATGTCATCAAGATCAAAAGTTGACAATTGGCCGAACAAATGAAAGAAAAGGCCGAATTCTGAGAAATGCTAAAGGCTGCACAAGTAGCGACCAAGCTGATTTTGCTCTCCTAGCCGTATAATATATATTTCCCACAAAAAAGTTTACAGTAGTTAACATTGCAAGGTCAACATTTCGGCAACTAGGCTATTACCGTAGATAACAGTAAAGTCGCCAGGACAACTTTTTTTTCTGTTTACAGACGTGTGGTGGCGTTAATAGTTACATTTCTACATCCATGATTTCAGGAAAGTTAGAAGGGTCTATCTGGAAAGTCTGTGTCATTTTGTGTCTTCATCTGTGTCATAGTATGGCTATAAATGAACAAATAACAAAAATATCTACAAAGTGGCTACCAACAATAAAGTCGCCATCTAGTGTTTATTTACTGAGTGTTCTCCCGCAGCCGTCGTCGCCCGAAAAAAAAAACGAGTAGTGAAATTTGAAACCGTATATACTCGCAGGTACAAAGCATAAAACAACGTTGAAACAGAGTAGATTATACAGTCATGATATAAACTACTGTGTATCATCTTCAGTGGCACATAAAAATCAGTAGTAATGCTATAATTCGTAATATATGGGGCCTGGCGACACGATTACAGGTGGCGACTTTACTGTTATTTACGGTAGTAGTATGTAGTTCAGCAGATACACTCGTTATAGACCAATAGGATTCCTGGTGTCTGTCATTCCTATGTATGGATTCCTATATATATCACCAGGACCAGATGAAGTTTATCTTTGGTTTTAAAAGAATGCAATGAAGTTTTGGCGAGACGTTGCTGTATGTGTATAGGAAATAGTGGATTATAATAGTGGATAGGATAGTGGATATATCTATAGTGGATAGGATAGTGGATATATCTAGTGGATAGGATAGTGGATATATTTATAGTGGATAGGATAGTGGATATATGTATAGTGGATAGGAGAGTGGATATATGTATAGTGGATAGGATAGTGGATATATCTATAGTGGATAGGGAATAGTGGATAGGAAGTGGTATATCTATAGTGGATATATTATAGTGGATAGGATAGTGGATATATGTATAGTGGATAGGAGAGTGGATATATGTATAGTGGATAGGAGAGTGGATATATGTATAGTGGATAGGGTAGTGGATATATGTATAGTGGATAGGAGTAGTGGATATATGTATAGTGGATAGGAGAGTGGATATATGTATAGTGGATAGGAGTAGTGGATATATGTATAGTGGATAGGGTAGTGGATATATGTATAGTGGATAGGAGAGTGGATATATGTATAGTGGATAGGAGAGTGGATATATGTATAGTGGATAGGAGAGTGGATATATGTATAGTGGATAGGAGAGTGGATATATGTATAGTGGATAGGATAGTGGATATATGTATAGTGGATAGGAGAGTGGATATATGTATAGTGGATAGGAGAGTGGATATATGTATATAGTGTTTAGATAGGATAGGGTATATATGTAAGTGGATATATCTATAGTGGATAGGAGAGTGGATATATGTATAGTGGATAGGAGAGTGGATATATCTATAGTGGATAGGAGAGTGGATATATGTATAGTGGATAGGAGAGTGGATATATCTATAGTGGATAGGATAGTGGATATATCTATAGTGGATAGGAGAGTGGATATATGTATAGTGGATAGGGTAGTGGATATATCTATAGTGGATAGGAGAGTGGATATATCTATAGTGGATAGGAGAGTGGATATATGTATAGGGTGGGGATTAGGAGAGTGGATATATCTATAGTGGATAGGAGAGTGGATATATGTATAGGGATATGGATAGGTGGAATATATTATAGTGGATAGGAGAGTGGATATATTATAGTGGATAGGAGAGTGGATATATGTATAGTGGATAGGAGAGTGGATATATGTATAGTGGATAGGATAGTGGATATATCTATAGTGGATAGGAGAGTGGATATATGTATAGTGGATAGGGTAGTGGATATATCTATAGTGGATAGGAGAGTGGATATATGTATAGTGGATAGGATAGTGGATATATGTATAGTGGATAGGAGAGTGGATATATGTATAGTGGATAGGATAGTGGATATATCTATAGTGGATAGGAGAGTGGATATATGTATAGTGGATAGGAGAGTGGATATATGTATAGTGGATAGGAGAGTGGATATATGTATAGTGGATAGGAGAGTGGATATATGTATAGTGGATAGGAGAGTGGATATATGTATAGT
>JACEEZ010008581.1:132500-140000 GCA_016584305.1 Chionoecetes opilio
TCCAGTAGGGTGTAGAAGAGGTGTTAGGGTGAAGAGGGAGGAGGTGACGGGAGGTACGTCACCCTATTGAGGTATCCTAGTGTGTTAGGGTGTGTTAGTCAGGCTATTAGGGTGTGGCAGAGTGTGTTGATGAGGCAATTAGTGTGTTCTGAGACTGGCATACAGCTCATTAAAGTGTGTCAGGGTGTATCAGGCTGTGTTAAGAATTGTCAGGGTGTGTTTAAGATGTGTTAGAGTGTGTCATAGTTTGTTAGAATGTGTAAGGGTGTGCTAAGATGTGTCAGGGTGTGTTAGCGTGTTTCAGGGTGTGTCAGAGTGTGTTACGATGTTTTAGAGTGAATTAGGATAGATTAGGGTAGGTTAGAATGTATCAGGGTGTGTCAGGTGTGTTAGGGTGTGTCAGGGTGTGTTGTGGTGTGTTGTGGTGTGTCAGGGTGTGTCAGGGTGTGTTGTGGTGTGTCAGGGTGTGTTAGGGTGTGTCAGGGTGTGTCAGGGTGTGTTAGCGTGTGTCAGGGTGTGTTAGGGTGTGTCAGGGTGTGCTAGGGTGTGTTGTGGTGTGTCAGGGTGTGTCAGGGTGTGTTGGGGTGTGTTAGGGTGTGTCAGGGTGTGTCAGGGTGTGTTTATAGAGTGTGTTGTGGTGTGTTATGGTGAGCGGCACACTGACACCCTTCTCACAGCAGGTCCGCTACACAGGCTTCCGAGATCGTCCCTCCGAGGAGCGGCGACAGAAGTTCCAGAGTCAATGCCGCGACGGCTACACGGAGCTGGTGAGTGTGTGTGTATGTGTGTGTGTGTGTGCCTGTGTGTGTGTGTGTGTGTGTGTGTGTGTGTGTGTGTGTGTGTGTGTGTGTGTGCCTGTGTGTGCCTGTGTGGGGGGGGGTTCTGTCTGTGTGTGTGTGTGTACGTGTGTGGTTGGGGGTGTCTGTGTGGTGTGGGGGTGTCTGTGTGTGAGTGTGGGGGGGAGTCTGTGTGTGTGTGTGGGGGTTCTGTGTGAGTTTGTGTGTGTGTGTGTGTACGTATGTGGTGGGGGGTCTGTGTGGGGGGGTTTCTGTGTGTGTGTGTGGGGGGGGGAGGGGCTGTGTGTGAGTGTGGGGGGGAGTCTATGTGTGTGTGGGGGGGGTTCTGTGTGTGTGTGTGTGTGTGTACGTGTGTGTGTGTCGTGAGGGGTGTCTGTGTGTGTGTACGTGTGTGTGTTTTTTGGTTCACCCTAACAGTGTCTTATCATTACTGGCATTATTTTTATTTTCATCATTATTGTCATCATTTTTATCATCATCATCTCACCCATTTCGTTGCGTTTCTAATCTTTTTATCGTCATTTTTATATTTATTCTATTATTTTTATCTCTATCGCTCTCTTATTCTTTCATCTTTCATTAAGTTCTAGGGTCAAATTTTTTTCATTGCATATTTGTTTACACTTTTTGTCTTTTTTTTTGTATAGGGAGTTTTTTTTGTTTTTTTTTGTATAGGGAGTTTTTTTTTTTTTTGTATAGGGAGTTTTTTTTTTTAGATTTTTTTTTTTTTTTGGGGGGAGAGTTTTTTTTTGTATAGGGATTTTTTTTTATATAGGGAGTTTATTTTTTTTTTTTGTATAGGGAGTTTTTTTTTGTTGTATAGGGTTTTTTTTTTGTATAGGGATTTTTTTGTTTTGTATAGGGAGTTTTTTTTTGTATAGGGATTTTTTTTTTGTATAGGGAGGTTTTTTTTTGTATAGGAGTTTTTTTTGTATAGAGATTTTTTTGTTGTATAGGGAATTTTTTTTGTATAGGGATTGTTTTTTTTTGTATAGGGATTTTGTTTTGTTTTGTATAGGGATTTTTTTTTGTATAGGGAGTTTTTTTTTTTTTTGTATAGGGAGTTTTATTTTTTGCCTCACCCTGTCACACTTGTACTTATTCTCATCGTTGTCACCCTGGTTTTTGTGACGCCCTGTATAGTACGTCAAGCTTCCTCTGCTTCACCCTGTCATGTTTTCACTTCTTTCCTGCTTCTGTTACACCCTGTCACTTCCTCGTATGCAACGGTGAAATATTGACTCCTCCTCCTCCTCCTCCTCCTCCTCCTCCTCCTCCTCAGTTTCCTCCTCCTCCGGGTATAAGGACATAATTATTGATCAAGTTTTAATATTGAACGAACAGGAAAAGACACAAATATATTCAAGTTGGATAAATTCAGTTATAAGCAAGCGATAGACAGGAACATTTTCACCATAACTACTACTACTACTATACTACCACTACTACTACTACTACCACCACTACTACTATTCTACTACTACTACTACTACTATACTACTACTATACTACTACTACTACTACCACTACTACTTCTACTACTACCACTACGACTTCTACTACTACTACTACCACAACTACTACCACAACTACTACTACTATACTACTACTACTACCACTACTTCTACTACTACTACTACTACTACTACTACTACTACTACTACTACTACTACTACTACTACTACTATACTACTACTACTATACTACTATACTACTACTACTACTACTACTACTACTACCACCACTACTACTACTACTACTACTACTACTACTCTACTACTACTACTACTACTACTACTACTACTACTACTACTACCACTACTACTACCACTACTACTACTACTACTACTACTACTATTATACAGGTAAACAGACCATATCTAAAATAATTACTCTCCTTTCCTCTCTCTCTCTCTCTCCTCTCTCCTATCCTCTCTCTCCTCTCTCTCTCTTCTCTCTCTCTCTCTCTCTCTCTCTCTCTCTCTCTCTCTCTCTCTCCTCTCTCTCTCTCTCCTCTCTCTCTTCCCATCTCTCTCGTTCTCTCTCTCTCTCTCTCTCTCTCTCTCTCTCTCTCTCTCCCTCTCTCTCTCTCTCTCTCTCTCTCTCTCTCTCACCCTCTCTTCCTCTCTCCTCACCTTCCCCTCCTCCCCTCCCCTCCATTAACTCCCCACTCTACTAATCACCCCCTCCACCCCCTTTAATGAATGTCCAGTGAGGGTTATGTCCACTTGTACTATTAGAGAGAGAGAAGAGAGAGAGAGAGAGAGAGGGAGAGAGCGAGAGGAGCGAGAGAGAGAGAGAGAGAGAGAGAGAGAATAATTATGCTTTACTTTTACGATAATGATGAATTTTCTACTACTATTATTTTTGTTCTCTCTCTCCTTCCTTCCCCCCTCTCTCTCTCTCTCTCTCTCTCTCTCTTCTCTCTCTCCTCTCTCTCATCTCTCTCTCTCTCTCTCTCTCTCTCCTCGTCTCTCTCTTCTCTCTCTCTCTCTCTCTCTCTCTCTCTCTCTCTTCCTTCCTTCCTTCCTTTAACTCTCTTACCCTTTCTCTGTTTCTTACTGCTTCCTATCCATCTCTCTCTCTCTCTCTCTCTCTCCTTCTCTCTCGTCTCTCTCTCTCTCTCTCTCTCATCTCGTTCTCTCTCTCTCATTCTCTCTCTCCTCTCCTCTCATCGTCTCTCTCTTCTCTCTCTCTCTCCTACTTCCTTCCTTCCTGTCCTTCGTCTCCTCCATTATTCCTTCCTTTTTCTCCTTCCTTCCTTTCTCCTTATTCTTCCTTCGTTCCTACTTTTTTTCTTCCATATGAGTCCAATGTCATATTCTCCTCTCTCTCTCTATCTCTCTCTCTCTCTCTCTCTCTCTCTCTCTCTTCTCTCTCTCTCTCATCTCTCTCTCTCTCTCTCTCTCTACTCTCTCTCTCTCTCTGGCAACAGTAGTCAGAAGCCGTGCCCGCCATTGTTACCAGATACCCACCCACAGACGGGCACGGGCCACCCCCCCTCCCCCCTCCAACCCCCACCCCTATCACCCCCCTCCTTGTAACACCTGCCCCCCCCCCCTCACACCTGGCTCTAATATCACTAAGGTTTCTCTTCACCCTAAAAAAAGTTAATAATGATAATAATAATAATAATAATGATAATAATGATGATAATAATGATGATAATGATAAAATAATGATGCGAGGAAGAAGAAAAAGGCGAACAATGATAGTGAGACAACATTAAAATACACAAGATAATAATGATAATAATGATGATAGTAATAAATTAATGATAATAATAATAATGATAATAAGAACAATGATAGTGAGGAAACAAAATAAAAAACACAAATAAGGGTGTGATTTATTATATGATGATGATACAAAGAATTTGAAAAAAAGGAAAAAAAAAGGAAAAAAAAAAAAGATTATCCAGCCAAAAAAAGTGATCCGAGGAGGAGGGGGAGGAGGGGGAGGGGAGAGGAGGGAGGAGAAAGGGGGAGGAGGGGAGGACAGGTAAGGCTTCCTCCTCCCTCCTCTCTTCTCCCCCTCCTCCCCCTCCCCCCTCCTCCTCCTCCCCTCCTCCTCCGGGGGTGTAAAGAGGGAAAGCTATGTAAACAATATTATCAACTGGATTTTTTAGGGGGAGGGTTATGTGATGATTATTGAAAGAGAGAGAGAGAGAGGGGAGAGAGAGAGAGGAGAGGGAGAGAGAGAGAAGAAGAAAAGAGAGAGAAAGAGAGAGAAAAGAAATTTCCCTAAATTTAAAAATTTTGTTTTTAAAAGTACCTGTTTTTTGTTTTCCCACATTCTCTCTCTCTCTCCTCTCTTCTCTTTTCCCCTCTCCCCCCTCTCTCTCTCTCTCTCCTTTTTCTCCCCTCTCTCTCTCTCCCCTCTCGTCTCTCTCTCTTCCATCTTCTCTCTCTCCTCTCTCTCCCCCCTCTCTCTCTCCTCTCCCCTCTCTTCCCCTACCTTACACCACCAAAAAATTCCCAGTTGTGGTTTTTTTGGGGGGAGTTTAATGTTGTTGTGGGGTGGGGTGTGTGTGTGATTTACTGACGACTGCCGACTTTACTGACTTCCCGACTGACTGAAATGACGGGCTGACTGACTGGGCTGACTGACTGACTGAGAGTGTGTGTTGTGAGTTACTGACTGACTGACTGACGACTGACGACTGACCCGACTGGAGTGTTTTAGTGAGTGATTTACTGACTACTGACTGACTGACTGAAATGACTTGAGGTGTGTGTTTTGTGAGTGAGTGATGAGTGATGAGTGAGTGGGGTGGGGTGACCCGACTGACTGACTGACTGACTGACTGACCCGACTGAGGAAAAGTGTGTGTTAGTGAGTTGGGGTGAGTGAAATGAGTGGCCCGACTGACTAATGACTGACCCGACTGACCCGACTGACTGACTGATTTAGAGAGTGTGTGTTAGGGATTTAGTGAGTGGTGGGCTGCTGACTTTACTTACTGACTGACTGAGTTGGGGAGAATGTTTTTTAGTGATTTAGGGTGAGGGGTGAGTGAGTGAGTGAGTGAGTGAGTAATTTAAATTTAATTTAGGGAGTAAGTGAGAGGCAATAACTACCCCAATGACCTGCTATTCCCCGGCATTTTTTAAAGGGCCCGGTATAGGGAGGCTAAATTTAAAGGGGTTTTTTGGGGTGGTGTTGTGTGTGGGATGTGTGTGTTTTTGTGTGGGTGTGTGTGTGTGCGTGTGTGTGTTTTTTGTGGGGCTTTTATTCTATCTGTTGTTTGTCGTTTTTAACCCCTCTCTCTCATTTTTATCTCTTTTCTCTCTCTCTCGTCCAATTTTTCTCATCTTTTCTCTTTTCCTCTCTCTCTCTCTCCTCTCTCCTCTCTCCTCTCCTTTTCCCCCTCTCTACAAAACGCATGCATGATAGGAAAAAATCTATTTTTGAACCCTTAATTGTGGTGTGCCTCAAGGCTCCTCCTAGG
This sequence comes from Chionoecetes opilio, assembly GCA_016584305.1. Lineage (NCBI taxonomy): Eukaryota > Metazoa > Arthropoda > Malacostraca > Decapoda > Majidae > Chionoecetes > Chionoecetes opilio. The sequence goes on from JACEEZ010008581.1 coordinate 138,249, forward strand.
GCCAAACTTGTTTTTACCTTTTTATTGATATCAAAAAACGTAGTAGCAATAAACCCAATTTTTTTCTTTTTTTAGACGAACAAACAACTTTTAACCAAAGGGAAAGATTTCAATGAAACTTTAAAAAAACTTTAAAAAAGAATTAAGCAAGTAACCCGCGCGCCCAAAGCATTGTTCGCGCAAACATAACACCGCTTCCATACGGAATTAAAAAATGTACTCAAAAGGCAGCCTTTCTGAATTCCGAAGGGTATCTTACATATGGGAAACTTGTTTTAACATTGGGGAGTCCATCAAAACCGTTGAGGGGGGTTTCAGAGGGCCCCTTGTCAATTATAAACGAAGCATTTAAAAAAATATTGCCTTCCTTCCCCGCGAGTAATTTGGGAAAAGAACCCCATTGGGATACTATCATTTTTTTGCATAATGTGGCAAGAAAGGGCCCCAAAAAAGGAGCAAATTTAAAATTTTTGTATCTCTACACAAGGCAGAAGGCCCCCCCTTTTTTAAGAAAAATCAAGGGGTTGTGGATGTTACGAAGGATTTTGTGTGACAGCCCCGGGGCAAACCCGAAAAAATTTTAAGTGGCCGGGCGAGGATGTAAAAACCTTTACAAGCAAATCTAAAAGTCTTAAACGTCCCAAAGGGGTTCCCTCCTCAAATTTAAAAGCAAGAAAAAAATTTCCCATATGACTTTACATCCCGCCCCGGCCATTTAAAGTTCTGGTTTTTCGCGGCTGTCGCTACCCCGCCGTGCCACCCCCGAAAAAATCTCCACCCACTTATTTACACCTCTCGTCGTAAAATCCCCAATCCTTTAATTTCTTCCACTGGCCCTCTTGGGTTTTTGTAGAGATACAAAACTTTAAAATTTTCCCCCCTTTGTTAGGGCTTTTTTTTGCCACTCTTATGCAAAAAAATGATGCTATACCAAATGCGCGTCTGTTCAAATTCTCGCGGGGGAAAGGAAAGCGATACTTTTTTAAAAAGCTTTTGTTTAAAAATTTACAAGTGGGATCTGAACATTTCCCCCAAAGCTTTTTAAAGGCTGCCCGTGCCTTTAAAAAAACTTCCCTATGTAAAATATCTCTTCGGGGGTCAAAAAAAAAAATAGGCTGCCATAGAGTTTCATTTTCTGAAATTTCCCCTATGGAACGGGTTTTGGGTTATGATGGGCGCGAACAAAAGCTTTGGCGCGCTGTGTAAACAAAATTTGGGTAAAAAAAAAAAAAACTTCGTTAAACAATTAAAACCCTCACTTTAGGCATCACAACACTTTAAAAACGCCCTATTTATATGGAAAAAAAATTTTAAAAATAAATAATAAAAGAGGTAAAGGAAACCAAATTTTTAGGAAAATTTTCTTGGGTAATAAATTTAAAATGGCAACCCAATTCAAAGCATAAAAACTAAAAACTCTAAATATCTGTTTTAAATTTTAAAGGGGAAGAAAATTTTATTAATTTTCCCACTTCTTAAACAAAATTTAAACTATCCCTTGTATACCCATATGATTTTTCTGTTTAGCAATTTGGGGGGGGGCGCTTACACAACATACATAATGAAAATTTTCATAGCTCGAAAAAAATTAAAACCGGATCCGTTTCTGAAATTAGATATCCCACCCCCATGTTTTTAAATACAAACTACTTAAATTTTATGACATTATTCTCTTCAGACATATTTTGGTTTTTACTAAAACTCTCCATAGGCTCCAGTAAAAAATGATTTTTTAAAAACCCCCCTCCCAGA
>JACEEZ010008581.1:150000-152500 GCA_016584305.1 Chionoecetes opilio
CTTGTTTACCCAAAATTTAATTTGGTTTATTTATAGATTAGGATGTTTTTGGGGGTGAGTGGAGGGACTTTGGAGAGAAGTGGAGAGAAGTGGAGGGGGTTTGGAGAGGTGTGGAGAGAAGTGGAGGGGCTTTGGAGAGAAGTGGAGGGACTTTGGAGAGAAGTGGAGGGGCTTTGGAGAGAAGTGGAGGGACTTTGGAGAGAAGTGGAGGGGCTTTGGAGTGAAGTGGAGGGGCTTTGGAGAGAAGTGGAGAGAAGTGGAGGGGCTTTGGAGAGAAGTGGAGAGAAGTGGAGGGGCTTTGGAGAGAAGTGGAGGGGACTTTGGAGAGAAAAAATGGAGCGGGCTTTGGAGGAAGTGGAGGGGGGCTTTGGAGAGAAGGTGAGAGAAGTGGAGGGACTTTGGAGAGAAGTGGAGGGGCTTTGGAGAGAAGTGGAGGGGCTTTGGAGAGAAGTGGAGAGAAGTGGAGGGGCTTGGAGAGACAGTGGAGGTGACTTTGAAGAGAAGTTGGAAGGGGCTTTGGAGAGAAGTGAATGGGTCTTCGGAGAGGTGGATAAGAAGTGGAGGGGCCTTGGAGAAGTGTGAGAGAGAGAAGGGAGGGCTTATTTGGAGAGAAGTGGGGGGGGTTTGGAGAGGAAGTTGAGAGGCCTTGGGAGAGAATGGCGAGATTGGAAAGAGTTGGAGAGGACAATTAGGAGGAGGGGAGGAGGAGGAAATGGAGGGAAGAAAGGCTGAGAAAACACTCGTAATTAGTTTTATGGAGGAGGAGGAGGAGGAGGAGGAGGAGGAGGAGGAGGAGAAGGAGGAGGAAGAGAGTAGGAGAATGGGACTAAGAAATGGAGGAGGAGGAGATTAGGTTGGGGGAATATGGGGAGGAGTAATGTAGTGGTGTTGGGGGGAAGGGGGAGAGGAGGGGGGAGCTGACGGCTATATGGCCCTGTGGCTTGGGCGGAAGGGGGGAAGGAGGGGGAAGACGGGAGGAGGGGGAATTGGAGAGAAGGAAGGAGGGGAGGGAGGGAGGTGTAGAGGTGGGGGAGCTTCTATCTGTCTGTCTGTATATCTATGTATCTGTCTGTCTGTCTGTCTATCTATTTGTTTATCTGTCAGTCTATCTATCTGTCTGTCTATCTTTCTGTCTGTCTTTCTGTCTATCTATCTGTCTATTTGTCAGTCTATCTATCGGTCTGTCTGTATATCTGTCAGTCTATCGGTCTGTCTGTCTCTATCTGTCATTCTATCTATCTGTCTCTCTGTTCTGTCTATATTTTCTCTATTTCTATCTAGTTCTGTCCCATCACTTCCTTCTGTCCTCACTTCCTTCTGTCCCATCACTTCTGTCCCATCATTCCTGTCTGTCTGTCAATCTTCTCATTAACTATTTTTCGTTATTGTTTACCGTCTCTGTTAAATGCCCCATCACTGTTTGTTATTGCCCATCAATTCCCTTCACTTCCCTTCACTATACTTAACTCTCCTTCACTTCCCATTAGTTCCCATTAGTTCCCTTCACTTCCCTTCCCTTCCCATCACTCCCCATCACTTCCCATTAGTTCCCATCACTCCCCTTCACTTCCCATCACTTCCCATCACTCCCCTTCACTTTCCATTAGTTCCCATCACTCCCCATCACTTCTCATTAGTTCCCATCACTCCCCTTCACTGCCCTTCACTTCCCATCACTCCCCTTCACTTCTCTTCACTTCCCATCATTTCCCATCACTTACAATTAGTTTCCATCACTTTCAATCACTTCCCATTAGTTACCCATCACTTCCCATCACTCCCCATTAGTTACCCATCACTTCCCATCACTTCCCATCAGCGTCACGGGCGTCCCTTCACTAACACGCCCACTGTCACTTTTCCACTCGAGTAAGTCATGCTATGCGCCGATTTGTGTGTGACGGAGGGGGGAGAGAGAGAGAGAGAGAGAGAGAGAGAGAGAGAGAGAGAGAGAGAGAGAGAGAGAGCACACGTAAAGATAAATAGGAGACAAAGATAAGATAAGATACTTTGATCCTATCTAGACACTTTGCAAGTACCAACTACAAGGTTATTGACTATACAAAGCGCCACCACGCCAGGACGAACTTGGTGGACTCGAACCGCAGACCGAATGCAGGGACTCTACACTCGAGTCTATGACTCTACCAAACGCGCCACCCTGGCGGGTATAGGAGACAAGGAAATGTATTATGTGTGTACTTGTGTGTGTGTACGTGTGTGTGTGTGTGTGGTGTGTGTGCGTCCTTTACCTGTGAGGGAATAGCATAATTACAGGTAAGGTTTTGAGGGAAAGAAAGGCATATATGTTGTCCAGTTGGGAGAGAGAGAGAGAGAGAGAAAAGAGGGGAGGAGGAAGAAACAAAAACAAAAAGTAGAGAGTAAGTGGAACAGACAGCTTTATGACTCTCTCTCTCTCTCTCTTTCTCTCTCTCTATGGGGAAGCTAACTTGGTGGTCTTTTCCTTATTTTACGAAGGTAGGGAAGGAGGGAGGGAGAG
>JACEEZ010008581.1:155000-182500 GCA_016584305.1 Chionoecetes opilio
GATAGACAAAAAGACAAACAAACAGACAGACAGACAAACAGACAGACAGACAGATTGATAGATAGACAGATTGACAGACAGACAGACAGATAGATAAACAGGCAGCAAAAGTAGACAGACAACTAAAATAGATAGACAAAAGAAAAACAAACAACAGACAGAAAAACAGACAAACAGACAGACAGACAGTTTTGAAGATAGCCCGACAGATAGAAAACGGGAGGCAACAGATAGACAGAAACAACGATAGATAGACAAAAAGACAGACACACAGACAGACAGACAAACAAACAGACAGACAGACAGACATATAAACTTGAGTGCTCTATACTTTCATATAATGTTATTACACCCAAACCATTATATTACTTTTTTTTCTTGTATCCAAGTAATGTTTAACGAAAGAAATATATATATCCCGAGTCGAAGCATTTTCCACCAATATGACTCAGACTTTCTACACGTGTCTCTCATTTTCTTGACTCACCCTGACCGTTCATCTTTCATTCATCTTTGCGTTCATAGATAGATAGATAGAGAGTTTGCTGCTTGCGGGAACATAGGAACTACACAACCATGCTACGAGTAAAGAAGGAAGGACGATGCTGTAATTAACGAAGGAATAAGGGGGGATAAAACGGGGTAGGAAGAAGAGAAAGAGGAGGGCGTAGAGATAGATAGATAGATAGATAGGTAGGTAGATAGATATGTAGAGATAGATAGGTAGATAGATAGATAGGTAGGTAGATAGAAATAGATAGGTAGATAGATAGATAGGTAGGTAGATAGATATATAGAGATAGATAGGTAGATAGATAGATAGATAGACATATAGATAGATAGATATATAGATAGATAGACAGACAGACAGACAGATATATAGACAGACAGACATTTAGATAGACAGACAAACAGACAGATAGATACACAGACAGACATTTAGATAGACAGACAAACAGACAGATAGATAGACAGACAGACATTTAGATAGACAGACAGACAGACAAATTGATAGACAGACAGGCAAATTGATAGATAGGGTAGACAGATGCTTTATAGACCACAGTATTTACAAGGGAACTAAATAAAATAGTCGCGAACTCAATAAAATTCAATAAAACGCAATAAATCAAAATAAAACTCAATAGAAATCAAACATTTACAAAGTATTTCAGGAAACTCATATATTCTTCCTTCCTTCCTTCCTTCCATTCTAACATTCATCTTCATTCACCTTCACATACATTCATACATTCATTCTTCCTTCTTTACTCACCCTGAACATTCATCATTCATCTATCTTGACATTTTACATTCATTTACATTCATCCTTCCTTCCATACTTAAGACACAACATCACGTCACATAAGAACACATGAACAAGAACCACATAAGAACACATAAAATCACGCCACATAAGAACACAAGAACACATAAAATCACGCCACATAAGAACACAAGAACACATAAAATCACGCCACGTAAGAACACAAGAACACATAAAATCACGCCACATGAGAACACAAGAACACAAAATCACGCCACATAAGAACTCATGAACAAGAACCACATAAGAACATCACGTCACATAAGAACACATGAACAAGAACCACATAAGAACACATAAAATCACGCCACATAAGAACACAAGAACACATAAAATACGCCCCCCATAATAAACACAAGAACATAAAATCACGCACATGAGAACACAAACACAAAATCACGCACATAAGAACACAAACACATAAATCACGCCACTGAGAACACAAGACACATAAAACACGCCACATAAGAACACAAGAACACATAAAATCACCCACATAAGAACACGAAGAACACACAAAAATCACGCCACATAAGACACAGAACACACCATAAAAATCACGCCACATAAGAACACAAGAACACATAAAATCACGCCACATAAGAACACAAGAACACACAAAATCACGCCACATAAGAACACAAGAACACACAAAATCACGCCACATGAGAACACAAGAACACACAAATCACGCCACATAAGAACACAAGAACACACAAAATCACGCCACATGAGAACACAAGAACACGTATGAACAAGAACCACCAAAGAGAACAATAATTAACCTTTTTCTGTATGTTATTATGTGTTTTATTATTATTATGGATTTGATTTTATATTATATTTATTTTGTGTTTTTTTGTGTTTTAATCTTTTTGTGTGTTCGTTATATCGATGCAATATTGTGTGTGTGTGTGTGTGTGTGTGTGTGTGTGTGTGTGTGTGTGTGTGTGTGTGTGTGTGTGTGTGTGTGTGTGCATCGAAAGAATACACACGATTAAACCCACATTTACAAGGAGAGCAGTGAAGAACAAATCACTATATTCTCTTAACCCCTTGAGGCCCAGAACGTAATTCCCATGTAATTTGACCACCAGTAGATGATTTTTAATGAATATAAGCATTGTTTTTATAGCTATGACCTGTTTAGTATCCTTGTCCACTAACTAATTTGGTATATTCAATTACTTTTCGAAATTTTATGGCTAACAACAGAAATTTTTATAGTAAAGGAAAGATCTGGGCGTGAAGGTGTTAACTATAAAGTGCTAAAATGTAGGATGTCATCGAACTGCGCCTCTCACTCACTCACTTATTCACTCACTTAACTGTTCGCGGTCCATTTCCTGCCTCGCGTTAGCTGACATTCCCACAACCCAACCAGTGGCTAATCACCGACGCACGCACGCACGCACGCATTGACGTCACGGGGAAATTATCGAAGCAATGCTCATGTTTAGTCCATAATAAAAAAGTCGTTTCTTGGTAGTTGAAAATTTGGACGTGTGTGTGTGTGTGTGTGTGAGAGAGAGAGAGAGAGAGAGAGAGAGAGAGAGAGAGAGAGAGAGAGAGAGAGAGAGAGAGAGAGAGAGAGAGAGAGAGAGAGAGAGAGAGAGAGAGAGAGAGAGAGAGAGAGAGAGAGACCTAATGGATATAGAATGAATGTTATATAAAACCTGCAAATTGATAAGTGATGACGAGGATGAAGCAAGAGAAAAAAAAAGAGGAGAAAAACGGTGCAGAAAATTATGTGAAACTTTGAAGGAGATAAAAAATGAACAGATATTTACGTTAAATGATTGTAGCACTTTTACCTCCTCCTCCTCCTCCTCCTCCTCCTCCTCCTCCTCCTCCTCCTCCTCCTCCTCCTCCTCCTCCTCCTCCTCCTCCTCCTTATCTTCTTCCGCCTCCTCCTCCTCCTCCTCCTATTTTACAATTTTTATCATGTACTGTTTCTTCCTTCCGCTCCTTTACGATTGTGTGTGAGTGCTTGCGTGTGTACTGTGTGTGTGTGTGTGTGTGTGTGTGTGTGTGTGTGTACTGTGTGTGTGTGTGTGTGTGTGTGTGTGTGTTCTTGCGTGTGTACGGTGTGTGTGTTTGTGTGTGTGTGTGTCCTGTGGTTGCGTGTGTACTGTGTGTGTGTGTGTGTGAGAGAGAGAGAGAGAGAGAGAGAGAGAGAGAGAGGAGAGGGGAGGGGGAGAGAGAGAGAGAGAGAGAGAGATACTCGTAGACAAGCAAATGTTCTCCTTTTAAGTTGGTTTAGTGAAAAAAACAGCACAACAACTACTTTCTTACTACTAAAATACTTATAACACTACTAAATACTACTACTACTACTACTATAACTACTACTACTACTACACTACTACTACTACTACTACTACTACTACTACTACTATATAACTACTACTACTAAATACTACTACTATAACTACTACTACTACTACTACTTTCTACTTACTACTACTACTACTACTACTACTACTACTACTATAACTACTACTACTAATACTACCACTACTACTACTACTACTACCTATCTACTACTACTACTACTACTACTAAAACTACTACTATACTACTACTACTACTACTACTACTACTACTACTACTACTAACTAACTACTACTACACTATACTACTACTACTACTACTACTACTACTACAAAACAAACAACATTTAAAACTACTACTGATAACTACTACTACTACTACTACTACTACTACTACTACTACTACTACTACTACTACTACTACTACTACTACTACTACTACTCCTACTACTACTACTACTACTACTACTACTACTACTTACTACTACTACTACTCCTACTATACTACTACTACCCCTACTACTACTACTACTCCTACTACTACTACTACTCTACTACTACTACTACAAATAACTACTACTATAACTACTACTACTACTACTACTACTTTACTACCCCTACTCCCTACTACTACTACTTACTACTCCTACTCTACTACTACTACTACTCTACTACTACTACTCCTATCCTACTACTACTCCTCTACTACTACTACTCCTACACTACTCTCTACTACTCCCTACTACTACTATCTACTACTACTCTTACTACTACTACAAACTACTACTACTACACTACTACCCACTAACACTACTACTACTACTATACTACAAACTACTACTACTACAAACTACTACTACTATACTACTACTACTACTACTACTACTACAAACTACTACTACTACCACTACTACTACTACTACTACTACTACCACTACTACTACTACTACTACTACTACTACTACTACCACTACTACTACCACTACTACTACTACTACTACTACTACTCAGCAAATGAACACGTATATTTTTTTTGTCTACTATTTCCTTTCATCGGTTTAATCACTTAACACATCACGTTAATGAGAGAATTGAAGTTAAACCAACCATGGAGGAGGAGGAGGAGGAGGAGGAGGGGGAGGGGGAGGGGGGGAGGAGGAGGAGGAGGAAGAGGAGGGAAGAGAAGAGGCTGTGTATACATAGAAGGAGAATAAAGAGTCATTTGGCGTCGTCATTAGCGTGGGAAAAACACGTCTGCTGTTGTCCTGCTGCAAATCTCACATGTAAACAATGACGTCACACCTTGTACCGTACCCCCATTCCCCCCTTCCCCCTCCTCCCCCCTGCCCCCCAACCTTCTCCCCTCCCCCCCTGCCCCCATCTCCCTTCTCCCCTTACCCCCCCTCCCCCCCCTCCCTCATCAACGTGTGTTCGTGTTTGGTTTTTGATTTTTTGATTTTCGTGTTTTGGTATTGATTTTTTTTTCTTGGTGTGTGTGTGTGTGTGTGTGTTGTGGTGTGTGTGTGTGTGTGTGTGTGTTGTGTGTGTGTGTGTGTGTGTGTGTGTGTGTGTGTGTGTGAAGCAGGAATAGGAAAGAGTAGGTAATGAAGGAAGGGAAGATGAAATAATTGTGAAGGAAAGAAAGAAAGAAGGAAAGAAGTGTGAATTGGATAAAAAGTTCGTTTCGTATGCTGTATTTTTTTTTTCTTTTTTCTTGTCTTCCTCTTTTTTTTTCTTCTTTCTTTTCTTTCTTCCTTCCTTTATTTCTTTCTTCCTTTATTTTCTCCCTATTTCTTTCTTTTTCTTCTTTCTCCTTTTATTTCTTCTTCTTCTTCTTCTATTTATACTATCTATCTATCTATCTATCTATCTATCTATCTATCTATCTATCTATCTACCTATATTTATCTATCTATCTATCTATCTATCTATCTATCTATTTATATCTTATTATAGTATTTTCTTCAGTAACTTTAAGCATCATTATCATCAACATCATTAGAATTACTATCATTATTATTATTATTATATTATCATTTTCATCACCATCGTCATCATTATCATCATCTGTTCTTAAGTTTTACCTAGGAATGGAAAAAGAAGCAAACAGAGAGAGAGAGAGAGAGAGAGAGAGAGAGAGGAGGGAGGGGTAAAGAGAGAGAGAGAGAGAGAGGAGAGAGAGAGATGCTGACCGTGACACCATAAAAGGCCTTATTTTGACCTTTTTTGACCCGCGAAGGATTAACACCCTCACCTTCCCTTCCCTCCTTCCTTCCCTCCTTCCCTCCTTCCCCTCCTCTCTCTCCTTCTCCTTTTAACCATCTCGACAACAGCTTAAAATTGCCGCGAAATGGATTAGCGCCGTATCCCTAAGACCTGTGTCGCCTCAACCAATCACTCTCGAGTTGTGGTTTTGGCGGGAAGTGTTTGTTGACATTACAAATTTGGCGCGAAAAATGTAAACAATAATAGAATGATAAAGGGTGAGGAGGAAGAGCATGAATTAGTAATGGCAGGAGGTTAGGAAATAGTGAATAGATGTTATGTGTTTATGTTATAGAAGAAATAATAGTTGTTATGAATAGATGTTATAGATGGTTATGTGGTTATAGGTTTAGCTATGTCTTAGGTTAGGTTAGGTTAGGTTTAGCTATGTCTTAGGTTAGGTTAGGTTTAGCTATGTCTTAGGTTAGGTTGGGTTTTGCTATGTTTAAGTTAGGTCTTAGGTCTGGGTTTGGGTTTAGGTTTAGCTATGTCTTAGGTTAGGTTAGGTTAGGTTTAGCTATGTCTTAGGTTAGGTTAGGTTAGGTTTAGCTATGTCTTAGGTTAGGTTAGGTTAGGTTTAGCTATGTCTTAGGTTAGGTTAGGTTTAGCTATGTCTTAGGTTAGGTTAGGTTAGGTTTAGCTATGTCTTAGGTTAGGTTTAGTTAAGTGCATGGAAGAAGGAAAACGATAGGACGTAGAAGTAATTGAGTGAAATTGTGATGAAAGAGTGATAAGAATGGAGGAAAATAGATGAAATGATGAAAAGAATAAAAATAAGAAAGGCTAGAATGACGTACTAATAACGGGAAATAAAAGAAGAAATATAAAATAATGAATAGAAAAAAAGATAAAATAAATATAAAAAGGATAAAAATAAGAATAAATAAAGAATAAAAAGAAGAAAGGCTAGAATGACGTACTAATAACAGGAAATAAAAGAAGAAATATAAAATAATGAATAGAAAAAAAGATAAAATAATATAAAAAGGATAAAAATAAGAAAGATAAATAAAGAATAAAAAGAAGAAAGGATAGAATGACGTACTAATCAGGAAATAAGAGAAGATAGGAATAAGAGATAACAGGATAAAGAAGAGGAGGAGGAGGCGTACTGAATAAAGGAGAAATACGGAACAAGAAATAAGAATAAATATGTAGTAATATGAAAAGAAACAGGACACATTTATGGACGAAAACTTGTAAATAGTGATAAATAAAATACTAAGAAATACAAAGTGCTACAAGATAATATATATTAAAATAATAAAAATAATTAAATAGCAAGTCTGATAAGAATGAAAACACGTAGCAAGAAGAAATGTTTTATAATGAGGACAAAAGAAAAAAAAGCAAACACGACAAGAATATTAATCAAGGAAGAAGATAAAAATAATTAGCAAAATACAGAGTAATATAAAACAATCAAATATATAAAAAAGAGGAAGTAAGATTTAAGAAGAGCAAAAAACACCGCAAGAATGTCAAATAAGATTAAGGAAGATACAAATAAATAAAACATAGCAAGAATATAGACCAAGAAGGAAGATAAAAAAAATTAAAAAAGCAAAAAGACGGCAAGAATTTAAAACACAAAAGACGATAAAAAAAAAAAGCAAAACAGAAGAATATAAAAAAAAAGATCAGTTTAAGAGTTTATAGAAAACAAAAACAATAACAAAGAAGAAGAAGGGGAGGGGGGGGAGGGGGGGAAAGGGGGAAAGGGGGGGGGAGAGGGGAAGGGGAGTGGGGGGGGGAGTGAGGGAGAGGGGAAAGGGGGAGTGAGGGGGGGGGGGAAAGGGGGGTGAGGGGGAGGGGAAAGGGGGATTTGAGGGGAGAGGGGAAGGGGGGTGGGGGAAAGGGGGGGAAGGGGAGGGGGGGGAAGGGGGATTTGAGGGAAGAAGGGGGGGGGAGGAGGGGAGGGGAAGGGGGTGAGGGGAGAGGGGAAAGGGGGGGGGAATTTAGGGGAAAAGGGGGAAGGGGGGAAAGTGAGGGGGAGGGGAGGGGGGAAAGGGGGGAAAGGGGGGGATTTAGGGGAGAGGGGGGGGGGGGGGGGAAAGGGGGGGGGAAAAGGGGAGGGGGAAAAAGGGGGGGAGTGAGGGGAAAAGGGGAAGGGGGGGAGGGAAGGGGGAAGGGGAGTGAGGGGGGGGAGGGAAGGGGGGGGGAAAGGTGAGGGAGAAGGGAAGGGGAGGGAGGGGAGGGGGGAAAGGGGAGGGTGAGGGGAGGGGGGAAAGGGGAGTGGGGGAGAGGGGAAGGGGGGTAGGGGAGTGAGGGGAGAGAGAAGGGGGATTTGAGGGGAGAGGGGAAGGGGAAATAAAAGGGAAATAAGAACAAAAATAAAACAGGGGGTTATGATTTCCCACCTGAGCGTCATAGAAAAAACAAATGGGGGGGAAGGGATTAAAGGGGGGGGGAGGGGAGGGGGGGAGGGGGAGGGGAAGGGGGAAAAGGGGGGGGGGAAAATAGAGTGAAAAGGGGGGGTTTGGAAGGGTTTTGATGACTCCCTTTTTTTTCAAGGGTTATAAAGACTGTGGGGACCCCGGCACCCCCCCCACCCACCCCCCACACACACAAAAAACCCACAAACACAAAAACCCCCACACACACCACACACCCCAACACACACACCCCAAAAACACACCATACATCAAAAAAGAAATGGGTTTTCCCAACATAAAATACATAAATATTTTTTACCCCCCCATACTTTTTTCTGAGAGGGGGAGAAAGAGAGAAGGGGAAAGGAGGGAAAAGAGGAGAGAAAAGAGAGAGAGAGAGGGGAGAGAGAGGGGAGGGAAAAGAGAGAGGAGAAAAGAGAGGAGGAGAGGAAAAGGGGTTTTAAGGCCATACATTTAATTATTCACATCTGCAATCTTACACACGCACACGCAAATTTACTTACACACGCACACGCAAATTTACTTACATGGTCAGGAACTCAGAACGTATGTACACAGTTATACTCACGCACATGCTCTCTCTCTCTCTCTCTTTTCTCTCTTCTCTCCTCTCTCTCTCTCTCTCTTCTCTCTCTCTCCCCTCTCTCGGTCACTCTCTTTGTCTCTTTTTCCCCTGTGTCTCTCCCCTTTCTCTCTTTTTTTCTTCACTTTCATCTTTCCCCCTTTCCTTTTCCCCCCCCCTCTCCCCTCACTCCCCCCCTTCCCCTTCCCCTCACCCCTTTTTCCCTTTCCCCCTTTTCCCCTCCCCCCAACTATTTTCCCCTTCCCCTTCTCACTCCCCCCCCTTCCCTCATCCCTCTTCCCCTTTCCCCCTCAACCCCCCCTTTCCCCTTTTCCCCTCATCCCTCTCCCATCATACCCCTCTCCCATAACTCCCCCTTTCCCCCACTCCCCTTTCCCCCCTTCCCCCCAACCCCCCTTTCCCCCTTTCCCCTCACTCCCCCCCCCTCAGAAACCGCCCCTTGCCATGTTTTAGAGGCAATTCCCGGGGTTTGGGAACGGGGAAGGGGAGGGGTTGTTGCCTCGATCAATACCGGTTTGTTGTGTGTGTGTTTGTGTGTGGTGTGTGGTTTTGGTGTGTCTGTGTCTGTGTGTGTTGTGGTTGGGTTTGGTGTGTGTGTGTGTTTTGGGGGTGTGGGGTGTGGGGAGGGGGTCTGTTGGTCTGGTGTCTGTGTCGTGTGTCTGTGTGGGGTGTGTGTGTGTGTTTTGTCTGTGTTTTTGGGGTGTTTTGGTGTGTGTGTGTTGTGGGGGGTTTTGTCTTTTGGTGAAGGGGTTGGTGTGGTTTTCCCTCGGGTTGTGTCTGTGTGTGTTTTGGTGTGTGTTTTTGTGTGTGTGTCGGGGTGTGTGTGTGTGTCTTGTGTGTGTGTTGTGTGGTGGGGTGTGTTGTCTGTGTGGTGTGTGTGTTGGGGTGTTTTCTGTGTGTGTGTGTGGGGTGTGTCGTGGGGTGGTTTTTCTCTTCTTTCTCTATTCAGGTATATTCTGGTGCACTCTCCCCTCTCCTCCTCTCTTTTCCCTCTCTCTCTTCGCTCTCTCTCTCTCTCTCTCTTTCCTTTTCTCTCTCCCCCATCTTTTTCGCCGGGGGCATTCTGTTTCACTCCCTCCCTCCCCCCCTTTTTTTTTTTCCCCTTTTCGCCTCTCTCTCTCTCTCTCCTCTCTCTTTTCTCTCTCTCTCCTTTCTCTCTCTCTCTCTCCCTCTCCCCCTCTCTCTCTCTTTTTCCCTCCCTCCCCCCCTTTTCCCTTTTCCCTTTCTTCTCTCACAAACACACATTCCCCTTTTTGACTTCTGTCCTCTTCCTCCCCCCCCTTTTCCCTTCCTTCCTCCTTCCCTTCCTCCCCCCCTCCCTTCCCCTCCTCCCCCCTCCCTCCCTTCCTCCCCCTTTCCCCTTTCCCCCCCCCCCTTCCCCCCCCCTTCCCCATCCACAAGGGAACAAAAAGAGCATACACACTAACTCACTAAGCTTGAGAGGGCGAAAAACAAAAAGGGAGAGAGGGGAGAGAGAGAGAGGAGGAGACGAGGGAGGAAGAGAGGAGAGAGAGAAAAATGTGGGCAGGCTTCCACCCCTTCCCCCCGCTTTTATTCTCTCTCTCTCTCTCTCTCTCTCTCTCTCTCTTCTCTCTCTCTTGTTTCACCCCCCTTTTCCCTCCTTTCCCCATCCTGCTAATAGAGGGGTTTCAGATTTCTCTCCTCCCCCCTCCCTCTCTCCCTCCCCCCCTCCCCTCCCTCCCTCCCCCTCCCCCCTTTCCCTCTTTCCCTCTCCCCTCCCCCCCCCCCCTTGACATTTGACCTCTCCCCCCTTCACTTTTAAAGGGCCGGGAAAAGGGTTCATTACAGGCCATTAGCTTTGACCTGCAAAACTACCGAAAAGGAAGGAGAGAGGGGGAGGGAGAAAAGGGGAGAGAGAGAGAGGGAGAGAGAGGAGAGAGAGAGGGGAGGAAAAGGAGGAGGGGAGAGGGGAGAGGAGGGAGGGGGAGGGGAGAGAGATTAAAGTTTAAAGGAGAGGAAGGAGGGAGAGGGGGCCCAGAGAGAAAGAGAGGAGGAGAGAGAGAGGGAGAGGGGAGAGGAGAAGGGGGAAAGGGGAGAGAGAGGAGAGAGGGGGAGGGGAGAGAGAGAGAGAGAGAGAGAGAGAGAATAGGGATGGGGATGGTTGAGGGGAATAGTTTGGTTCAAGGAAAGGATAGGGAGGTTAGGGTAGGGGTGAAGGGGTTTTGGGGAAGGGGGGAGGGGAGGGGAAAGAGGGGGGAAGAGGGGGAAAAGGGGGGGGAGGGGGTGACCAGGTGTAGCCAGAAGCCTTTAAAAAGGGGTTTGTAAACGATGAAAGGAGAAGAGAGGGGAGAAAAAGGGAGAGAGAGAGAGGAGGGGGAAGAGAGGAGGAAAACGAGAGAGAGAGAGAAAAAAAAGAGAGAGAGATATTAGCTAAAAAGTGACACATACAAAGCAATTTACTTCGCATAACAACACAAAATGGAGCAAATATCACAAAACAATACAAAATATGGACCAAATAATCTCAAACAAAACAAAGAAATACAAAGGGAAGACGTTAATGAGACAGCCGCCATTTTGCATTTTATTGACTCATATCTTAACTTTAATCCTCAATATCTCTCATAAAACCTCACTATTCTCTCTCCTCTCTCTCTCCGCGCCTGGGGGAGAGTGGCGCGGAGAGAGTGGTCCCAGGGGCGGCGTGTGGGGAGGCCCGGGGGAGGCAAAAAAGGGGCGTGAAGGCGGAGGCGGGGCAGGGCGGGGTAGGGCGGGGCGGGACAGCCTTCAAATCAATACTGAAGCCGAACGTGTCTCCGAATGGCTGGTTTTGGCGCTGGCTTTGGCTTGGTTTTCATTGTTGTTATCATTGTTAATATTTTCATTATTATTGTTAGTATTATCATTGTTAAAAAAATTGTTATTGTTGTTATTATTGTTTTGCTATTTTTATTATTATCATTACTATCATTATTATTAAAATTTTTAAATATTTTCATCCCTTTTTGTTTTCATTTTTTTTTATTGTTATTGTCGCTTTATGTAAAATGCCCCCGGGGTAGCGTAATACACTGCAAATACTACTAAAACTACTATACTACTACTTACTACTAATACACTACTATTTACTATACTACTTTTTTATTAATTTTCAAATACTTTTTCTTTTTTTCTTTCTACTTTTTTTGCTAATACTACTTTTGCTTACTACTACTACTAATACTATACTAATATACTACTCACTACTACTACTACTACTAACTACTACCAAATATTGTACTGTCGAAACAGAACTGTGTATGTATGTTGTATTTTTTGTGTTTATGTGGTGTTTTTTTTTTTGGGGTGTGTGTGGGTGTGTGTGACTGGGGTGTTTTGTGGGGTTTCATTGGGAAGTAAGGCAAAAACGGGCCAGTCAGTCTACTCTCCTCCTCTCTCTCTCTCTCTCTTTTCTCTCTCTCTTCCCCCCTCTTTTCTCTCCCTTCTCTCTCTCTCTCTCCTCTTTTTCCCTTCCCCTCTCTTCCCCTCACCCCCCTTTTCCCCCCCACACTTAAAAAACACCCATATCTCCCCCTTTTACACCCCTTCCCTAATAACCCCAAAGGGCCCCCCCCCCCCCCCCCCCTTTTTCCCACCCATCAAACCCATCATTGTCACCTCTCACCCCATCATCACCTCTCCCCTCCCTTCACACACCCTTCAACATGCATACCCATCACTGGTCATTTAACTACCTAATACCTCTCTCTCTCTCTCTCTCTCTCTCTCTCTCTCTCTCTCTCTCTCTCTCTCTCTCTCTCTCTCTCTCTCTCTCTCTCTTTTCTCTCTCTCTCTCTCTCTCTCTCTCTCTCTCTCTCTCTCTCTCCCTCTTCTCTCACACTTATTCCACATCCAATCACCTAATCAATCTCTAATCAAATCCTAATCAATCCCTAATCAAAACACATCCTTACAATCCTTTCCCAATCCTAAATTACCAAAACAACTCAAACATCACCCTTTTTTTTATATCCTCCTTTTTCCCAATCTCTTTTCCTAATCAAAACAACTCAACAATCACCTTTTACTCATCTATTTCCTTCTCTCCTTAATTCCAATCTCTTCTCCTAATCAAAACAACTCAACCAGCACCTTTTATTCATCTATTTCCTTCTCTCCTTAATTCTAATCGCTTCTCCTAATCAAAACAACTAAAAATCACACCCTTTTTATTTATTCTGTTTATACTCTCCATTTTTCTATTAAATTTTACTGATCAAAGCAACTGAAACATCACCTTTTGATTACTGTCTGTCCATTTTTGTCACCCATATATTTATTCTTTATCCCTTTATATCTATTTACTCCCTTTTCCTAATAACTTTTCCTAACCAAAAGAACTGAAAATCACAGTTTTATTAATTTATATCCTTTTCTCCCTTTTTCCAATAACTTTTCATCCTTCTCAGCCTTTTCCCAATCACTTTTCATCCTTCTCAGCCTTTTCCAATCACTTTTCATCCTTCTCAGCCTTTCCAATCAACTTTTCATCCTTCTCAGCCTTTTCCAATCACTTTTCATCCTTCTCAGCCTTTTCCTAAACACTTTTCATCCTTCTCAGCCTTTTCCCAATCACTTTTCATCCTTCTCAGCCTTTCCAATCACTTTTCATCCTTCTCAGCCTTTTACCAATCACTTTTCATCCTTTTCTCAGCCTTTTCCCAATCACTTTTCATCCTTCTCAGCCTTTTCCAATCACTTTTCATCGCCTTTTTCTTCCTTCTGTTCCAACACTTTTTCATCCTTCTCAGCCTTTTTCTAATCACTTTTCATCCTTCTCAGCCTTTTTCCAATCACTTTTCATCCTTCTCAGCCTTTTCCTAAACACTTTTCATCCTTATCAACCTTTTCCAATCACTTTTCATCCTTCTCAGCCTTTTCCAATCACTTTTCATCCTTTACTTCAACCTTTTTCTCCCCAATCACTTTTCATCCTTCTCAGCCTTTTCCAATCACTTCATCCTTATCAACCTTTTCCAATCACTTTTCATCCTTCTCAACCTTTTCCAATCACTTTTCATCCTTCTCAGCCTTTTCCAAATCACTTTTCATCCTTATCAGCCTTTCCCAATCACTTTTCATCCTTCTCAGCCTTTTCCTAAACACTTTTAATCCTTCTCAGCCTTTTCCTAAACACTTTTCATCCTTCTCAGCCTTTTCCTAAACACTTTTCATCCTCCTCAGCCTTTTCCTAAACATTTTTCATCCTTCTCAGCCTTTTCCAATCACTTTTCATCCTTCTCAACCTTTTCCTAATAACTTTTCCTCACCAAAACACCAAAATTACACTAATACTACTAATTTTCTCACCCTTCCTATTGATAACAACTCAAATTTACACCCTTCTATTTATCATACTACTTTTTTCTCTTGTTTTCAGGTCCACCTTCAATCACACTTTACTATGAACGGCGTGTGTATTTTATCATCCATTTTATCAACCCATTTTTCCACCCATTTTGTCAACCATTCATCCACCCATTTTGTCACCCAGTTTTCACCCATTTTGTCACCCATTCATCCACCCATTCATCTACCCATTTTGTCACCCATTCATCCACCCATTCATCTACCCATTTTGTCACCCATTCATCCACCCATTCATCTACCCATTTTGTCACCCATTCATCCACCCATTCATCTACCCATTTTGTCACCCATTCATCCACCCATTCATCTACCCATTTTGTCACCCATTCATCCACCCATTCATCCACCCTTTTTGTCACCCATTCATCCACCCTCATCCTACCCATTTTGTCACCCATTATCCACCCCCATTCATCTACCATTTTGTCACCCATTCATCCACCATTAATCTACCATTTTGTCACCCTTCATCAACCATATCCACCCATTTTGTCACCCATTCATCCACCCTTCACCACCCATTTGTCACCCATTCATCCAACCATTCATCCACCCATTTTGTCACCCATTCATCCACCCATTCATCCACCCATTTTGTCACCCATTCATCCACCCATTTTGTCACCTATTCATCCAACCATTCATCCACCCATTTTGTCACCCATTCATTCACCCATTTTGTCACCCATTCATCCACCCATTTTGTCACCCATTCATCCACCCATTCATCCACCCATTTTGTCACCCATTCATCCACCCAATTTGTCACCCATTCATCCACCCTTCTTTTCACCCATTTTTCCACCCATTCATCCACCCATTAATTCCCCCATTTTCCCCATTGCGTCCCCAGGTCCACCTCAAATCCCACTTTATTATGAACGGCGTGTGTGTGCGGTGGCGCGGCTATGTGGATCTGGAGAGGTTGGATGGAGTGGGCTGCCTGGAGTACGATGAGGACACTGCCAGGCTGGAGGACGCGTTGCTGAGAGAGGAACTCGAAAAGTACAAGGCCAGATTGAGGGATTTTGATGACAAGCAGCGATCGTTTAAGGTAAGAGGAATAGAGTTAGATAGTGTTAGAGGTGGTTAGAGTTAGATATAGTGTTAGAGACTGTTAGAGAGAGAGAAAGAGAGAGAGAGAGAGAAGAGAGAAGTATAAGGCCAGATTGAGGGATTTTGATGACAAGCAGCGATCGTTTAAAGTAAGGGAAGTAGTGGTAGTGTTAGTGGTGGTTAGAGATAGTGTTAGAGAGAGAGAGATAAGATAAGATACTTTGATCCTAACTAGACACTTTGCAAGTACCAACTACAAGGTTATTGACTATATAAAGCGCCACCACGCCAGGACGAACTTGGTGGACTCGAACCGCTGACCGAGAGAGAGAGAGAGAGAGAGAGGAGAGAGAGAGAGAGAGAGAGAGAGAGAGAGAGAGAGAGATGACTAGTAGCGATCGTTTAAGGTAAGATGAATAGTGTTAGAGTATTGGTGTTGGAGATAGTGTTAGAGGGGGTTATTGTTAGAGAGGGTTAGAGTTAGAAAGAGAGAAAGAGAGAGATAAAATTACAATTAGTGGTCGTTCAAGGTAAGAGAAATGGAGTTAGAATATTGGTGTTAGTGTTAGTGTTAGTGTAAGAGAGAGTTAGTGTTAGAGATAGTGGTAGAGAGAGAGAGAGAGAGAGAGAGAGAGAGAGAGAGAGAGAGAGAGAGAGAGAGAGAGGAGAGAGAGAGGAGAGAGAGAGAAGGAAAAAAAAACCAATCAGTGTTAGTTCAAGGTATGAAAATTAAAGTTCGAGAGAGAAAAAGAAAGAATGAAAAGAGAGAGAGAGAGAGAGAGAGAGAGAGAGAGAGAGAGAGAGAGAGAGAGAGAGAGAGAGAGAGAGAGAGAGAGAGAGAGAGAGAGAGAGAGAGAGAGAGAGAGAGAATGAAAAAGAAAGGAAAGCAGAAAACAACATGCATGATCAAACAAAAACGAGAGAAAAATTAGGAAAAAATGGAGAGGAAAAAGATATTACCCTTTTTTCCTCCTTTTCTTTATTCTTTTCTTTATTCTTTTATTTATTCTTTACTATTCTTTATTTATTTTCTTTATGCATTATGTCCTTCCCTCCACGCAGCCCTTCGCCACAGCCTCCACCGCCAAGTAAACAAGCAAGCAAGTAAACAAGCAAGCAAGTAAACAAGCAAGCAAGTAAACAATCAAGCAAGTAAACAAGCAAGCAAGTAAACAAGCAAGCAAGTAAACAACAAACAAGTAAACAAGCAAGCAAGTAAACAAGCAAACAAGTAAACAAGCAAGTAAACAACAAACAAGTAAACAACAAACAAGTAAACAAGCAAGCAAGCAAACAAGTAAACAAGCAAGCAAGTAAACAACAAACAAGTAAACAAGCAAGCAAGCAAACAAGCAAGCAAGCAAACAAGTAAACAAGCAAGTAAACAACAAACAAGTAAACAACAAACAAGTAAACAACAAACAAGTAAACAAGCAAGCAAGCAAACAAGTAAACAAGCAAGCAAGTAAACAACAAGGAAGTAAACAAGCAAGCAAGTAAACAAGCAAACAAGTAAACAAGCAAGCAAGTAAACAAGCAAACAAGTAAACAAGTAAACAACAAACAAGTAAACAACAAACAAGTAAACAAGCAAGCAAGTAAACAACAAACAAGAAAGAAAAAAAACTAAAGAAAATGAAAAAAAGAAAAAAAGGAAACTCATATTTGAGGTTCTTTTCACCACCATAAGAGAGAGAGAGAGAGAGAGAGAGAGAGAGAGAGAGAGAGAGAGAGAGAGAGAGAGAGAGAGAGAGAGAGAGAGAGAGAGAGAGAGAGAGAGACTGCAGTACCAAACAGACAAAAATGGAAATAAAGAAATACAAGCTAACAAACAAACAAACAAACAAACAAACAAACAAACAAGCAGCATCGACAATAATAGAAAAAGAAATGATAAAGAAGAATTATAAATAGAAGAATTATTAAAGAATCTTGATAATCCCAGAACAAAAAAGTAACAATTACATTTGAGTATAAAAGAAAAAGAAGAAGAACAACAACAATAACAAAAACAACAACAACAGCAAACAACAACACACAACAGACAACAAACAAACAGCAACAACAAAGCAAACAACAAACAACAACAACAGCAACAACACAACACAACAACAACAAACACAACAACAACAACACCACAACAACAACAACAACAACAACAACACAACGCAACAACAAAACAACAACAACAACAACAACAAACAAACAACACACACAAAAACAAACAACAACAACTAACAAACAACAACAACAACAACAAACACAACTAACAACACAACAACAACAACAAACACAATACAACAAGCAACAACAACAACAACAACAACAATAACTACAACCACAACAAACAAACAACAACAACACACAACAACAACACAACAAAACACACAACAACAACAACAACAATAACAACAACAACAACAACACAACACACAAAACAACAACAACAACAAACACAACAACAAAACACAACTACACAACAACAACAGCAACAACAAAACCAACAACAACAAACACAACAACAACAACAACAAACAACAACAACAAACAACAACAACAACAACACAACAACAAACAACAACACACTACAACACACAACAACAATACAACAACAACAATACAACAAACAACACAACAACAAACAACAACAAAAACAGCAACAACAAACAAACTAAACTAAACACTAAACACAAAACAACAACAACAACACAAACAACACAACAACAACAAATCAACAACAACAACTAACAAACAAAATATACAAAGACAAAAACAACAACAAACACAAAAAACACGAAAGAGAAGAAATTTGTAAATAGAAATTACATGCACAAATGTGAGGATTCAAATAATTGGGAGCAATCAACAATCTCGTTATTATAAGAAACAATAAATTTTTTTTTATATCCATTTCTATCTTCTGTTTTTGATATTTGTTCTAATCTATTTTTTGGTTGTTCTAGAATCTATCGAACACAATCTATAACATATATTATATCTTATAATATCTCTACCTTTCTATCTATCTATATTTATCTATCTATCTATTCAATACGAACCACTATCTATCTATCTAATATTATCTACATATCGTATCTATCATCATATATCACTATCATTATCTAATCATTACTATCATTTAAGTATCAGTCTGCGTTGTGTTTATCTATTTGAAAGGAATAACATTGAGGTCTGTAGTATAGGCCTGGGAGAGAGAGAGAGAGAGAGAGAGAGAGAGAGAGAGAGAGAGAGAGAGAGAGAGAGAGAGAGAGAGAGAGAGAGAGAGAGAGAGAGAGGAGAGAGAGAGAGAGAGAGAGAGAGAGAGAGAGAGAGAGAGAGAGAGAGAGAGAGAGAGAGAGGAAAAAAAAAATAGAGAGAGAGAGAGTCGTTATTGCTGTTGCTTCCTCACAGGTGAAGTAGTTCCTCATTTGTGATTATTTATCATTGTCATTATTGTCATTATTATTATTTTTATTATTATTATTATTATTATTGTTATTATTATTGTTATTATTATTATTATTATTATTATTATTATTGTCATTATTATTATTATTATCATCATTATTACTATTATCATTATTTTTATTTATTATTTTATCATTATCACAATTACTATTAGTCATTATTATTTTTTTTAATTATATGTATCATTATCTTAATTATTATGATTATTGTCAATATCTACATTCAGAAATACAGATTTATATTTATCATTATTGTTATATCATTAATTTTAGTTTTGAAAATATCTTCAATTCCGATAATGATTGTATTCAAGACATTTGCCAAGTAATCTAATCATAATCTATAAGAAGCTTTGAAATAATTGAAATAGTCACATTATTATTATTATTATTATTTTATCATAGCCATTTTTATTTGTCTATAATTGTTATCTTAGTATTCATATTAATTTTGTTATTTTTATTTTATACAATTAACTCCTTCACGCCCAGATCTTTCCTTTGCTATAAAAAATCGTCTGTTGTCAGCCATAAAATTACGAAAAGTAACTAAATATACCAAATTAGATAGTGAACAAGGATACTAAACAGATCATATCTATTAAAACATTGCTTATATTCACTAAAAATCGTATAATGGCACCCAAATTACAATGGAAATGACGTTCTGGGTCTCAAGGGGTTAATGTAAATAGGGAATAAAATAATACGCTTCCCGTTTTCTTCGTCTTGTGTTTTGTTTTGGTGCCCATGTTCTTTCCGGCCTCCGTTTTCTATGCTTCCTTTGAGGGGTCACTGTGCTAGTTAACTCGTGCTAAGTAAGAGGTTTTTATTGCCATAATATCCTACTCGCATTTATTTCCCGATCGTCTTATGTCTATGGGTGTGTTGTTACGGTCTCCTGATTCTTTCTACTTCCCTCCTTTATCACCTTGTCCTCTTATTCTCTTATTCTGGTCCTATTCTCTCTATCTTTCTGTCTTTCCTTTGTACAGTAACTCTTTGTATATTTGTAAATGTTTCTGTAAAATAAAGAAAAAATATATGTTCTTTGTGTTACTTTCGAGAGAGAGAGAGAGAGAGAGAGAGAGAGAGAGAGAGAGAGAGAGAGAGAGTATTAACCCAACTTTTTTCCCTTTCTCAAAAATGAAAATACTTTTACTCCATACAATTTTCATCAAAGCAAAAAAAAATGACAAAAAATAAGAAAAAATGACAAAAAATAAGAAAAAATGACAAAAAATAAGAAAAAATGACAAAAAATAAGAAAAAATGACAAAAAAATAAGAAAAAAATGACAAAAAATAGAAAAAATGACAAAAAATAAGAAAAAATGACAAAAAATAAGAAAAAATGACAAAAAATAAGAAAAAATGACAAAAAATAAGAAAAAATGACAAAAAATAAGAAAAAATGACAAAAAATAAGAAAAAATGACAAAACAGCAAGAAAAAATGACAAAAAATAAGAAAAAATGACAAAAAATAAGAAAAAATGACAAAAAATAAGAAAAAATGACAAAAAATAAGAAAAAATGACAAAACAGCAAGAAAAAATGACAAAAAATAAGAAAAAATGACAAAAAATAAGAAAAAATGACAAAAAATAAGAAAAAATGACAAAAAATAAGAAAAAATGACAAAACAGCAAGAAAATTAATCTCAACTTGATTGTAAAACAAAACCAAACAAGAAATTATCGAAAAAAGAATATTGAAAACAAACAACATGAACACAACAACGACGAAAAAAATAACCAAACAACTATCGATATGATTACTGAGATGAGAACAAAACAAAACGATAAATTTAAAACAGAATCATGAGCAGAATTGAACATTGGCGAATTAATGTTGATGATCCACAAAGGAAGGACTAATTAAAAGTAAGATTGTTATTAAGTGATCTTGACAAGTTTGTGAACGGCTGACTTGTTTTTGATTGGCGCTAATTGGACCTTGGAGAGGGAGAAGAAATTGACTCTAACCACAAAGAAAGATTTAGTGAACAGAGAACTTTGGAGGAGGAGAGGAAGATGAATAAAAATAAGAAGAAGATGAATAAAAATAAGAGGAAGAAGATGGAGGAGGAGGAGGAGGAGGAGAGGAAGATGAATAAAAATAAGTGGAAGAAGATGGAGGAGGAGGAGGAGGAGGAGAGGAAGATGAATAAAAATAAGTGGAAGAAGATGGAGGAGGAGGAGGAGGAGGAGAGGAAGATGAATAAAAATAAGAGGAAGATGATGGAGGAGGAGGAGAGGAAGATGAATAAAAATAAGAGGAAGATGATGGAGGAGGAGGAGAGGAAGATGAATAAAATAAGAGGAAGAGATGAGGAGGATAGGAGAGGAAGATGAATAAAAATAAGAGGAAGATGATGGAGGAGGAGGAGAGGAAGATGAATAAAAATAAGAGGAAGATGATGGAGGAGGAGGAGAGGAAGATGAATAAAAATAAGTGGAAGATGATGGAGGAGGAGGAGAGGAGAGGAAGATGAATAAGAACAAGAGGAAGATGATGAAGGATATATAGAAGAAGAAGAAGATGGAGGAGGAGGAGGAGGAGGAGAGGAAGATGAATAAGAACAAGAGGAAGATGATGAAGGGAATATAGAAGAAGAAGAAGATGGAGGAGGAGGAGGAGGAGAGGAAGAAGAATAAGAACAAGAGGAAGATGATGAAGGGAATATAGAAGAAGAAGAAGAAGGAGGAGGAGGAGGAGGAGAGGAAGATGAATAAGAACAAAAGAAAGAAGAGGAAGAAGAAGAAGAAGAAGAAGATGGAGGAGAAGGGTGTGGTGAGGAAAGAATTAACCAAAATTAATCCGGAAAATTCTTCTACTAGTAAACTTGGCAAATCGTGTCTGACAAAAAAAATATATAAGATTACGAAAATCGAAATCATTACAAAAATTACATCGAAAAATCTGAAAAAATACATGTAAGATGAAAGTGATGATAATAATAATGAATGATGATGATAATAGTGATAATAATAATGATCATAGTAACACAGGAATTGTTTACTAAGCTAATGCAAAAGCAGATCAGAAGAAAAAAATAAACAGTAAGAAATAAAATAAAAAACCTGAAGAAGAAATGAAAGAAATACATCAAATAACAATAAAATTTCTGCCTATAAAAATAAAAAATAAAATAAATAAAAATAAATAAAATAAGTAAATAAAAATAAAATAGAGAAATAAATCAAAGAAATTAATGGAGAGACATGAATAGAATTGTGACAGAGAGAATAACAAAAATAATACCAAGAAATGAATCAAAGTAACAATACACTTAGCAAATGACAAAAACGAACATTATCTTTGAACAAATGAGAAATTGATATTAAATTATGATAAATACACCAAATGAGGAAAGAAAAGAATTTTGATTGAGGTTAAATAAAGGCCACAACTAGTTAACATCTGTCAAACACATAATGGATCACAATATAATGATGATAGACAGAAAAATCAGAAATCACTTTAAAAGAAATCTGAAGTAACAATAATAAACAGATATAATTGAAGAAAAAAAATTGAGATAACTGAGAAAATAATACATGAAGCTCCAAGGTGAGAGAGAGAGATTTGAGAGAGAGATAAAAGAAAAACGATTTGAGTGAAAGAAAAGAAAAAAGAATGAGTAGAATGCTCCTAACAAAAAAATATAGTAGTAGTAGTAGTAGTAGTAGTAGTAGGGGTGGTGGTAGTAGTAGTAGTAGTAGTAGTAGGGGTGGTGGTAGTAGTAGTAGTAGTAGGGGTGGTGGTAGTAGTAGTAGTAGTAGTAGTGGTGGTAGTAGTAGTAGTAGTAGTAGCAATGACAATAATATCAATAAAAATCCCCAACACACACACCACTCCGTAAGGGAACTCCGTAGTGTAAGGGTTAGCACGCTCGGCTCACAACCGAGAAGTCCCGGATTCGATCCCCTGGCGGAGCGAAGACAGACGGGTGGTCTTCTTAAAACCCGAGCCCCTGTCCACCCAGCAGTGAATGGGTACCGGGTATTAGCCGGGGGTTTGTGACCAGCCTCCCGGGATGATGGTTTCGGCCAGCATTAAGAACTAAGGATG
This sequence comes from Chionoecetes opilio, assembly GCA_016584305.1. NCBI lineage: Eukaryota > Metazoa > Arthropoda > Malacostraca > Decapoda > Majidae > Chionoecetes > Chionoecetes opilio. The sequence continues at coordinate 177,873 of JACEEZ010008581.1, forward strand.
AATGATAAAAAATGTTGATATGGAGACGGGGCCATACGAGCGTCGCTCTGGCCCTGTAAAATACAACTAGATGAATACACACCACACACACACACACACACACACACCACACACCACACACAAACACACACACACACAACACACACACACACACACACACACACACACACACACACACCACACACACATACACACACACACACACACACACACACACACACATACACACACACACCACATACACACACACACACACACACACATACACACACACACACACACACACACACATACACACACACACACACACACACACACACACACACACACACACACACACACACACACACACACACACACACACACACACACACACACACAACACACAACACACACACACACATACACACACACACACACACACACACACATACACACACACACCACACACACACACAAAACACACACACCACACACACACACACACACACACCACACACACACACACACACACACACACACACACACACACACACACACACACACATACACACACACACACACACAAAACACACACACACACACACACATACACACACACACACACACACACACACATACACACACACACACACACACACACACACACCCCACACACACACACAACAACACACACACACACACACACACACACACCACACACACACACACACACACATAACACACACACACACACACACACACACACACACACACATAAAAAATTAATAAAGGTTTTAAACATAATAATAATAAAATAAATATAATAATAATAAAAGTAATAATCAAGTCAATATAAGAAACAAAAGAACAAAAAAGTAAACACCTCAACAATTATCATCAACAAATAAATCAAACCTTTAGTCTCTTCTCTACACATCAAAAAATATAATAAGTTAATATACGAACAAAGTAATATAACCTAAAACTTAAAACATAATCTTAGAATATAATCTGAAAACTAAAACCTTGACAATCTATCACCAACAATTTAATTAAACCATTCGTCTCTTCTCTACACATACACAACTATAATGAAGAATATATAATAACTAAAAGATACAACGCCTCGACAAACTACCATCTAAAAATAATAATAACAATAATGATAAGAAGAACAAGAAGAATTAGCCTCTTCTTTACACATCAAAAAATAAAATGAAGTCACTATAAGAACAAGAAGCTACCATGCCTCGACAAACTACCACTTAAAAATAAAATAAAGTATAAGAAAGATGAAGAAAAACTGGCAGTAAGCCGCCACCACCACCACCACTCTGCCAGCTGTCAAGGCGTGTATAAGAGTGGCTGCGAGGAACACCCAATTACTCGCAGCGACACAGGCGGACACCCAGAGCGCGGTTATCAGGTGAGTGGTGTGAGTTGTGACTTGTGAGTGTGTGTGAGTTAGTGAGTGAGTAAGTGAGTGAGCTAGGAGAGAGAGAGAGAGAGAGAGAGAGAGAGAGAGAGAGAGAGAGAGAGAGAGAGAGAGAGAGAGAGAGAGAGAGAGAGAGAGAGAGCAGTTTTGTGTGATGTATTTTATAGTTTGTGCGTGTGTGAGAGAGAGAACAGTTTTGTGTGATGTATTTTATAGTTTGTGCGTGTGTGTGAGAGAGAGAGAGAGAGAGAGAGAGAGAGAGAGAGAGAGAGAGAGAGAGAGAGAGAGAGAGAGAGAGAGAGAGAGGTGTCTTGTGTAATATATAAGGTATGTATATATTATAATATGTATGATATGCGTAATAATATGTAATGATAATGTAGTATATGTATATGTGTGTGTGTGTGTGTGTGTGTGTGAGAGAGAGAGAGAGAGAGAGAGGATAATTTGTTCTCTCTTCCTCTCTCTTGTTTCTTTCCTGTAATTATTCACTAGTTATTTTCATCTTTATCATTATTATTATTGTCAGAATCATCATTGTAATTGTTATCATTATAGGGTTTTCTTACACACACAGACACACACACACACACCCACACACACACACACACGCACTGAGGTCCTTAAACGCGAAACTAAATGAAGCTAAACAAGAAAACTGTAACACAAACAAATTTAAACGAGTATTAATTAATCATAAAACAAGTGGCGATGGTGGTTGAAGGGGGGAGTGAGTTGCCAGCTACCCTTTATGTCAACACTATTATATCCCGCACGAGGTCTAATGGTCAGCTAATCACCCCATGAACACGAATAGGTATAATTGGAGCAGCCAGAAGGACGGAGAGAGGGAGAGAGGGAGGGAGGGTTGAAAGGGCAGCTGACTCCACCTTTGTTTTGAGCACGTTAAGTGGAAAATGACTGCCTGGCAACCGTCTGCTCCACCACCATCACCACCAACATTAAAAAACTTCATAAAAAACGTACATAATCGCTGTTTTAGACCTCGTAATAAGTACATGGATATTATATTACCTTGATAAACTCCTGTAATTACCTGAACCACCATTTAGAGCACGTAAAAAACAGTGCAGATGTAAAATTATTAAGTGGGGTAATTGTGATCCCGTTGAAATGTCGGCGGCGGTCATCGTCAACTTGTAAACAAAGGCGGAAGGTTTTGTTGTGAGCCGAGTTACCCAAGTGTGTTTACAGCTCCCGGGGCCCTTTGTGCGTGGATATTGATCTTCTGGCATAATAGGTAAGTGTCCAAAGAGCCATACTTGTGCCCGAAAGGTCCTTGATGTGAGAGGGAGAGAGAGAGAGAGAGGGGGGGAGGGAGAGTGGGTATGAAGTGAGTATTTATGTTGACTTGAAGAGCTTAAGGAGGCTATGCTTCTAAAAGTGATCCATTATACCTCTCTCTCTCTCTCTCTCTCTCTCTCTCTTCTCTCTCTCTCTCTCTCTCTCTCTCTCTCTCTCTCTCTCTCTCTCTCTCCCAAACCTCATAACACATCCTTATGCTCATTCCCACATCATCATAATTTATCTCATCAATTCATCAATTTTACATAAACATCATCAATTCTGCCACTGGTAAAGTTTATTTTAGTGACCGGCCTCTCCATTTTCAGACGAAACTATATTTTTCTGATAGATTTTGATGTGTTTTGAAAGAATCTGACCGTTGTTTTTCTTGGCAATTACTACACCTATTCACTCTCAAATTAAAACAACTGAACTTCAAATTAAAACAAGTGAATCTCAAATTTAAACTACTGAAGTTTGAATTAAAACAACTGAAGTTTAGATTAAAACAACTGAAGTTTAAATTAAAACAACTGAAGTTTGAATTAAAACAACTGAAGTTTAAATTAAAACAACTGAAGTTTATATTAAAATAACTGAACCGAACCTCAAATTAAAATAACAATTTCAAAATAAAATAATTGAATTTCAAATTAAAAGAAAAAATTCATCAATTATATTTTGAAATTCATTTGTTTTATTTTGAAGTTCCGTTGTTCTAATTTGAGAGTGAAAAGGTGTATTATGAAAACACCCAGAAAAGTAACATATTTTTTCCTGCAAACTTTTTCTTATCTTTACCAGAGTGCTGCCAGCAAAGGGAAGAGAGGGAAAAAATTATTTATGAAAAGATATACCATTCTTTTAAATATTTGTACACAGCATACTACATAGACAAAGCAACACAGGATGAAGTAACGTATAGCTATTCCGTGTATGTTAGTACACATACTGTAGTTATACAAAAGAAAACATAATTGTTTGGCACTCAAAATTTTTTGGCACTCAAAAACTTTTAGGACTCAAATGTTTTTGGCACTCAAATTTTTTTGACTCAAATTTGTTGGCATAATAATATTTGGCACTCAAAAATGTTTGCCTCAACATTTTTTGGCACGCACATTTTTTTGGCACTCAAAAATTGTTTGGCACACAAAAAAATTGGCACTCAAAATTCTTTGGCACTTTAAACATTTTTGGCACAAATTCTTTTGGCATTTTATAGCTAGCGAGTGAGGGAGGAGTGACAGCCTGGGGCTACTATGTAGTACCCCCATAATTTTATTTTTGAATGCCAAATATTTTGAATGCCAAAAAATTTTGAGTGCCAAAAATGTAACTTGTTTTCTGGAACGTTTTCTGTATGTCGCGTTTACTCTTGAACCCGTCAGGTCAGGTTAGCCGAAAACCGTTAGTTTACCGTTAGTGCTTGATGACTTTCCCAAGCACGTGTAGGAACTGTGTAGGAATCACAATGAGTGTATTTTCGAGAGAATCCTGTGGTTAGTTTAGTTTCGGAGCTACAGCCAAGCGTCTTCACTCGGAAACCACATGCTCCCATAGAGTTGAGGAATATACCGCTCGACCCGCGGTCTGGACTGCGCTGTTAGCGACGGCGGAGTTTCATCTATTAATTCTTGGTAGATAATATTTCTCCGTGATTTTGACCGAAGTAACAGTTTTTCAAGAGGTTTTAAGGTTAGTATAAAATGTATATGACAAAAGATTAGTCTTTCATAAGGTAGTAAACGAGATAAGGCAAGGTCACTAAAACGAATCTTAACCCTTCCATTTAATAATAATAATAATAATAAGAATTTTTTTATCACCCCGAGGCACACAGGAAATAACAACATGACACAGAGTTAACTTAAGTACTAAAGCAAATAAAAATAATAAAAAA
>JACEEZ010008581.1:187500-190000 GCA_016584305.1 Chionoecetes opilio
CAATCAGCCAGTCACTCAGTCAGTCAATCACCCAGTCACTTATACTTATCACTTAACTTATCACTTACTTATATACACTTAACCTATACAATTAACTTACAAATAAACACAAATAAACACAAATAACAAATAAAACCGCATATCATTATTTCATCATCAAAACAACAATATTCCCATTAAGATGATCAAAATACGAGAGAAAGTGAAAATATAGATAAACACTGAACTAACAAATAAACGCAAATAAGGAATATAAAACAAAACCTCATATAATATTTCATCATCATAACAACAATATTCCCATTAAGATGATCAAAATAAGAGAGAATGACGAAAAAAAAAAGGAGTCTCAATTTAGTACTCCGTTGGTAGCCGTGAATTCATCAACATACGCCTTTGTTTACATTGTGGCGTGTGTGTGTCCGTGTGTCCGTGTCTCCTGGGGGCGTGGTGCTCCTACTGTGACCTGTGACCTGGGTGAGTGTTATGTAGCTTGCTGGGTCATCTTGGGTCACAGGGAAGGTAACAAAGAGGGAAAATAAGGTGAAATGTGAGTGAGAACAAGTGTGTGGTGCGTTAATGGTTACAGGGAGTTTCGTACACAAGTTGTTTCGTACCCAGGTTTTGTTAAGTTGTTTCGTACACTGATTTTGAGTTTTTTCGTACATACCTGGGGTCGTTTCGTAACTCTAGTAGTCAAGTTCAACTCTGAGCTGAGTGTACGAAACGACTATGGTTTCATATAGACTACGAAACAACTTTTTGGTGTACGAATCTACTGGTGTACGAAACAACTTGTGTACGAACTGACTGCACCCCCGTTGATGCCTCCTGTTTATTCTCTCTCTCCCATTGACCAGGATATTATAATAGTGGTTGAACACATTGTTACTCAGATCCTGGAGAAGCGCTGTAACCCCGTCCAAGTACAGTCAATCATCCAGTCAGTCAGTCAATCACCCAGTCAGTCAGTCAATCACCCAGTCAGTCAGTCAATCACCCAGTCAGTCAGTCAATCACCCAGTCAATCAGTCAATCACCCAGTCAGTCAGTCAAGAGTGTAGAAGCACTTTGGCGTGTTTCTACTCTACGTGTTGTGAAAGTGTACCTTACTACCTGGTGTTAGGACAGTGGGTAACATTTCGCTAGTAGGCATTCACCGATTTCGAGGCCGATACTTAGTTTTCCTGAACAGTTTTGGTGTTTTGAATGATTCTGGCACTCGTTTTTGTCGGAAATATTTGTTTGTTTACAGGTGTGGGAGTGCCCGGCTGCCCGCATCGGCCCGCAAACCTTGTTCAATTTCGCACTGCCATAGTTTTAATAAAAAAAATCTTGACATCATCTGAGACTAAACACCGAACACCCCACCTCTAACCTAAACTAACCTAATCTGATTTAACCTAACTTAACCGTTTCTGGCTGAAATAACGGTAGATTTTGGGTAGTACATGTAACGCCATTATTATTCAATTGCACCTTGGGAAATCGGGTTCAAAATACTCAGAATGAAGAAATCTACGCGATGATGTAGGTAAGAATCCCAGGACGTTTGAAAGCCCACTACCGAAATAATACCGGGACAGCTACGCGGCGCTATAGATGCAGTCTCCCCCACACCCAGAAAACCTAATTTCTCGCGTCCCCATAGCTTTACAACACGTCTGTCCTTATATTATAGTTGCAGGACATTTTTGAGTACCCATGAAATTAATATAGAGCTAGAATGCATAGTTTCGGGAGTGTGGACCTAATCTCCATAATTAATCCTTCACCACAAACTCATACCGCGGAATAGCTGAATGTGTGAACCTAAACTCCACATTTACTCCACCATCACAATCATACCACGGAATGACTCACATTGGAGTGGATTTGTACAATAATAAATATATGAAATGATAAACAGTTAGACATATATTGGGGTGTACAGTAACTAATTATAAACATCGCACCGTGTCCAATGCCCCCCTTCCCCCTCCCCCACCCCCAAAAAAAACCCAAGGTATTATTTTGCTTGTTTAAGGTGAGGTGCATGGCCACAGTGTTCGTATCCGTATCTATGAGTGTGTGTGGGTGTATTTGTATGTGTGTGATAAGTGTGTGTGTGTGTGGGTGTGTGTGTGTGGGTGTGTGTGGGTGTGTGTGTGTGTGGTGGTGTCTGTGTGTGTGTGTCCATTTTCTGCGGGTTGATATCTTTGTTATATTCATTATTATCTGTTTTTATTGTTATCACTGTTATCATTATCATTGTTAAGTATTTTTTGTTCAATATTTGCTTGTCTTCTTTCTCTTCTCCTTAGTGATGAGTGGGATTCATTAACATTATTTATTTGTATGTTTGAATGTATTTGTATAATTCGCTCACTACTCACTTTCATTGTGGCGAGGTGACCATTTGTATCGACAGTCACCTCGCTGTTAGTACGTGCGAATTATTTGAATAGGATCTACGTCTGGTTTTTCTTCTCTCTCTCTCTCTCCTCTCTCTCTCTCTCTC
>JACEEZ010008581.1:202500-205000 GCA_016584305.1 Chionoecetes opilio
CTTCTAAATTCAGCTGTTTTTTTATCATATTCCTTATTTCAGTAAACTAGCAAAATTTGACTGATATTTGATCCCCAAAGAAGGGAATATTAACTTCTTTAAATTCAGCTGTATTTTATCATATTAACCAATTACAGAAAACTGGCATAATTGACTGATTTTTTGTGCCAAGAGAAGGGAAATTACCTTCTTCTAAATTCAGCTGATTTTAATTATTAAACCATATTATCAGGAAAAACTGGCATATGACTGATTTTTGATGCAGGAAATGGAATCTCCTTTTTCTAAATTCAGCTGTTTTTATCATATTTAACCATAATCAGGTAAACATAGGCATCATTGACTGATATTTGATGTCAGAAAAGGGAAACTACCTTCTTCAAAATTTTCAGCTGTTTTTTCATATTTAACCTTATTACAGGAAAACAAGGCATCATTTTAAGATGGATTTTAACCTTTGAGGCCCAGAGCGTAATTTTTTTTTTTGAAAATTTGGGTACCTTTAGACGATTTTTGGGAATAAAAGCAATTTTTATGTTGACCGTTAGTATCCTTGTCGACTAACTCATTTGGTATTAGTTTTTTTTTTTCGAAATTTTATGGTCGAAAACATACGTTTTTTTTTTTAAAAGGAAAATCTGGGCTAAAGGGGGTTTAAGAGAGAGAGAGAGAGGAGAGAGGGGGAGAGAGAGAAGGGGGAGAGGGGGAAGGGAAGAGAGAGAGGGGGAAAGGGGGGAAGAAAAATCCGGGGGGGGGGGGGGCGGGGCGTAAAGGGGGTTTAAAGATAAAATGGAATTTCGCCTCTTTAAAAAAAAATAGAATGAAAAGTTTATATACAATAAAGGCCTTTGAATTTTTGTAAGGAAAAGACAATTTATACTTAAAAAGGAAAACAAAGAAACTAAAAAAACAATTAAATAAAACCAAAAAACTTTTGACCGAAAAAATTTAAAAAAAAAAACAAACCCCAAAAAAATTTTAAAAAAAAAATTAAAAAAAAAAAAGGAACACCACCACAAACCCCCACACCACAACCCCACACACACAACCACACACACACACACACACCACACACCCAAAACACCACACACACACACACCACACACACAAAACACACACACACCCCCAAAAAACACACACACCAAACACACACACACAACACACACAACCACACACACACACACACACACACACACACACAACACACACACACACACACACACACACACACACACAAACCCCCACACACACACACACACACACACACACACCCCAACACACAACACACACAACACACACACACACACACACAAAAACACACACACACCACACACCAAAAACACACCCACACCACAACACACAACCCCCCACCACACACACACAAACCACACACAACCCCCACCACACCCACACAAACACAACCCACAAACACACACCCCACAACACACACCCACACCCCACACACAACACACACAACCCCCACAACCCCCCACACACACACAACACACACACAAAACACAACACCCACACACCAAAACACCACACACCAAAACACACCCCACACACACACAAACCCCAACACACACCCCCACCAAAACCACACACCAAAACCCCACACACACACCCACCCCCACACAACACACACACAACCCAAAACACCAAACCCCCCCACACCACCAAAACACACCACACACACACAACACACCCCCCCCACCCACACACACACACACCCCCCCCACACCACACACACACACACACACACACACACACCCACCCACCCCAAAAAAACCAAAAAAAACAACACAAACCCCCCCAAAAAAAAACAAAAAAAAAAAACAAAACCCAAAAAAAAAAAAAAAAAAACAAAACCACACCCCAAAAACAACACAACACACACACCCCAACCCCCACAACAACCCAACAACACCAAAACACCAAAAACACACCCCCCACACACAAAAACACCCAACCACCAACCACACACAACACCCCACACACCCAAAAACAACAACACAACAACACAACAACAACACACACACAACACAACACACACACAAAACAAACAAAAACACAACACACACAACCCCACACAAACACAACAAACAACACACACACACACAAACCCCCCAACAAAACAACCACACAACACCACACAAACACCCAAAACAACAACCCCCAAAACAACAAACACACAACAACAAAAACACACACCCCCCAACACACACCCCAAAACAACAACACAACAAACCCAAAAACCCACAAAAACACCAAAACCCCCCAAAACAAACACCAAAAACCCAAAAACCCCCAACCCCAAAACCCCCCCCAAAACCACCAAAACCCCAAAAAACCCCAAAAACCCCCCCCCAAACCCCCACACCCCCCAACCCAACACCCCCCCCACCCACCCCCCCCCCAACCCCCACCAAAAACCCCCCAAACCCCAAAACCCACCCACCCAAAAAAACACACCACACACACCCCACCCAAAAAACACACA
>JACEEZ010008581.1:207500-227500 GCA_016584305.1 Chionoecetes opilio
AATCGATTTTTTTTTATCCATATTTATTTATGCATTCAAGTATCGTGGAATGTAGTAATAATAGTAATTTTAATAATAACTGATAATAAGTAATAGTATCAGAGGTTAATTATCATGGCAGTTTAATGGCCCTAATGGGGGTTGTTAGGATAATGGGTAGATGAATGGGGAATTACGCAACATTACCACCTTAGAGATAGACCTTATTTCTCACTTCTGGTAATAGTTGGCTACATGTCCGTCTGTCTGTATGTATGAACCCAAGCTGATGAACATAATGCTAAACAACACACACACACATACACACACACACACACACACACACACACACACACACACACACACACACACACACACACACACACACACACACACAAACACACACACACACACACTTAAGGTTACCCTGCAATATTTAGAGAGAGTGAGTGAGTGAGTGGAGCAGAGTGAGAGAGAACTAGAGTGACCATAAAAAAGCAAAATGGAAAATGAGAACAAAATTACTGTGAAAATATAGTGACAAGCAGAGAAGGAAGGAGAGAGAGGGAGGGAAGGAAGGAAGGAAGAGAGGGAATATAGGGAGGGAAGGAAGGAAGGAAGGAGGGAAGGAAGGAGGAATCACATCATTATCAATCACCTGAAGCTCAACAGGTGAGAGCAATTTTTTAAGGGGGGAGGGAAAGGGGGGGGGAGGGGAGGAGGGGGGGTTTAAGGGGGAGAGGGGAGGAAAGGGGAGAGAGGGGAGGGGAGGGGGGAATGACTTACGAAACAGGTGATTGCTCTCTCTTTTCTCTCTTTTCCTCTCTCTCTCTCTCTCTCTCTCGGTAATCACAATACTTCCCTTCCCTTCCCTTCCTTTCCCTTCCTTTTCTCTCTTCCATCCCTTCTGCAATTCTTTCCTTATTTCTTCGTTCCTATATCTTCCGTTTTCTTCTGTTTTCCTTCATTCTTTTTCATTCTCCTCTCTTCTCTCTTTTCCCCCTCTCTCTTTCTCTCTTTCTCTCTTTTCCCCTCTCTCCTTTTCTCCCCTCTCTCTCCCCTCTCCCCCTCTCTCTCTCTCTCTTCCTCTCCCCTCTCTCTCCCCCTCTCCTCTCTCTTCCCCCCCCCCCCGTTCTCCCCCCCGGCTCACGCCTGACACGCATAGGGAGATTAAATACAAAGAAGCGGGAAACCCCTCGTTATGAATTTGAGGCGATTAAAGGGCGGGCAACAGGTGCTGGGCGGGAGAGGAGAGAGAGAGAGGAGAGGAGAGAGAGAGAGATAGAGAGAGAGAGAGAGAGAGAAAAGAGAGAGAGAGATAGTGAGAGAGAGAGGAGGAGAGAGAGAGGGAGGGGGAAAAGTTGAATTGTTTTTTTTACCCTCATTTTTGTTTTATTTTGATTGTTGTCTTGTTATCATGAGGAGGGGAGAGAGAGAGAGGAGAAGAGAGAGAGAGAGAGAGAGAAGAGAGAGAGAGGAGAGAAAAGAGAAAAAAGGGGAAAAGAGAGAGACAGAGAGAGGGGAGAGAGGGAGGGCAAGATCCAGAAAATAAGAGAGCGAGAGCGAGAGAAAGACCTAGTTAACAGTACACACATAACCACCCCTACACACACACACACACACACACACACACACACACACACACACACATACACACACCTTATGGCTAGCTTAGTATGCAAATTCACATTAATGAACGACATGGAGGTGAATAGGAGACGAAGGGAGAGCGAGAGGGAGAGCGAGAGGGAGGGAGAGAGGGAGAGAGAGAGGGGGATAGGGAGTTTTAACATTACATTGATTTTATTCACTACCGCCTCGCAGATGTTAAGCGATGGGCGGCTCATTTGCCTACAGAAGGGCGGGCGAGGACGCAGAGGCGAGGAGAGGCGACCAGGTTTCTTGGGCGAGGCGATGGTGCAGTGGATGGGGGAAAGGGGAAAGGGAAGGGAAGGGAGGGGAAGGGTGAGTGGAGGACGTAATAACTTGATCAAACACCGTAATGGATCAGCTGTGAGGCGTGAGGGTTTGGGGTGAGGTGGGGGTGGGTTGGGGTGGGGTGGAGGGGTTGTGGGGGTGTTTGGTTGTCGGGTGGGTAGGGGAGGTGTGAGGTGGTGGGGGGGTGAGGTTGGGGGGGTGGCAAGGGGTGTTGGTTGGGTTTGGGACACACTAAGAAAAGAAGTTGCAAAAGCTGTGACATCATTTTGCACCTTTAAAAATGCAAAGTTGCACCTTTTTTTCTTAGTGTGTAGGTGTGGGGTGGGGGGGGATGGGGGGTTTGGGGGTTGGGGGGTAGGGTAGGTGTGAGGTGGTGGGGAAGGAGGGGGGGGGAGAGTAGGAGTGTAGGTTGGGAAAAGAGTAGGGGTGTGGGTTGGGGAAGTAAGGTTAGGGTTGGGGAAGGAGGGGTGGATTGGGGTGGAAGGAAAGTGGGTTGGGGATTGGGGAAGGAGGTGGTTGGGGTTGAGGTAAGGAGGGGTGGGTAGAAACTAAGAAGGGGTTAGTAGGGGTGCATGGGAAACATTTGTAGAGATGTATTTATGAGGTGTTTGGGAAAGTGATTGAAATTGAACTAAAGCTACAAATAGGAAAAAAAAAAGATTAAAAAAAAGGTAACGAGATACATAAGAGAGTAAACCAAACAAAGTCTTAATAAAGTAGAAATATTAGCTAGTTTGGTTAGGTTGGGGGGTGGGTTGGGGGGAAGGGGAGGGAGAAGGGGGACCTGTATAGAAGGAGCATGTAGGGGGGGGGGGACAGATTGGGTGGCGGGGTTCGAACCATTGATAACCATGACACCCATCGACACGCTGCATTAACGACCATTTAGCCAAAGTGATGAAGCTGCTAATTAAGAGAGAGAGAGAGAGAGAGAGAGAGAGAGAGAGAGAGAGAGAGAGAGAGAGAGAGAGAGAGAGAGAGAGAGAGAGAGAGAGAGAGAGAGAGAGAGAGAGAGAGAGAGAGAGAGAGAGAGAGAGAGAGGTATTAGGATGTTTGTTGTTATCTGTTCTTCCTATGCAATCCTATGTCATGCTGTTTTAGAGGTAGTGGATATTAGTGTGTTATTGAGGTGGTGGGAGGGTTGTGTGAGGGGGGTTAGTGGGAGGGGAACACAGGTGAACATTACTGGAAGGGGAACACGTGTCTGATATAAACGATCGAAAACCTCTAGAAAGGAATCTAACTAAAATTAACTAAATCTTAATAATATACTAAAATTTGACAAGATAACTAGTAGATCACGCCTTTTTTTATTTGTTTTACCCTGTATTTACCATTACTGAAATTTTTATAATAGATAGATTAGATGTTGAAACTGCCAGTGAAGAAAAATGTTAGACAAAACTTTAGATAAATAGGAAAATAGATTAAATAGACAGAATGACAGAATGATACACTACTTTTTTTGACAGGTAGAAAAAGGGAAGGACAAAAAATGAGGTAAACAGAAGAATAGAATGAAAAAATACAGACTGGTAGAATGAAAAAATAGACTGGTAGAATGAAAAAATACAGACTGGTAGAATGAAAAAATACAGACTGGTAGAATGAAAAAATACAGACCGGTAGAATGAAAAAATACAGACTGGTAGAATGAAAAAATACAGACTGGTAGAATGAAAAAATACAGACTGATAGAATGAAAAAATACAGACTGATAGAATGAAAAAATACAGACTGGTAGAATGAAAAAATACAGACTGGTAGAATAAAAAAATACAGACTGGTAGAATGAAAAAATACAGACTGGTAGAATGAAAAAATACAGACTGGTAGAATGAAAAAATACAGACTGGTAGAATGAAAAAATGACTGGTAGAATGAAAAAATACAGACTGGTAGAATGAAAAAATGACTGATAGAATGAAAAATGACTGGTAGAATGAAAAAATGACTGATAGAATGAAAAATGACTGGTAGAATGAAAAAATGACTGACAATGAAAAAATGACTGGTAGAATGAAAAAATGACTGATAGAATGAAAAATGACTGGTAGAATGAAAAAATGACTGATAGAATGAAAAATGACTGGTAGAATGAAAAAATGACTGGTAGAATGAAAAAATGACTGACAGAATGAAAAAATGACTGACAGAATGAAAAAATGACTGGTAGAATGAAAAAATGACTGATAGAATGAAAAATGACTGGTAGAATGAAAAAATGACTGGTAGAATGAAAAAATGACTGATAGAATGAAAAAATGACTGACAGAATGAAAAAATAACTGGTAGAATGAAAAAATGACTGACAGAATGAAAAAATGACTGGTAGAATGAAAAAATACAGACTGGTAGAATGAAAAAATGACTGATAGAATAAAAAAATGACTGGTAGAATGAAAAAATGACTGACAGAATGAAAAAATTACTGATAGAAGGAAAAAATGACTGATAGAATGAAAAAATGACTGACAGAATGAAAAAATGACTGGTAGAATGAAAAAATGACTGATAGAATGAAGAAATGACTGATAGAATGAAAAAAATGACTGGTAGAATGAAAAAATGACTGGTAGAATGAAAAAATGACTGATAGAATGAAAAAATGACTGGTAGAATGAAAAAATGACTAATAGAATGAAAAAATGACTGATAGAATTAAAAAAATGACTGGTAGAATGAAATGACTGGTAGAATGAAAAAATGACTGATAGAATGAAAAAATACAGACTGCTAGAATGAAAAAATGACTGATAGTATGAAAAAATGACTGACAGAATGAAAAAATGACTGATAGAATGAAAAAATGATTGACAAAATGAAAAAATGACTGACAGAATGAAAAAATGACTGACAGAATGAAAAAATGACTGACAGAATGAAAAAATGACTGATAGAATGAAAAAATGACTGATAGAATGAAAAAAAATGACTGACAGAATGAAAAAATGACTGATAGAATGAAAAAAATGACTGATAGAATGAAAAAAAAAGACTGAAGAAATAAAAAAAATGACTGACAGAATGAAAAAAAATGGACTGACAGAATGAAAAAAATGACTGATAGAATGAAAAAATGACTGATAGAATGAAAAAATGACTGACAGAATGAAAAAATGACTGATAGAATGAAAAAATGACTGACAGAATGAAAAAATGACTGATAGAATGAAAAAATGACTGATAGAATGAAAAAATGACTGATAGAATGAAAAAATGACTGACAGAATGAAAAAATGACTGATAGAATGAAAAAATGACTGACAGAATGAAAAAATGACTGATAGAATGAAAAAAATGTCTGATAGAATGAAAAAATGACTGATAGAATGAAAAAATGACTGACAGAATGAAAAATGACTGACAGAATGAAAAAATGACTGATAGAATAAAAAAATGAAAAACTTAGTAAGGGAGAAGAATAGAATGAAGGTAAAAAGCAAGAAAGAAACGAATGAAGAAAAAAACTTCAGACAACCAGAAATAATAATAAAATTAAAAACTTTGGACAGACAGAATGATAGAATGAAAAAAACCTAGACAAACAGAAAAATGAAGTAAGAAAAAAACTTTAGACAGACAGAAAAATATGTTAATAAAAAAAAACTTGAGGAAGCTAGAAAAAATATAATTAAAAAGAAAACTTAAGATAGACAGAATTAAAAAAAAAAAAAAATTTGACAGAGAAAAAAAAAAACTTTACAGAAACAGAAAAATGAAAAAAACGATAAACAAAAAAAAAAAAAAAAAAAAATCTTTGAGATCATTCGTACATAGACACATACATACATACATACATACATACATACATACATACATACATAACACGAAATCAAAGCTAGATATCATTCATACATAGACACATAGCACACATACATACACACATACATACATAGGACAAAAACAAAGCTACAGATCATTCATACACTCTAGTTTGGTCCCTTCTGAAAACAAACAAACAAACAAACACAAACAAACGCACACACAGCCATAAACAAGTGAAAAAGTTAATGTTTATAGGTAGTGACAGAAAAAACTTGCTCAAGCGGGACGGAAGCACACAGGCGTATCTCCGAGAACCAGTTTTTAGTTTTTTTTTTAGGGTCAAGGCTGAGAGAGAGAGAGAGAGAGAGAGAGAGAGAGAGAAGAGAGAGAGAGAGAGAGAGAGAGAGAGAGAGAGAGAGAGAGAGAGAGAGAGAATGATCCTATAGTTAAGAATCTTGTATCTCTTGAAATGTAGAGAGAGAGAGAGAGAGGAGATGAGAGAGAGGAGAGAGAGAGAGAGAGAGAGAGAGAGAGAGAGAGAGAGAATGGATCCAATAGTTAAGAAATCTTTAGAAACTCTTGAAATGGAAAAGAGAGAGAGAGAGAGAGAGAGAGAGAGAGAGAGAGAGAGAGAGAGAGAAGAGAGAGAGAGAGAGAGAGAGGGGAGAGAATGTATCCTATAGTTAAGAATCTTATATCTCTTGAAATGGAGAGGGGAGAGAGAGAGAGAGGAGGAGAGAGAGAGAGAGAGAAGAGAGAGAGAGAGAGAGAGAGAGAGAAGAGAGAGAGAGGAGAGAGAGAGAGAGAGAGAGAATATATCCTATAGTTAAGAATCTTATATCTCTTGAAATGGAGAGAGAGAGAGAGAGAGAGAGAGAGAGAGAGAGAGAGAGAGAGAGAGAGAGAGAGAGAGAGAGAGAGAGAGAGAGAGAGAGAGACAGAGACAGAGACAGAGACAGAGACAGAGAGAGAGAGAGAGAGAGGGGGGAGAATGTATCCTATAGTTAAGAATCTTGTTATCTCTTAAAATGTAATTAGGGTGAGAGTGAATGTACTGAAGGAGGGAGAAAATAATGAAGGGTGTTGATAATGAAGGAGCATGAAGGATGAAGGACAGACCTGTTTAGTGTAGAATGCATAGGAGAATAGGAGCGAAGAGTTCAGGTTTAGAGGAGGAGGAGGAGGAGGAGGAAGAAGAAGAAGAGGAGGAGGAGGATTACAAAGGATTACAAAGGAAACACAAACAGCAACAGACCGATAGGTCCTTACAAGGCTGTTTGCTTTAACTACACTACACTAACTAGATAATAAGAGAGAAAGGATAGGAAGTAGAAGGTTCCTCCCCACCCACCCATCCCTCCAGCCGAAGCTGGCCGGAAAAGAAGTGATACCATGCAGTATAGAAAAACTGCATGGAATTTGTGAGGAAAGTTGAAAGCTGTAATCTATGGCTAACTACTACTAGTTTGTGGGGGTAGGTTTAGTGCTTGATAGATTGGTCATGTTATGCGTGTTTTGTAATGGTGTGAACACAGTGTGGAGGTTCAAGGGTGGTGCGGCAGCCTTGCCTGGCGCTTTTCTGGGAGGCAGGAGGAGGAGGAGGAGGAGGAGGAGGAGGAGGGAGGAGGGAGGAGGAGGAGGAGGAGGAGGAGGAGGAGAAGAGGAGGAGGAGGGAGGAGGGAGGAGGAGGAGGAGGAGGAGGAGGAGGAGGAGGAGGAGGAGGAGGAGGAGAGAGGAGGGGGAGGAAAAGAAAGGGGGAGGGAGGAGGAGGAGGAGGAGGGGGAGGAGGGGAGGAGGAGGAGGAAAAGGAGGAGGAGGAGGAGGAGGAGGAGGAGGAGGAGGAGGAAAAGGACGAGGAGGAGGAGGAGGAGGAGGAGGAGGAGGAGGATTACATAGGATTGATTACATAGGAATAACAGTCACCAGAAGACCTATTGGTCCATGACGAGGGTATCTGCTGAACTACGTACTACTAACTATCAACTACATGTAAGAAAACAGTTGGAAAATGATACCATGTCCCTGAAGAAGATAGGAACATGGAAGTTTCGTAGTGCAGAATGATAGGATATGAAAAATACTAGCTACAACTACCACTACCACTACAACTAATCGATACGGGGGACTAGATATGAATTCGCAATATCAATACCCATTTACTTTACAGTGCGCGTCAAGTCTGTTTTTAAATGTAGTTATTGTGCTGGCTCCGACAACATTTGCTGGTAACTTGTTCCATTGATCAACGACTCTAACATTGAAATAATTTTTACGGAGATCGGTGATGCAACGTTGACCGTTTAGTTTTAAACCATTATTTCTTGTTGTCACTTGAGTTGAAAGCTCGAATAGGTTCTCTTGATTAATGACATCAAATCCTTTTAGGATCTTAAAGGTTTCCATCAAGTCCCCACGGATTCTACGATCCTTTAAGGAAAACATATTAAGTTTCCGCAGACTCTCTTCATAAGATGAATTTTGCAGAGATGGAATTTGTTTGGTTGCTCTTCTTTGCACTGATTCCAATTTTGCTTGATCTTTTACGAAACAGGGCGACCAGAATTGAACGGCATATTCCAAGGACGTGTATAATTGTGTCATTACTTTCGGAGTTTTATGTTCAAAATTGCGTTTAATAAAGCCCAACATCATATTTGCCTTTTTACTGGCAGCTAGGCAATGCGGACTGGTTTTAAGATCGTTACTGATGATGACACCTAAATCCTTTTCCTGCTGTACTTCAGTTAACGATTTATTTTGCATTTGATAGTTATATTTGAGGTTATCGTTGCCTATATGCATTACTTTACATTAATCGGAATTGAATTTTAATAGCCATGCATTTATCACTCCAATCTGATAGTTTGTCGAGATCATGTTGTATGAGTTCGCAGTTTTCTCTAGTATATGCTTTACCGCCTAATTTGGTGTTATCAGCAAATTTCGATATTTTAGATACAAGTCCGCAGTCCAGATCATTGATATATATCAGAAAAAGAGTAGGACCCAAGACCGAGCCCTGAAGCACCCCACTAGTAACATCTAGCCAATCAGATGCCTCGCCATTTATTACTACCCGCTGTTTACGATTTGAAAGCCAATTGCCAATCCATGAACATAATTGCTCTCCTAAGCCATGTGCCCTTAGGAAGAGGAGGAAGAGGAGGAGGAGGAGGAGGAGGGGAGGAGGAGGAGGAGGAGGAGAGGAGGAGGAGGTATTGAGGCAGTAAAAGTAGAAGCAGATGAGTTGCAATTGTTTTTGTGTATATAATTAGGTTATAATTTTATACACATATTTTATATACTTTTTTTTTTTTTTTTTTTTTTACATCACAAGGAACTGGCCAAGGGCACAACAAAAATGGATAACACAAAGCCCGCTTAGTTGCCAGTCCCTATAAAGAAG
Organism: Chionoecetes opilio; assembly: GCA_016584305.1. Classification (NCBI taxonomy): domain Eukaryota; kingdom Metazoa; phylum Arthropoda; class Malacostraca; order Decapoda; family Majidae; genus Chionoecetes; species Chionoecetes opilio. The sequence goes on from JACEEZ010008581.1 coordinate 216,592, forward strand.
ACAATAAGAGAATAATATAAAAAAGAGGGGTGAGCCAATTTAGTAAGCCTATATAGCAGGATAGCAGCCTGTCGATAACTGTGTACGGATTTCCCTTTCTTTGACTTGTCATGTCACGTGACATACACGTGACTGTGCCCCGTGATGCCTCGTTTTCTACTCTGCATACAAGCCGCTTGTAAACCCTGTGTGTGTTGATACTGCTGAAAACACTTACACCTCCCTACAGGAAACTTTTGTCTAAAACTGTCGATAACGTGTAGCCAACGCTCTAGTAGTAGTTTTAGTAGTAGTATCACTTCTACTACTACTACTACTACTACTACTACTACTAACTACTACTACTACTACTACTACTACTACTACTATCACTACTACTACTACTACTACTACTACCACCACCACCACCACCACCTACTACTACTATACTACTACTACTACTACTACTACTACTACTACTACTACTACTACTACCACCACCACTACTACTACTACTACTACTACTACTACTACTACTACTACTACTACTACTACTACTACTACTACTACTACTACTACTACTACCACTTCTAGGCTTCGTTTTTTCTGATCCCCCTTCAGTAGCCTTGTTTTCTTATATACAGAAAAGCAGAGATTATTATGACTTACATGATATAGGGATACTTTTTTAGAATTTTGAACTTATTACATTTTTTTTCCTTTTCCTTTTTCGTTGGAGCCTATAGCGCGTGTAGGCTTTTTTGTTCTTCCTTCCTTAGCCTAGTTTTTACATATTTACAGAAAGACAGAGATTATTATGAGTTATATGATCAATTGATACTAGACTATATGATACATTTTGTGGAATATTGAACTTGAAAAAAAAAAGATCCTTATTTCTTTTTTTTCTTTGTGACGTATTTTTTTATTTTGAACTTTTTTTTGCCTTTTTTTTTTTTTTTTTTTTTTTTTACGTTTTTTGGTTGAATTTTGAATTTTAAAATGTTCTTGCTCCATCTTTTTTTTTTTTTTTAAGTTTTTTTTATTGTGAACTTTTTTTTTCTTTTTTTTCTTTTTGACGTTTTTTGGTTGAATTTTAAACTTTTAAAATTTCCTTTTTCCTTTTTTTATTGTATTTATTACGTTGGAGCCTATACCACTTGTAGGCTTTTTTTTATATCTTATCTTCCTGACTTAGCCTTTTTTTTTTCTTTTTTTTTTATTTTTTTTATTTTTTTTTTTTTGGAACTTTTTTTTCCTTTATTTTTTTTTTTTTTCATGTTTTTTGGTTGAATTTTGAGCTTAAAAAAAAAAAAAATTCTCCATCATTTTTCTTTTTTTTTACGTTGAGCCATAGACCACTGTATACCGATTGATGATTTTATTTATTTAGTTAACGCTAATTTATGCATGGTTCTAATTAATTTATCAGATAACGAAATATATCAATGGAAAGCTAATAAAATTGCGCTTCTATTGATACCCTTCATGATAAAAGTTGACTCGCAAAGTTTTAAATGGCGAAGAGTTGAAGTGAATATTAAGTTCATGCATATTTCTTCAGAGTCTCGTAATGGCATTTCTTTAGCGTGTTTTACTGTTTTTTATTTGATAATATTATAAGACAAACATTTACGAAGATTACAGTATATCATATATACTGATAAACCAGTCTATATGATCCGTATATATATATATGAATCCGAGCGGCCCTCCGACTTCAGCCCCTTGTGCGACAGGCCGATATTCCGTGCGCAGTCCAGGTATACAGTGGTCTATGGTTGAGCCTATAAAAAGCCATTTGTAGGCTTCTTTTTATATCTTACCTTCCTGCCTTAGCCTTTATTTAATTTCTTTTTCGTCTTATGTGTATAAAAAAATGATCCAGGTATCCAGAAAAATGCATCCCGGGTCAACATTATAAGTTTTGCGAAAGGTTAGATTTTTATGATTGTACGCGTGTAGCAAAACCCGTCCTGACCCTGTCGTGAACCCGTCTCGCCGCGCCTGCAGTCCAGGGCATGTAGTTCGTTACGGTACGGTACGAAATTAGGGTACGGTACGGTAATTTAAGGGCTAAAAGTACTGTTCGATATTACGGTTCGATATATTTCTTCAAGATCGGCACGGTACGAAAGTTCGATTTTTATTTCCGTACTAATATCGAACCATTTTCGTACCCAGCAGTATAAGGAGCGGGAGTTGACCCCATTAACACCACTGTGTGACCTCATTACCAGGGAGGAATTTTCCATCCGGCGCCTGGGTGTTGACCTGGGGTCCTGGGACTCCTGGAGATAATGATTAATAGTTCAACAGGTCATGTGTCTAGTTCCCATCTATCATAATATATGATATATATATATATATATATAAAAATAAATATAATTATATATATATTTTAAAAATATATATAAAACAAAGGGGGGGCCCTTTTCCGGGGAAATTTTTAGTCGGAAATTTTCCGCAAAAAAAACCGGGGGGGCCCAAAACTTGAAAGAATGGTAATTTCGGTTGGGCGGAATTGCGAAAATTAGGGGATGCCTGAAAAAAATCAAAATTTGGGGGCGGGGTTCCCGGCGATGGGGCCCAAAATTTTTGGGAAAAGGGCAATGGGGGCAATAATTGGGGAAAGGGGTCCCCAAACCTTAAAAGGGGGCAATTCCCCGCGTGAACTAATTTCCCCAAAAACCAAATTTTTGGTGGGAAGGCGACCCCCAAAACTGCAAACTGGAAAAACTTCCCAAAGGGGGTGGGGGGCAAAATTCACTGGGGAATCGTGGTGTTTGGAATTTGGGGTTTTAAAAGAGCGGGGGAAAAAAACGGGGGCCCGGGTTGGGTTGGGGGTTGGGGGTTTGAAAAAAAACCCTCCAAAATGCTAAAACCAGAAAAGAAGGTGGGGGGAGGGGGGAAGGAAAAGAGGGGGAAAAAAAAAGGAGGAGGAGGGGGAGGGAGGGGGGAAAGGAGGAGGAGGGGAGGAGGAAAGGAAAAATTTATTTAAGATTATTAAGAAAAAAAATTAAAAAAAGCCAGTCCATTAGACTGGGGAAATTTGTAAAAAGTAAAAAAAAAACCCTAAAAGAAAAAAAGATTAATTAGAAAGGACAAAGTAACAAGTATAGAAAAAAGAAACGGGAATTTGGGGAATACAGAAGTATTAAACACTAAAAAGGGAACAAACGGGGAATTTTTTTTTTTAAAATTGTAGGTGTTTTTTTTTAATTGTAGGTTAAAAAATTTTTGGGTTTGGGGGAATTGGGAAATTGGGGTTTTTGGGGTGATTTAAAAAGGGCCTATCTGAAAAAAATTTGGGGGAATTGGGGATTGGGGGGGATTGGGGGCCGGGGTTTCGGAATTTGCGGGAATTTTGGGCGATTTGGGGAATCAAAAAAAAAAAAATTGCAAATTGAAAAACCTCTTTAATATAAATATATTTTTATAAAATTTAAATATAATATATATATATATTAATAATTATATGATATATATATATAAAAATATTATATATATTTTTAATATATATATATATATATATAAAAAATATATATATATATAATAAAACCTCATTTTTAAACCCCTGGGTTCCTGGGTAAAGGGTGAGGGAAAGAGTAAAGGGGAGTGGGGGCGTGAGTGGGTTTGAGGGGGGAAGGGGGGGGGAAATTGGGGGGTGATTTGAAGGCTTTGGGTGGGTTCTTTGAATAAGTGAGTTGAGTGAGGGGTGGGGGTTGGGGTAAAGGAGTGGTGAGGGAGTGGGGTGGGCCGGAAAGGGGTGTTAAAAGAAAGGGAGTGAGGGCGTGGAGGGGTTTTAAAATTAAATTTAAAGAGAGGGGGGGGCGTGGGGGGTATGGGGGGGTAGCTGAAAGGATTAGTGAGGGCTTTGGCGGGGGTGGGGGGGAAAAACCGGATGGGGGAAATGAAAAGTGAGCAAAGTTTTACCCCAAAAAAAATTAAAACAACCACCGTGTGATTTCATTGGGCTAGGTAGAATTTCTGCCCGGGGCTGCCGGGGGGGGTTAAGGGTGGCTGGAGATTACCCCCTCAGCCTCAGGTCAAGGAGATAAGTAAGGTGGCGTGTGGCGTGGGCCCCGCATTACTACAAAACCCCTGCATTTAATAAGGGAAATTTTTTCAAATAAGTTTTCTCAAGAAATCTTTCGCCGGGAAAAGCTCGTCAATTGTAAAAAATTTTAATTAAAAGTAAAATCCCCGGGTATAGGAAAGGGCACTATAAAATTGGGGATGGAGGATTTTAGAATAGATGTAAAATGGGTAGAAGTTAAAATGTGTTTTTAAAAATAAAAAAATTTTATAAATAATAAATATAAATTAATAATAAAATTGAAGTTAATATGTGTATCCCGTTTTAAAAATATCGGTATATTAATCACAATGGAAAAAGATTAGTCATTATGTCAAAATTTTTTTTATTGTTTTGATTTAAATGATTTTTTTTTATGAAAGGGCAAAAGTTTTTGGGGTTTTCGAAAAATAGTTGGAAATAAAAGGTACGGGGAAAATTTAAAGGGGATAAATAAAGGGACGATGCAAAATTCAGGTACGGAAAAGGAAATTTCGGTACTGTATTTATCTGAGGGGACGAATTACGAAAAATATTACCGTACCTTTCCGTCTTACCTGCCTGCTGGGCCGTCCCCCCCGCCAGCCCCGCTCAACACTCAACCCTCAATAAAAAGAAAAAAAAACCCCTTTAAAATTTTCGAGGTTTTTTTTTCTTTTTTTCCTCATTTTCGTTCTTCTTCGCTAAAGTCTTTCCTTCCCCCCTTTCCCCCTTTTTCCTCCTCCTTTAATTTCCCCCTCCTTTTCCCCCCCTTTCCCTTTTTTCCCTTTTTCCCCTTTTTTCCTTCCCTTTTTTTCCCCATTCCCCTTTTTTTCCTTTCCCCTTTCCCCTTTTTTTTTTCCCCCTTTCCCCCTCCCCTCCTCCCCTTTTTTTTTCCTTCCCCTTTTCTCCTTTCCCCCTTTTCCCCCTCCTTCCCCTTTTTGCTTTCCCCTCCTTTTCCTCCTCCTCCTCCTCCCCCCTCCCCCTCCCCCTTTCCTCCCCCCTCCTTTCCCCTCCTCCTCCTTTCCCCCTTTATCCTTCTTCTCCTCCTTTTTCCCTTTTCCCCCCTCCTTCCCCCTTTTTAAAATTTTTTTTTTATATTCTTCCCTCTCCTCTCCTCCTCCTCTCCTCCTCCTCCTCTCCCTTTAAACCCCATCCCCCTCCCCCTTTCCTTCCCCCTCTTCCCTTCTTTTCCTCGGTTTTCAAAACCCCCTCTTTTTTAAAATTTTTTTATTTTTCCTCTCTCTCTTCCTTTTTTTCTCCCCTTTTCTCTCCCAAATTCCCTTTTTTCCCTTTTCCTCTCCTTGATATTGCAAACAAAACAATACAAAAATTATATATCAAAGGAAAGGGGGGGGCGGGAGGGGGAAGGGGGAAGGGGAAGGGGAAAAGGGGGAGGGGAGGGGGGGGGGAAAGGGGGGAGGGGGGGGGGGAGGGGGGGGGGGAAAAGCCATTATTTTTTTTGGGGAGGGGGAAAGCCCTTACTGACTTTCAAAATTACCCCTTTCCCCTCTCCCCTCCCCCCCCCTCCCCTCCCCCCCTCCCATCTTTTCCCCTCCCCTCCCCCCTTTCCCCTTCTCCCCTCCCCTTTTCCCCCTTTTCCCCTCTTTTTTCCCCCCTTATTGTTTTTTGATTAGGTTTTTTATGGAAACCTTTGCAGGACTTTCACCTTGGACTCTCTCTCTCTCTCTCTCTCTCTTTTCCTCCTCTTTTTCTCTCTCTCCTCCCCCTCCCCTCCTCTCAACTCTCTCTCCTCTTTTCTCCCCCCTTCCTCTCTTCTCTCTATTCTCTCCCCCTTTCTCTTCCTCTCTCTCTCTCTCTCTCTCTCTTTTCCCCTTTTCTCTTCCATTTCTTTTTTTTTCCCCTCTCCCCCTCTCTTCTCCTTCTCTCTCCTCTCCTCTCTTCTCCCCCTCTCTCTCTCTCTCCTCTTCCCCCCTTCTCTCCCCTCTCCTCCTCTCCCCTCCTTCTCTTCTCTCTCCTCTCCTTTTCTCTCTCTCTTTCCCCCTCTCTTTTCTCTCTCCCCTCCTCTCTCTCCCCCCTCTCTCTCCCCTTAAAAGGGAAAGGGCGTTTCACCCCAAAAAGGAAGATAATAACAAACCTTTTGCTTAATGAGAGAGAGAGAGAGGAGAGAGGGGGAGAGAGAGAGAAGAAGGGGGGAGAGAGAGAGAGAGAGAAAGAGGGGGAGAAAAGAGAGAGAGAAAGGAAAACTTACTGCCTCAAAAATTTTTACAATTACCAAAAATTACATTATTAAATTTTCAATTTCCTTAATTACCCCCCCCCTTTATCCTTTATAATTTTTTAGTGTTTTTGGCGGGGGAGTGATGATAATTATATGGTAGTAAAAGATGATTGATGATATTTTTAGTAGTAGTTTTGAGAGTAGTAGTTTGTAGAGTAAATCAGTAGTGGTAGTAGTAGGGAGCCGTAGTAGTAGTGGTGTGGTATTTAATTTGTGTAGTAGAGCAGTATAGTGGGAATGGTTAGAAGAAGTAGTTTAGTAGTAGTATAAATATAGTAGTAAATAGTAGTAGTAATGTAGTAGTGAGTAGTAAAGGGTTTGAGTTGTAAAATGTATTTTGTGTGTAGAAAATAGCAGTAATAGCAGTAGCAGCAGCAGTAGTAGCAGTCAGTAGTATAGTAAAAAACATAGTGTAGTAGAAATGCGTATTAGCTTTAGTAGGAGAATAGTAGTTGTAGTAGTATTTGTGAGTGCATATACAGGTAGCAGTAGCAGTATGCACAGCGAATAAAAGTGCAGCACATAAAGAAATGCAGAGTAGCAGTAGCGCAGTAGTAGCAGTGGGGAAAGTAGAGGGGTTTTTTTTGGGGGAGGACAGAGGAGTTTTGTTGGATTTTTTTCACGGTTGAAGACAAAATGACCAGTCCCTTCCCCCCCCCCCTTCCCCTTCCCTCCCCTCCCCTTTCCCCTTTTCCCCCCCCTTCCCCCTTCCCCCCCTCCTCTCACTCCACTCCTCATCACTTCTCCCTTCCTTCTTCCCTTCCTTTTCCTTTTTCCTTTTTACGTTTTTCCCGTCATGTTTTCCTTTTCTCTCCTCCTCTCTCCTCTCTTCTTTTTTTTGCTTTTTCTCCTCTCCTCTCTCTCTCTCTCTCTCCCCTCTTCTTTTCCCCCTCTCCCCTCTCTTTTTTCTTTTTTTTTGGTACAACTCTACATATGTGAATTTCAGAGAGAGGAGAGAAGAGAGGAGAGAGAGAAAAGAGGGGAAAAGAGAGAGAAGGAGAGAAGAAAAGAGAGGAGAAGAGGGGGTGGTAGGGTACAAAAAGGAAGAAAAAAAGTTAAGACATTTTATGGAAAGAAATTTAAGGTGGGGTTTGATGGGGGAGAGAAGAGAGAGGGGGAGAGAGAGAGAAAGGGGAGGAGGGAAGGAGAAGAGGAGAGAGAGAGAGGAGAGAAAAGGGAGGAGAGAGGAGAAGAGAGAGAGAGAGGAGGAGGAGGAGAGGGTGGGTGTGGGGTTTTTCGAGTTCGTTTTGTGTTCGTAACAACAAGTACATAAAAAACAACAACAACATGACAACAAAAAAAAAAAAAGGAAAGTTTAAAAAGGGGATACTTAAGAAAAACATATTGTTAAATAATGGGTGCTGGGAAAATACCAATAACGTGGGAAAAAGGAAAAATGAAGGAAGTGGTGAGGGGGCGACTAAAATGGTGAGTGAGTGAGAAAAAGAGAGAAGAGAGAGAGAGAGAGAGAGGAGAGAGAGAGAGAGGAGAGGAGAGAGAGAGAGAGGGAAAAAGAAAAAAGAATTTGTAAATTTTTTATGAATGGGTAAATGAATATAAAAGAAGAGAGAGAAGAGAGAGGGGGAAAAGAGGAGAAGAGAGAGAGAGAGAGGAAAAGGGGAGAAAGAGAGGAGAGAAGGGGGGAAAAGAAGAAGGAGGAGAGGAGACATTGACCCCCATGGAACAAAAAAGGTAGGAAGAAGGAAGAATAAGGAAAAGGAAAAAAGGGGAAAAATGGAGAAGAAGGAAAAAAAAATAGGGGAAGGGAGAGGGGAAAGGAGGAAGAGAGGGGGAGGGAGAGAGAGAGGAGGAGAGGAGAGAGGAGGAGGAAAGGAGAAAGGAGGGAGAGAGAGGGGTTTAAAGGGAAGGAAGGAAATTAAAGGAAAAGAAAAAAAAAGGGAGGGAAGAAGGGAAAAGGGGAAAACCCCCCATGGTAGGTCATGGTCATGTCATGTGTGTGTGTGGTGGTGTGTGTGGTGTGTGGGGTGTGTGTGTGTGTGTTGTGTGTGTGTGTGGGTTTTTTGTTGTGTGTGTGGGGGTGTGTGTGTGTGTGTGTGTGTGTGTGTGGGGGTGTGTGTGTGGGTGTGTGTTTGAGGAAAAAGGGAAAAGGGCTGTGTATGGCCCCAAAGGGGAGGGCGGTTCTCTCTCTCCCTCCTCTCTCTCTCCTTCCTCTCTTTTCTCTCTCTCCCCCTCTCTCTCTCTTCTTCTCTTCCTCCTTTTCTCGCTTCTCTTTCCTCTCTCCTCTCTCTCTCTCTCTCTCTTTTTCTCTCTCCTCTCTCTCTTCCTCTTCCTCTCTCTCTCTCCTCTTTATGTTTTTCTCTTAAAAAATTTTTTGTCTGAAATTTTTTTTTTCTTTTTGTTTTTTTCTGTTTTTTTTTTGCTTTGTTTTTATTTTTTTTCTGTCTGTCTGTTGTTTCTATGTTTGTCTGTTTGTGTCCCTGCTTTCTTTGTCTGTTCCCGTTTGTCTGTCTGTTTTCTGTCTGCCTGTTTGTCTGTCTCCCTTTTCTTCTTCTGTCTGTCTGTCTGTCTGTTTTTGTCCCCGTCTTTGTCGTCTGTCTGTCTACTATTTCCATTGGTTGTATATCTATTGAAAAAAATCATTGAGAAGAGAAGGGGGAAGAGGAAAGAGAGAGGAGAGAAGAGAAGAGGAGAGAGAGAGGGGAGAGAGAGAGAGAAAGAGAGAGAGAAATAGCCTGGAGGAGTTTTTTCGTATTGTCTCTCTCTCTTCTTTCTTATTCTTTCCTCCATCCTCCACTCCCCCTTTCCTCTCTCTCTTTTCTCTCTCTCCTCTCTCTCTCTCCTCCTTCTCTCTTCTCTCTCTCTCTTCTCTTCTCTCTTCTCTTTCTCTTTAACATGGAAATCCTATAAAGATCGCTTGCCAGATAGACAAAAAGGCGGAAAAGGAGGAGGAAGAGAGGAGGGAGAATAGAAAGGGGGAGAGGGGGGAGAGACGAGAGGAGAGAGAGGAGAGGAGAAAGAGAGGATAGAGAGAGAGAGAGAGAGAGAACACTTCTGAGCACTTTCCTCCAGCACGTGCAAGCTCTCCTTCCCACGCGCTAAGAAGGGAGGGAGAGAGGGAGAGAGAGAGAGAGAGAGGGAGGGAGGGAGAGAGAGAAAGAGGGAGAGAGAGAAAGAGGGAGGAAAAAAACAATAAAAGCTGATCTTGAATAAATTGGTAAACAAAGACGTGTGTACTTTTTATACGTACACACGCACACACGCACACACACACACACACACACGCACACACAGACATACACGTATAGTACATACACACACACACTACCGGAGATAACACTAAAGTCGCCAGGAAAACTTTTTTTTTCTCGATGTACAGCCGTGTGGTGGCGTTAATAGTTACATTTCTACATCCATGATTTCAGGAAAGTTAGAAGGGGCTATCTGGAGAGTCTGTGTCATTTTGTGTCTTCATCTGTGTCATAGTATGGCTATAAATGAACAAATTACAAAAATATAACCAGAGTGGCGACCTATACTAAGATCGCCAGCTAGTGTTTAGTGTCTGAGTGTCCTCCCGCCGTCGTCGTCGCGCGATAAAAAAACGCGTAGCGAAATTTGAAACCGTCTATACTTGCAGATACAAAGCATAAAATAACGCTGAAACAGGGTAGATTATACAGTCATGATATAAACTACTGTGTATCATCTTCAGTGGCACATACACAGAGTGAATGCTATAATTCGTAATATTTGGCGGCTGGCGACATCACTGCAGGTGGCGACTTTAGTGTTATTTACGGTACTACTACTACTACTACTACTACTACTACTACTACTACTACTACTACTACTACTACTACCCGTGTTGCGTCACCTTCCCACGGCTCGGCGGCCTCCTGGGGGGTAATTAATTTCAAGAACTTAGAGAGAGAGAGAGAGAGAGAGAGAGAGAGAGAGAGAGGAGAGAGGGGAGAGAGAGAGAGAAAGGGGGGGGTTAAGAATGGAAGGACGGGGGGTGGGGGTGAGGCAAGAGGTGGGGGAGGGGTGATGATTAAAGGGATGAGTAATTAAAGATATTTTACCGACCACCCCACACTGCTGCTACTACTACTACTACTACTACTACTACTACTACTACTACTACTACTACTACTACTACCAAACTACTACTACTACACTATACTATAATATATAATAATAATAATAATAATAATAATAATAATAATATAATATACACTACTACTACTTATTTTGCTTGCCAGAGTATGGTCTGGCCTTATGGCAGACTCTTAGAATGAAAAATAAATCTTGCTATAAGACATTCCAGACAACTTACCACAATGCCTTGAAAAAAGTGTTTGCTCTGCCACGCTACCACAGTAACCATGCGGTGGCTAAACAGACATGTCATTGGTTGTTCCAACATTACAGTGCATTTGTACAGGCGAGATATTTTAAGAGACTTTTGGCCATCAATAACTCCCTCATTAAATGGTGTTTGCCCTTTTTGAAGAAAGTAATACACTGCCTTCAATATCATTATTATTTAGAGATTTTTATAACATAAATTTGATAGAATATGACCTGCAAACCATTAAAGCTAGAATTACGTGGGTACAAAATCATGAACCTGGCCGTCTGAACCACTAGGCACCAAACATTTAAGCTTA
>JACEEZ010008581.1:230000-232500 GCA_016584305.1 Chionoecetes opilio
TACATTCTCATTATTATTTTCTTATCAGTGACTATTTTTTCTTTCTTTCATTATTACTATTTTTTCATTTGTTATAAATCATTATAAATTGCTATTTTTTATTATTATTATTATTATTATTAATTATTATTATTATTATTTATTATTATTTTTAAATTATTGTTTTTTATGTTTATTTTTATGGTATATCTAATGTCACAAGTATAACACCCCACAACAAACACACAAACCACACACACACCACACACACACACACAAAACAACCACACACACACACACACACACACACACACACACGGTTTACAGGGAGTTTCGTACACAAGTTGTTTCGTACCCAGGTTTTCTTAGTTGTTTCGTACACTGATGTTGAGTATTTTCGTACATACCTGGTGTCGTCTTGTAGCTCTAGTGGTCAAATTCAACTCTGAGCTGAGTGTACGAAACGACTATGGTTTCATATAGACTACGAAACAACTTTTTGGTGTACGAATTTACTGGTGTACGAAACAACTTGTGTACGAACTGACTCCACCCCCCTCACACACACACACACAAACACAAAAGTCATATGGTCACTCAAGCCTCCCCCCTACTCCCCCCCCCCTCCCCCCATGAGCAGCGAGCCATGTGGTCAGCGAATAACGACCCACCACTTCCTAACAATGGTCACCTCGTTCCCCTAACAATCGGAAACTACCCCCGTGCAATTATCTATTTCGGTCATTACAGCACCCAATTAGAAGGTCATTTGGGTATTGTGAGGGGCGGTGGGGGGTTGGGGGCAGGTGTGGGTGAGTGAAGGGCGGCTGTGGTGGGGGTGGAGGGGGGGCGAGGGGGTTGGGGGGAGGGGTAGGAGGAGGAAATTTAGGAGAGAAATGAATGTTTAGTGAAAGGGAAATGGATAGGGAGTATGTTCTCTCTCTCTCTCTCTCCTCCTCTCTGTCCTCCTCTCTCCTCTCTCTCTCTCTCTCTCCTCTCTCTCTCTCCGTCTCTCTCTCTCTCTCTCTCCCCCTTCTCTCTCTCTCTCTCCTCTCCTCTCTTCTCCCCTCTTTTCTCTCTCCTATTTTCAAGGCTGGTTTAAACCCGAATGAACCTAACAAACTACCGCCCTATTTCTCTCTTACCCCAAATTTTTTCCAAGGTACTAGAAAAAGTATCGCATCTCAGCTCACCCAGTACTTAGAGACCAATCGCCTCCTTAGTAAAACTCAAAATGGCTTTTTGGGCCGGCTTGTCTACGGATTCAGCTCTTTTAAAACTTTCTAACAAGTTATATTCAAATATTGATACAAAAAAGGTCTCCCTCATTACCCTCTGTGACTTATCCAAAGCATTCGACAGCGTCAGCCATGATATATTAATAAATAAATTGTTCAAGTTAAACATCGACTCCTTCTGGTTTCAAAGCTATCTCAGCGGCAGGACACAATCCGTACGTTATAGAAAAATGCATATCCGAGAAGACAGGAATATCCCATGGCGTTCCCCAAGGGTCTGTACTAGGTCCTATTTTATTTATAATTTATGCAAATGATCTCTCGTCCTTCTTTTCTGAATGTGAAATTATACAATATGCTGATGACACCCAGTTAATTCATACAGGCAATGTCAACAATATACAAGACTTAATGCTTAGGAGCGAACAATCACTAAAGAAAGCACAACAGTATTTTCACAGGAATGGCCTAATGTTAAACGCCAAAAAGACTCAATGTATGTTTATAGGAACACGAGGACTTTTGTCACAGATTCCCCCTGACATATGTATGCATGTTGACGGGAATCCAATTACCCCTAGCAGATCATTAAAGAACTTGGGCATACACTTTGACAACCATATGCAGTTTAATGAACACATCGACGCATTGTACAGGAAAACTTATGGAACCATTGTCCACATAAACAGACTCCGAGACTATTTTAACCAGACCACCAGGATCTCAATAATACAGTCACTGGTCCTAAGTATACTGAATTATGACAAGATTTGGTTTGGATATATATGGATAAGATTTGGGGAGCATCCAACATCACACATATACAACGTGTGCAAAGGCTCCAAAACTTTGCAGCAAAAGTTGCTTTAGGAGGGGCTGCAAAGCACGACCATGTCACACCCTACTTAAAAGACCTTGGATGGCTGAAAATAAATGAAAAATATCACTGAGCTAGGAGTAGCCGTGTACAATATAGTTAATAATAGAGTACCTGACTGGTTGTTTTCACTGCCCAAACTGAGAGATATGTACGAACAGCCAGTCAACACTAGACAACAGCAACAACTCCATGTGCCAAAATGCAACCATGTTTGGGAACAAGGTCCCTTCATGTGGCTGGACCTGCTTTCTGGAACAGCTTGCCAAGCCACGTTAGAGATGCTACCTCCTTGCACACTTTTAAAAGTCACTTAAATAATCACCTTTTATGTAAACAATTCTTACTCTAATTGTTGACGTCCAGACCTGAAATGTATTTTAATCTAAACTATTAAACCTTTTTT
>JACEEZ010008581.1:237500-240000 GCA_016584305.1 Chionoecetes opilio
TCCTTCAACACATCCTTCAACACATCCTTCAATACACATCCTTCATTATATCCTACAGTACATCCACCAACACATCCTTCATTATATCCTACAGTACATCCACCAACACATCCTTCAACACATCCTTCAACACATCCTTCAATACACATCCTTCTTTATATCCTATTGAAGGATGTGTGTTTTATAGCTATGACCTGTTTAGTACCCTTGTCCACTGCCTAATTTGGTATATTCAGTTACTTTTCGTAATTTTATGGCTAACAACAGACGATTTTTTATAGCCAAGGAAAGATGTGGGCGTGAAGGGGTTGAGGGGGCAATGAGAGGTGTCTGATAGCGTTTGTGGTTTGAGTAAGTTTCTTTTTTTATATAGTTTCAGGGTTTTTTTGTAGTATTGATTTCAGTTTTTATTTTTTTATTTTATCTTGGAAGCCTTTTAGTGAATCTTTTGGGCTAAGGTGACGTAAAGAGTTATTGGTGTTAGTGTTTTTTAGGTTATCTGCGTCAGGAGTGTCAGCAATGTCCTTAGCGAATCTTTATATTTCTATCGGTAACGGAAAAGCTTCATATATTTATTATAAAAAAACAAATATTTTTATAGGTAACGAAAAAAACCTTCATATATTAATTAGAAGAAAAAAATCTAATATTTCTATAGGTAACAAAAAAAACATCATATTTTAATTATAAAAAAGCAAATATTTCTATAGGTAACGAAAACCTTCATATATTAATTATAAAAAAGCAATTATTTCTATAGGTAACAAAAAAACTTCATATTTTAATTATAAAAAAACAAATATTTCTATAGGTAACGAAAACCTTCATATATTAATTATAAAAAAGCAATTATTTCTATAGGTAACAAAAAAAACTTCATATTTTAATCATAAAAAAGCAAATATTTCTATAGGTAACGGAAAAAACTTCATATTTTAATTATAAAAAACAAATACTTCTATAGGTAACAAAAAAAACTTCATATTTTAATTATAAAAAACAATTACTTCTATAGGTAACGAAAAACTTCATATTTTAATTATAAAAAAACAAATACTTCTATAGGTAACGAAAAGCTTCATATATTAATTATAAAAAAAACAAATATTTCTATGGGTAACAAAAAAAACTTCCTATTTTAATCATAAAAAAACAAATATTTCTATAGGTAACAAAAAAACCTTCATATTTTAATCATAAAAAAACAAATATTTCTATAGGTAACGAAAAAACTTCATATATTAATTAGAAAAAAACAAATATTTCTAAAGGTAACAAAAAAAACTTCATATTTTAATTATAAAAAAACAAATACTTTTATAGGTAACAAAAAGCTTCATATATTAATCAAAAAAACAAATATTTCTATAGGTAACAAAAAACTTCATATATTAATTAGAAAAAAAGCAAATATTTCTATAGGTAACAAAAAAACCTTCATATTTTAATTATAAAAAAACAAATACTTTTATAGGTAACAAAAAGCTTCATATATTAATCAAAAAAACAAATATTTCTATAGGTAACAAAAAACTTCATATATTAATTAGAAAAAAAGCAAATATTTCTATAGGTAACGAAAAACTTCACATATTAATTATAAAAAACAAATATTTCTATAGGTAACAAAAAACTTCATATATTAATTAGAAAAAAAGCAAATATTTCTATAGGTAACGAAAAACTTCACATATTAATTATAAAAAACAAATATTTCTATAGGTAACGAAAAACTTCACATATTAATTATAAAAAACAAATATTTCTATAGGTAACGAAAAACTTCACATATTAATTATAAAAAACAAATATTTCTATAGGTAACAAAAAACTTCACATATTAATCATAAAAAACAAATATTTCTATAGGTAACAAAAAACTTCATATATTAATCATAAAAAACAAATATTTCTATAGGTAACGAAAAACTTCATATATTAATCATAAAAAACAAATATTTCTATAGGTAACAAAAAACTTCACATATTAATTATAAAAAAAACAATTACTTTTATAGGTAACAAAAAAACTTCACATATTAATCATAAAAAAACAAATATTTCTATAAGTAACAAAAAACTTCATATATTAATTATAAAAAAACAAATATTTCTATAGGTAACAAAAAAAACTTCACATATTAATCATAAAAAACAAATATTTCTATAGGTAACAAAAAAAACTTCATATTTTAATCATAAAAAAACAAATATTTCTATAGGTAACAAAAAAAAACACATATTAATCATAAAAAAACAAATATTTCTATAGGTAACAAAAAAAACTTCATATTTTAATCATAAAAAAACAAATATTTCTATAGGTAACGAAAAAACTTCATATATTAATTAGAAAAAAGCAAATATTTCTATAGGTAACAAAAAAAACTTCATATTTTAATTATAGAAAAACAAATACTTTTATAGGTAACAAAAAGCTTCATATATTAATCAAAAAAACAAATATTTCTATAGGTAACAAAAAACTTCATATACTAAT
>JACEEZ010008581.1:253114-273114 GCA_016584305.1 Chionoecetes opilio
GAGTGACAAAGTGATCCCTGGTGCAGGATGAAGGTGACGTCATCATCTCCTTGGCTATTTATGGACCAATCACAGAGCGAGGTCAGGACTAGTCTTTTACGCTGCTTTCTTTGCCCCCCCTCCCTTTTTTTTTGCCCTGTCTTTCTTTCTTTCTTTATCTTCCTTTCTTTTTTTTACCCCTGTTTTCTCTTTCTTTCTTTCTCTCTCTTTCTTTTCTGGCACATTCCCCTTTTTTTTGGCATTAAATCAGTCAATCAATTCTTTTCTGTTTTACCCCTGTCTTTCTTTCTTTCTTTCTCTCTCTTTCTTTTTGTAGCCCTGCTTTTTCTTTCTTTCTTTCTTTCTCTCCCTTTCTTTTTTTTACCCCTGTTTTCTTTCATTCTTTCTTGCTCCCTATCTTTCTTTCTCTCTATCTTTCTTTTTTGTACCCCTGTTTTCTTTCTTTCTTTCTTGCTCCCTATCTTTTTTTTTTACCCCTGTTTTCTCTTTCTTTCTTTCTTTCTTGCTCCCTATTTTTCTGTTTTACCCCTGTTTTCTCTTTCTTTCTTTCTTTCTCCCTATCTTTCTTTTTTACCCCTGTTTTCTCTTTCTTTCTTTCTTTCTTCTTTCTTTCTCTCTCCCTTTCTTTTTTTACCCCTGTTTTCTCTTTCTTTCTTTCTCTCCCTTTCTTTTTTTACCTCTGTTTTCCTCTTTCTTTTCTTTCCTCTTTCTTTTTTTTTTAAACCACCCCTGTTTTTCTCTTTCTTTTCTTTCTTTCTCTCCCTTTCTTTTTTTAACCCCCTGGTTTCTCTTTTCTGTTCCTCTCTCCCTTTCTTTTTTATTACCCTGTTTTCCTCTTTCCTTTCTCTCCTATCTTTCTTTTTTACCCGTTTTCTCTTTCTTTCTCTCTCCCTTTCTTTTTTTACCCCTGTTTTCTCTTTCTTTCTCTCCCTATCTTTCTTTTTTACCCCTGTTTTCTCTTTCTTTCTCTCTCCCTTTCTTTTTTTAACCCTGTTTTCTCTTTCTTTCTCTCCCTATCTTTCTTTTTTACCTCCGCCAACGAAGTACGAAGTTGAGGGTTTGTTTTCCCCCGACTGTCTGTCTTGTTTGTTAGTGGTACAGATTTCTCGAAAGGTTACGAATAGATTTACCAATCAGTCGGTATACCAAGTCTATTTTGGTAATAAGAGAAGAACTGATTTAATTTTGGATGAAATCTATTGACAGCTGTTGCCATGGCAACCAATTGATGAAATATTCGGGCGGAGGTATGCGCTCTACTGAGTGCCCGCCCCCTAGTTTACCTCTGTTTTCTCTTTCTTTCTTTCTTTCTCTCTCTTTTTCTTTTTATACCCGTTTTCTTTTTCTTTCTTTCTTTCTCTTTCTTTTCTTTACCCCTGTTTTCTCTTTCTTTCTTTCTTTCTTGCTCCCTATCTTTCTTTTTTACCCCTTTTTCTCATTCTCTCCCTTTCTTTTTTTACCCCTGTTTTCTCTCTTTCTTTCTCTCTCCCTATCTTTCTTTTTTACCCCTGTTTTTCTTTCCTTCTCTCTCCCTTTTTTTTTCTTTTTGGTTACTCTCTCACTCTTTGATTCACTCTCATTGATCACTTTTTTATTTTTATATTTTTTTGCTTGACTGGTTTTTTAATTTTTTAACTGCTAATTGTTTTTCTCTCTCTTTAATTAACTAACATTTATCACTTTTCTATTCTTTTCTTTTTATGCTTGTCTATTTTATTTCTATTTTCTTATTTTCAACTTCCAAATGTTTTTTCTCTCTTTATTTCACAAACATTCATCACTTTTCTACTCTTATTTTCTTGCTTGTCAATATTTTTGCGTTACTACGTTGTATTTACTTCAACAGTGTTTTCCTCACGCTCTCATCATCATCATCATCATCATCATCATCATAACACTACTCTTTTCACATGTATTTTCATTATACGTTCTAATTTCTAGCCACCTTTCTAAGCTGGGAAAATCATGGGGCTTGCATCATTAGGCGTCATTCTGCAGCCGTTAAATATGTGTTTGCTAATGACACAAAAACCAGATCATTAGTACAATGCATGCTGAGGAAACCGTGAATATTGAAGAAAGAGAGAGAGGAGAGAGAGAGAGAGAGAGGAGAGACGGAGGAGGAGGGAGAGAGAAGAGAGAGAGAGAGAAGATAGAGAGAGAGAGAGAGAGAGAGAGAGGAGAGAGAGAGAGTAGAGAGAGAGGAGAGAGAAGAGAGAGAGAGAGAGAGAGAGAGAGAGGAGAGAAGAGGGGGGAGGGGGTTGACATTAGAAGCAAGTATAGGAGTTAAAGGATGATAGAGGGACTGAAGAAAATATAGAGCGGGTGACATTAGAAGAGAGAGAGAGGAGGAGAGATGAGAGAGAGATAAGAAGAGATACACTAGAGATAGAGAGGGAGAGAGATAGAGAGAGATAGAGAGCAGAGAGTAGAGAGAGAGAGAGAGAGAGAGAGAGAGAGAGAGAGGAGAGGAGAGAGAGGTGACATTAGAAGAATAAAGAGTGAAGGGGATTGATAGAGGGAAGGAAAAAAATAGAGATAGGGTGCATTAGAAGAGACGAGAAGAGAGAGATAGAGGAGAGAGAGAGAGAGAGAGAAGAGAGAGAGAGAGAGAGAGAGAGAGAGAGAGAGAGAAGAGAGAGAGAGAGAGAGAAAGAGAGAGAGGAGAGAAGAGAGAGATATAAAGAGAGAAGAGAGAAGAGAGAGTAGAGAGAGAGATGAGAGAGAGGAGAGAGAGAGAGTAGAGACGCAGAGAGAGAGAGACCTGTATTCCGTTTACTACCCTTTGTTTTCTAACTCTCATTTCCTTTGCTTTGCTATATTTTTTTTCATGACCATCTCTTCCTTTTTATAAGTCTCACCATTCCTTTTATTTCTTACTCCTTATACGTTTTCTCTTTTATTCTCCTTATTTCTTCCTTAAGCCTTATTATGCTCACCATTCCTTTTATTCTTTACTCGCTATCGCTCTTTTTACTTCTTCTAATGTCACCCTCTCTCTCATTTTTCCTTCCCTCTAATTATCCTTTCTCTCTTCACTTCTTCTAATGTCACCCTCTCTCTCATTTCTCCTCCCCCCTGCATCCTACTCACCTTATAGTTTCCTCACCTGCCTTAATGCGGAGTTTCAGGTAGGTGACAAAATTAGGGTCTGGGCTTCAGATGTGGGAGTGTCCTGGAATTGAGTTGTAGATCGCCAGGCTCTGTGATTTGCTCTGCCATGCGTGACCCTATCAATTAACTCACCGGTGGTCACGATATGCCGGGTGTTGTGATTTCCCCAACCTCCCCCCCAACACACCTTCCCCACCACACCTTCCCCCACACACCTTCCCCCACACACCTTCCCCAACACACCTTCCCCCACACACCTTCCCCAACACACCTTCCCCCACACACCTTCCCCAACCCACCTTCCCCAACCCACCTTCCCCAATCCACTTCCGCCAACACACCTTCCCCAACCCACCTTCCCCCAACACACCTTCCCGCACCACACCTTCCCCACACACCCTCCCAACACACTTTTCCCCAACACACTTTTCCCCAACACACCTTCCCCCACACATATTCCCCCACACAACCTTCCCCAACACACCCTCCCCAACCCACCTTCCCCAACCGCACGCTTCCCCAACCCACCTCCCCAACCCACCTTCCCCAACACCCTTCCAACACACCTTCCCCAACACAGCACCTTCACCCACCACACCTTCCCTAACACACCTCCCTAACACACCCTTCCCCAACCAACCCTTCCCCACACCACCTTCCCCAACACACCTTCCCTCAACACACACCTTCCCAACACCTTCCCACAATCTCCCCAACACACCCTCCCCATACTCCTATCGCCCTGGCCTCAACACCCATATATTTTCTCTGGTACCTGGAACTGTGCCGTAGACACTCGCCGACGTCGACGAGTGTTCCTATTTTCACGTCGGCGAGTTTTCCCCATTACCCGTGTTTCTGCATTCAGGGATTAATCCACACTAGCGCTGAATAGTTAGGCCTAGGTTATGTGTTAGTTTGGTTAGATTCTTTTCATATATTACAGTTGAACTGCCGCCGAAAATGTACCCGTCGCGAGTGTTCCAATGTCGGCGAGATTTCTAGTTGGTTTCGGGCGAGAGTTACCTAGCGGCGACAGTTCCATAAAACCCTACTACTACTATACTACTACTACTACTACTAACTACTACTACTATACTAATACTACTACTACTACTACTACTACTACTACTTCTCCTACTGACTGTCTTCAACTTTACATCACCGCCGCATGTTGCTTCTCCTTGCTCTCTTCTACCGTATTTCATGCTCCGTTTCCTTCTGAACTTTGCTAACTGCATGCCTCCCCCACTCCCGCGCCTGCCGCTGCACAAGACCTTTCTACTCATTCCCATCCTATTCTGTCCATCTTCTAATGCAAGAGTAATCAGTATCCTTTACTCTGCAATCCCTTTCACTTGAAACTCTGGACCTCTCTCCGGTTTCTATTTTCCAACTTTCTATGACTTAAATTTTTTCAAAAAGAAGGTAAAAAGACACCTCCCGACTACATTGCGCCTCCCCTGTGTTTTATTTTAATTCTCTTACTTCTTCTTTACAGGGACTGGCAACTAGCAGGCTTTGTGTTACCCTTTTTGTTGTGCCCTTGGCCAGTTTCCGTGATGTAAAAAAAAAAAAAAAAAACTACTACTACAAAAAACCTAACTACTACTCCTCCTTCTTTACTTGCTTTTTCTGCTTCTTTTTACATTATTCTTTCAGGTTTTGTTTATTCCTTTTTTCTCCTCTTCGATCGCCTTGCCTTGTCTTGTCTTCCTCATTCTCTTGTTCAGTTGTTGTCACCACCACTACTTTCTGCTTCCTTCTGTTTACTTATTTATATCGTGCCTGATTCTCATTCTCTCTCTCTTTCTCTCCTTTTTTCTCTTTATTAGCTCCCTCTCTCTCTATTTTTTTTTTCTCTCTCTCTCTCTCTCTCTCTGTTCTCTCTTCTCTCTCTCTCTCCTCTCTCTCTCTCTCTCCTCTCTCTCTTCCTGCTATTCCCTCGTCTCTCTCTCTCTCCTCTCTCGTCTCCCTCTCTCTCTCCTCTCTCTCTCTCTCTCTCTCTCTCTCTTTCTCTCTCTTTTTTTCTCTCTATTTTTGTATCTTTCTATCTCTCTCTGTCTCTCTGTCTCTTTTTTTTAGCAAATTTTGTCGTTGCGAGAAATTATTTTCATGTGTGATCAATATTTTGTCTTCAATCATCAGGTTTTACTTCCTTTCCTCCTCCTCTTCCTCCTTCTTCGTGCCTTTTCTTCCTTCATTTTACTTCCCAATTATATTTAATTTTATTCTGCAGTCAATCTTTCTTTGTGTTCTGGAAATTCTCTAAATCTTCTCAGACGCTCGTTCAGTATCGGCAAAAGGAGTTAGTTTCTCCCTCCTTCCGTCCTTCTCTTCCTCCATTTCCTCCCTTCCTTCCTCCGTCCCTCCCCTCTACTCACCCTCCTCCCTCCTCCTTCCTCCTTCCTCCTCCTCCTTCCATTTATCACTGTATCTCCCTCATTCCCTTTACCTCCTTCCCCTTCTTCCTCCTTCACTCCCTCTCTCCCCTCGACTCCTCCTTGGGCCAATACTCCTGATCACCTCCTTCCCTCCTTCCCTTCCTTCCTCCACACACTCTGTCCCTCTCAATCATAGGTAAGTACCCAACTGTGTATGGCATGACCTCCTTACCTTCCTCCTCCTCCTCCTCCTCCTCCTCCTCCTCCTCCTCCTCCTCCTCCTCCTCCTCCTCCTCCTCCCTCCTCCTCTTCCTCCATCCGCCTCCTCCTCCTCCTCCTCTTCGCTCCTCCTCCGTCTCCTCCTCTCCTCCTCCTCCTCCTCCTCCTCCTCCTCCCGGTGATCTACTTAAGCCTCTATATACAGTGTTAATAGCTAAGCGTTGCCTGTAGTTAAGGACACTCAATACGCCTATATTATTATCGTCTGTTGCGTTTTTCCAGGGATTTATTTCTTTTTACATTTTCTGGCTTTTTGTTGTTTTGAGTTTTGTTTTTTTTTCTGTTTTTTTGTTTTGTACGTTTGCTGTCTTTTTTTCTTTGGTGTGTGTGTGTGTGTGTGTGTGTGTGTGTGTGTGTGTGTGTGTGTTTTCATTGATTACACGTCCACACGCTATTCTCCTCCTCCTCCTCCTCCTCCTCCTCCTCCTCCTCCTCCTCCTCCTCCTCCTCCTCCTCCTCCTCCTCCTCTTCCTCCCTTCATCCTTCGAAAAGTTACCCAACAGTCATTAGTAACTTTATCAATATTGCATTACAAAAGATTTCTTGTAACGACCTTTTAAAGAAAACAATTCCACATGGAGAAATATAGTTATGTTTGAAGAAGAATTTTTTTTTGTATACAGTATATATTTACATCTCTTTGTTCCGTCTCCAGTATCTAAAATGTCTACATAGAAGTGAATATATATCTGTCTAGTTTACTTAACCCTTTGAGACCCAGAGCGTATTTTCCATTGTAATTTGGGTACCATTAGACGATTTTTGTGCATATAAGTAATATTTCATAGTTATGACCTGTTTAGTATCCTTGTCGACTAACTAATTTGGTATATTTAGTTACTATTCGTATTTTATGGGTCGACAACAGAACGATTTGTTTTGTGGGGCCCCAGGGAGGAGTTAAGGGAAAGGACGTAGGGAAAGCCAAAAGGAGAAAAAAGGTTGGAATGGGGGAAAAAAAAGACTTTAGTGTTGTTTTGACTTATTGGTGATAGATATGATTATAGAATTTTTTTCTCTCTTTTTCTCTCTCTTTCCTCTCTCTCTCTCTCTCTCCTCTCTCTCTTCTCCCTCTCTCTCCTCTCTCTCTCTCTCTCTCTCTCTTCTCCTCTCTCTCTCTCTCTCTCTCTCCTCTCATGATCTTATGTATAGTTATATTTGGGTGATGAAGCAAAGTGAGAGAGAGAGAGAGAGAGAGGAGAGAGGAGAGAGGAGAGAGAGAGAGAGAGAGAGAGAGAGAGAGAGAGTGAGAGAGAGAGAGAGAGGAGAAGAGAGAGAGAGAGAGAGACGAGAGAGAGAGAGAGAGAGAGAGAGAAGAGAAAAAAAAGACGAGGAGAGAGAGAGTAGAGAGAGAGAGAGAAAAAAGAAAGAGAGAGAGAGAGAGAGAGAAGAGGAGAGAGTGAGAGGAGATGAGAGAGGAGAGGAGAGAGAGAGAGAGAGAGAGAGAGAGAGAGAGAGAGAGAGAGAGAGAAGAGAGAGAAGGCTAAGCTATCTTAAGGCAGACACATATAACCCTCGCTCCTTTTGAGAGGAAGGTGTTAACATTTGATTTAAATCTGTTCATGGTTGCAAAAGATTCCGAGTGAGGTGGATTCCGATGTTATTCTACATCTTTGTATATTTATATGTAGACGCTCCTTGAAGCTGGGTGGTGTTAGGGGGTGGGGGCTGCTACGGCAATCACTCCAGCAGCCGTTACCGCTCGTGTAGGGTAGATGATTGTTTGTGACAGCTGTTTGAGTCTCTCTCTCTCTCTCTCTCTCTCCTCTCTCTCTCCTCTCTCTCTCTCTCTCTCTCTCTCTCTCTCTCTCTCGTCTCTCTCTTCTCTCTCTCTCTCTCTCTCTCTCTCTCTCTCTCTCTCTCTCTCCTCTCTCTCTCTCTCTCTCTCTCTCTCTCTCTCTCTCTCTCTCTCTCTCTCTCTCTCTCTCTCTCTCTCTCTCTCTCTCTCCTCTCTCCTGCTCTCTCTCTCTCCTCTCTCTCTCTCTCTCTCTCTCTCTCTCCTCTCTCTCTCTCTCTCTCTCTCTCTCTCTCTCTCTCTCTCTCTCTCTCTCTCTCTCTTCTCTCTCTCTCCTCTCTTCTCTCTCTCAATCAGGTGGTACTGAGGACTTTTGGTCTCTATAGAGCGCCACTCAATCTCTTTCATCTCTCACTTTTAATATAGACGAGTCCATTAAGGGGAACGTTTGTAAATAATTGTTTGTGTTGGTGTCATTATTTTCATCAATTTTTATTTGCACTAATTGGTTCAGAATTATTATGATTAATACTCGTGACTTATCAGTATAGAGTTGACAGTCAAGTGTGAATCAATCAGGCTGTTAGTGGTGCTGTTAGTGGTGGTCAGTCAATTCGGTAGTTTGATTATTAGTCATTCAGTTTCGGCTTCAGAGTTTCGGAGTTTCGGAGTCTCGTGGGGCGATGGTTCGAAGCTTCAGTTCCTCGTAGGCTCACTGGCGGGCGTACGATGCGTCACGTAATAAAGCTCTCTCTCTCTCTCTCTCTCTCTCTCTCTCTCTCTCTCTCTCTCTCTCTCTCTCTCTCTCTCTCTCTCTCACACATGTATGAATGTCTGGTATTTGTACACATCTTCAATACAGAAGTGGTTAAAGACCTAGTAGAACCAATCCATAAATTAATGTATTGTTTCTATTTCAAACGATACGTAATTACCTTTGCTATGAACTGGCGCCACTGAACGACAGCAGATGCAGCTTCAGTGATTGATACAGAGTGCTGGGTAGTGGAGGTGTGAGTGCGTTGTGTCGTGCATGGGATCTGTCACCTTTCATTCACGGCGACACACTACCTTACCACCCTCCCCGCCGCTAACACCAACACACAACACACACAACACTCTTAACCCCTTCACGCCCAGATCTTTCCTTTGCTATATAAAATCGTCTGTTGTCGAGCCATGAAATTACGAAAAGTAACTAAATGTACCAAATTAGTTAGTGGACAAGGATACGAAACAGGTCATATCTATAAAACATTGCTTATAGTCACTAAAATCGTCTAATGGTACCCAAATTACAATGGAAATTACGTTCTGGTCCTCACGGGGTTAACGTTATAGCGAAGTCCATCAGCCAGTCAGTCATGTCATTTACGTCCCCAGTCAAGGCAACAACCAGTCAGCATTGTCAGTCATCACTAAGAGTATACGTAAATACCCTAAACAACAGTCTTTACCAGTCACTTTTATTACGGTCAGTCAATCGGTTTAGTCAATATACCATTCCTTAAGTCACCAGTCACAACCAGTCACCATGTAAGGCTATTTAATGTAACATAATAACCACATAAGACACTTCTGAAGCGGTATAATAGAGATGCGATGTTCGTCGGTAAACAGTCTCGGTCCGGGTTGCATATTCCCCAACTCTATGCGAGTACTGTGGTTTCCAAGTGGAGACGCTTGGCTGTAGCTCCGAAACTAACCATAGGAATTTCTCGAATATATCCTCATTATCATTCCCACACAAAGTTACCGGACAATGTTTAGGAAATTTAAACTACCCTAACCGTAACCTATCGTAACCTAACCTGACGTGTTCAAGAGTAAACGCGACATACTCTTCTAGAAAACGGGGATATGCGTCCGGGTTATATAATGGAGATATTTGCGTCGGCTTAGTTTATCACGTGACCTTAACAGCTCCGCCCACATTTCCAGGGCATAATAGGGGGCTAAGGAGGGAGGCTGTGGTAGAGAGAGAGAGAGAGAGAGAGAGAGAGAGAGAGAGAGAGAGAACGAGAGAGAGAGCGAGAGAGACGGGAGAGAGAGACGGGAGAGACGGGAGAGACGGGAGAGAGAGAGAGACGGGAGAGAGAGAGAGAGGAGAGAGAGAGGAGAGAGAGAGAGAGGAGAGAGAGAGAGAGAGAGAGAGAGAGAACGAGGAGAGAGAGGAGAGAGAGAGAGAGAGAGAGAGAAGAGAGAGATGAGATGAGGGGAGAGAGAGAAACGGGGGAGAGAGAGAAGAGAGAGGAGAGAGAGAGAGAGAGCGAGAGAGAGAGAGAGAGAGAGAGAGAGAGAGAGAGAGAGAGAGACGGTAGGATTGCCAAAAGATAATGATATAAGACCGCAATGTGATAACTGTCAGACAACGAAGTAACACACTGCATAGATTTCCACAAATAAATGTTGAACCGGTTAAATAAAGGCAATCATTGAGGTTTTAGGGCTTCAGTTGCAAGAAAAAAAAGGATATTTCGACCCAAACTCGGTACAATAAAAACGTACACGTCATACGAAAACGCAGATAACCAATAAAATACAGAACACAAGAATTAATACAAAAGATCAAAGGGAAGATGTGAAGAGCGGCAGTAAAGGACGAGGAGGGGAAGGAAGGAAGAGGAGGAGGAGGGTAAGGAAGGAAAAGAAGAGGAGAGGAAGGAAGGAATAAGAGGAGGGTAAGGAAGGAAAAGAAGAGGAGGGTAAGGAAGGAAGAGTTAGGGTAAGGAAGGAAAAGGAAGAGGAGGGTAAGGAAGGAAGAGGAGGGTAAGGAGGGAAAGGAAGAGGATGGTTAGGAAGGAAAAGGAAGAGGAGGGTAAGGAAGGAAGAGGAGGGTAAGGAAGGAAGAGTTAGGGTAAGGAAGGAAGAGGAAGAGGAGGGTAAGGAAGGAACAGGAGGCGAAGGAGGACAGGTATAAGAGAAAGACGACAGACCAGTGGCATTTTAACGAATCGTCGCTGCGGCTTTGTTAACGTTGCCTATGACCGTAATTAAGCGAGTGACGGCTGCCTGCGATGCCTTCCTATAACCTCTGGTCCTGAGTGTATCGTTCGCTTTAGAAACAGTCTCTGAGATGTGCCCGGTCCGCATATTCTCGCTCACTATGCAAGTATGTGGTTTCTGAGGGAAGACGCTTGGCTGTAGCTCCGAAACCAACCATAGGAAATTATCGAAAATACCCTCATTGTGATTCCCACGCAAAGTTACTATATTGGAATCAGGTAACCCTAACTTACCCTACCCGTAACCTAACGTAACCTAACCCGATGTGTTCAAGAGTAAGCGCCATGTATACTTTTCCAGAAAACGGGATATGCGTCCGTCGCTTACACTAACCTCACTATATCCAGGATCAACAGAGTAGTCTATTAATTCTGGCTATATCCTTCGCCTCCTCTCCTCCTCGTCCTCTTGTTTCTGTCACTGAGAGAGGAAGACACCCAAGTAAAAAGCAAGGAATGAAAGTTAAAATAGGGGAACTGTAGGAGATAAGATAAGATTTTCATCCTATCTAGACACTTTGCAAGTACCAACTACAAGGTTATTGACTATACAAAGCGCCGCCACGTCAGCACGAACTAGGCGGACTCGAACCGCTGACCGAATGCACAGGGACGCTGCACATTGGGAAACTGTAGGAGAGGTAAAACGATGAGAGAAGTAGGAATCTTCGCATCCTTTTCTTCTCTTCCTCTTATTTCTGTCACTGAGAGAGGAAGACACCCTAGTAAAAAGCAAGGAAGGAAAGTTAGAATAGAGGAACTGTAGGAGGGGTAAAACGATGAGGCAGCTATAAATGGTACAAGCTAGCGAGAGTATACCTTCGCATCTCCTTCTTGTTGCTATTATACTAAGAAGATCAGGTTAAAAGGAAGGAAGGAAAGTTAGAATAGAGGAACTGCAGGAAAGGTAAAACGGAAAGGGAGGTAAATGGTATATAAGCTAACGAGAGAATGCTTGGCGGCTTCTAATAAGGTTCCTTTTAACCCTAAAGGGCCCATGTATGTTACCTCTTCCCGCTAAAGGGCCCGATTTTAGCAGCTTCTTGTCCGGGCGGCATGACAGTGTTAAATGAGCAGACTTTTGTCCTTCCTGAGACTGTGGTGATGGTGATGATGACGAGGAGGATAAGGAAGAGGAGGAGGAGGGAGAGGAGGAGGAGGAGGAAGAGGAGGAGAAGGGGGAGGAAGAGGAGGAGAAGGAGGAGGAAGAGGAGGAGAAGGAGGAGGAAGAGGAGGAGAAGGAGGAGAAGAGGAGGAAAGGGGGAAAGAGGAGGAAAAGGGGAAGAGGAGAGGAGGAGGGAAGGGAGAGGAGGAGGAGAGGAGGAAGAGGGGGGAGGAGAGAGGGGAGGAGAGGGGAGAAAGGGGAAGAGGAGAAGGAGGGGAGGAGGAGGAGGAGGAGGAGGAGGAGGAGGAGGAGGAGGAGGAGGAGGAGGAGGAGGAGGAGGACAACAAGGAGGAGGGGAGTAGAAGGGAGGGGATAAAAGGATGAAATAAAGGAGTAGTAGTCATGATATTAAAGAGATGATGATGACAAAGGATAAAATACCAATTAACATTTATGGTGAGGTGCTAAACAGAAATTCTCAGAACCGATCAGTGTGCCATCAACGCCTCCTTGTAAGTGACTCTTAATATTAAATGACCCTGTGATGAGAGCGTGAAGATAAATACTCCCACTTTATTCCTGCTCTCTTAACCCCTTGAGGCCCAGAACGTATTTCCATTGTAATTTGGGTACCATTAGACGATTTTCTTAGTAAATATAAGCATTATTAATAGATATGACCTGTTTAGTATCCTTCTCCACTAGCTAATTTGATATATTTAGTCACTTTTCGTACTTTTATGGCTAATAACAGACGATTTTATATATATAGCAAAGGAAAGATCTGGGCGTGAAGGGGTTAACCGATCATATAAATGTTTATTCTTATACTCGCTCAATCGGAAAGTTAGTTTTATACTTACTCTCATAACTGGTGAAAGAAAGTTTACATATACTCTCTTAACGAAAAAGGAAGGTTCAGATGTATTGTTCTAACCGAAAAGAAAAGTTTTACATTCACTCTTAACCCCTTCAAGCCCAGATCTTTCCTTTGCTATATAAAGTCGTCTGATGTTAGCCATAAAATTACGAAAAGTATCATAATATATACCAAATTAGCTAGTGGACAAGGGTACAATGCAGGGGATATATATAAAATAGTCTATATGCATTAGAATCGTCTATAATGGTCGCCAAATTACAATGGAAATATACATTCTGGGCCTCAAGGGGTTAAAACTGGAAAGGAAAAAACTAAAACGTGTCACCTCTATTTACATGTTCGAAATAAAAGTGAAAAGATAAGTAAGATGTAACGCATTTCAAACTAGATGTCCATAAAAATAAATCGGAAACAAGACGTAAGTAACTGATAAAAACTGGTAAACATAAGAGCTGATAACCGAACTAAGAAGAAGGGGGAGGAAATATAGGCTACATTTTGTCGCCATAAAGCAACTGATGTGTTTGTTGCGAAGTTTCACTCTTAACCCCTTTAAGCCCAGAACGTTATTTCCATTGTAATTTGACTATCATTAGACACTTTTTAATTAATATACGCAATATTTTATAGATATGACCTGTTTGGTATCCTTTCCCACGAACTAATTTGGTATATTTAGTTACTTTTCGTGATTTTATGGCTAACAATACACGATTTTATATGGCAAAGGAAAGATCTGGGCGTGAAGGGGTTAAGAGTGTTGTGTGTGTTGTGTGTTGGTGTTAGCGGCGGGGCGGGTATAGTGGCGGCGGCGGGGAGGGTATAGTGGCGGCGGCGGGGAGGGTATAGTGGCGGCGGCGGGGAGGGTAGTAAGGTAGTGTGTCGCCGTGAATGAGTGTGGTGATGCGTCCTGTCACCGCGGGCTGTTTGGCGGGACTATTGATTGCCTAACACTCGCCGGGAACACAAGATGGATCCTCATGACGGCAAGGTAATTGTCTTTTCGCTACTCTTTTTCTCTTCCCTTCATGTATGTGCAGTGGTGTGTGTGTGTGTGTGTGTGTGTGTGTGTGTGTGTGTGTGTGTGTGTAATGACTGTGTGTGTGTGTGTGTGTGTGTGTGTGTGACTGCGTGTGTGTGACTGCGTGTGATGTGTGTGTGTGTGTGTGACTGTGTGTGTGTGTGTGTGTGTGTGTGTGTGTGTGTGTGTGTGTGTGTGACTGTGTGTGTGTGTGTGACTGTGTGTGTGACTGTGTGTGTGTGTTGTGTGTGTGTGTGTCTGTGTGTGTGTGTGTGTGTGTGTGTGTGTGGAAGGCAGTGACATCGTAGCACGGTATATAAGCCACTGTGAAAAGAGCAATTCTTCAGGTGCATATCAACGACAGAGAGGGATGTCATTATAGACTAACCCAGGGTACATTACAGTGTTTCCACGGCGCAGAAAAATATAGTACCATTTTATATTAGGCTTATTTCTTTTTGCGTTTGCTGCTACTGTTAATTCATGAGGTGAGCGAATAATTACGAGTTCATAATAACAGTATCGCCTACCTGAGTGTGGGATTCATGAAGAAGGCATCCAGTCCCCGGCGGTTCCGGTGTGTGTTACGCACTGTATGGTCTGTCATGAATGTGTCTCTTTGTTGCCGTTTCAAGTTTGCGTTCTATCATAGTGACCCCGCGCAGCTTCCCTTAATTAGTCAAGTCCATTCTCATGTCATCTAGTTTTCGAGGTGTTCGTGCGTTAGATTTGCTCCAACCCACACATGACGGCAGCTCGGGATGGGCAGGCCACGAAAAATAGAACGCTTCATAAAAAAACACGTAATCCGACACTAAACGTACAGTACGAACAAAATAGGCGAATACACAGTGAAGACAAGGCATCCAAGCCACCCACCCTTTAGTAATCCGAGGTGGTCGGTTGACCTTAGAACGCACCAGCTATGTCAATATCTAGCCGACTATCAGGCACCCAGACTCCCCACACACCACCCTACACACACACACACACACACACACACACACACACACACACACACACACGACACACACACACACACACACACACACACACACACACACACACACACACACACACACACACCACACACACCAAACACACACCACAACACACACCACACACACACACACACACACACACACACACACACACACACACACACACACACACACACACACACACACACACACACACACACCACACACACGTAAATACCCGCCTTATACGGAACTTTTCAGCTGCCCTTCGCCACGCATATTACAGCCGCGTTTTAACATCCAATGCCGAGCGTCGTAAATTTTAATAGCTTCAATCACATCAATATTATTCGTTACGAGCGTAATTATTTTTATAGCCTGATTTATACATCGTACTTGGTTCATCATTTTTGCTGGGTTTGTTCAGCACTGCAGGGTTGCCGCCTCAGGGTAGCATAAAGGAAGGGGGGGAGGGGGAGGTTTTGCCGTATATACCCTGTACATGGATCTCTCGTGCACCACCACCACCACCCTTTGGAAACAATTCTAAAATGCAAACCTGAGACAAACGGAGGGATGTTCACTAATTTGCACACCACACACACACACCACACCACACACACAACACACATAACACACACACACACACACACACCACACACACACACAACACACAACACACAACACACACACCACACACACACACACACACACACACCACACACACAGAAGAGAGAGAGAGAGAGAGAGAGAGAGAGAGGAGATGAGAGAGAGAGGAGAGAGTGGAGGTAATCACTCTTTCGACTTGAACAAATACTCTTTCTTCCACTCATAAGCCAGAAGAGTTATGTCTCTCACCCTTCACCCTGCCCCCCCACCCCCCGCCCCCCTGCCCCCCCTCCTCGGCGTCTCAAGCACGGCCGCCCTCAGGTGGTGCACGTGAAGGATTCGCTTCATTACGCGCCATCCTTTACGAATAAGCTCGTTACCGTCCTGCTAATTGCTTCATATATAAGAACGGTGCCGCCGCCCCGCCTAATTGGGTTCCTGAAGGGGGGCAGCGGGCAAGGGGGCGCGAAAGGCCTCTCGGGGGTCTTGCTGCGGTGCCTTGAGCTTATACGAGGTTGTATTACTTTCTATTTCAAAGTTTCCATAGAATATACACGTAGATTTTTTTTTAGTACAACGATTTTTTTTTTTATTTGATGTGTAATTTACCTTTTTGTCCCACTACGAGATTTTATTATCTATTTATTGCTAAGTTTCCATCGACTAATTCTTTTGATTTATTTTTAATTCTACGATTTATTTTTTTATGTGACGTGCAATTTATGTTTTCTTTTCCCACTATGTGATAATTTTGCTTCTCGTGTCTCCTGATTGCCATTTATTTTTGTAATATTTTATGCTTATTTATCCTCTTCTCAAACTCCTCACTGGTACGTATTACATGTTTGCAAGGTAACCATAAACCACACACACACACACACACACACACACACACACACACACACACACACACACACACACACACACACACACACACACACACACACACACACACACACACACACACACACACACACACACACACACACACACACATACACACACAGTCATGCAGGGATGTACACGTCATGTAATAAACTGCTATTAAAGTTTTATGTTCAAGTGAAATGAAATATAGTGAGAAAAATTTGCAGGTGATGAGGTGATGATTGCGGCTCTCTCTCTCTCTTTCTTTTTTTTTTTCTCTCTCTCTCTCTTCCTCTCTCTCTCTCTCTCTCTCTCTCTCTCTCTCTCTCTCTCTCTCTCTCTCTCTCTCTCTCTCTCTCTCTCTCTCTCTCTCTCTCTCTCTCTCTCTCTCTCTCTCTCTCTCTCTCTCTCTCTCTCTCTCCTCTCTCTCTCTCTCTCTCTCTCTCTCTCTCTCTCTCTCTCTCTCTCTCATAATAATGGTAAAAACAATAATAATAACAATAATAACAATAATAATATCAATGACGAAAATAATAATAATAATAATAACAATAGTAAGAGATAATACAATGACAACAAAGCTAAGGGAAGTTATTTATTGTTCTCCATTTCTCTCTCATTACAATTATTCTTTACGTGGTTAATGCGATGCAGAAACGTGATGCCCAAATAAGCTTATGATTTTCACGCCAACATCAAATCAGTGTTATTAACCCCTTCACGCCCAGATCTTTCCTTTGCTATATGAAATCGTGTATTATTAGCCATAAAATACGAAAAAGTAACTAAATACACCAAATTAGCTAATGGGCAAGGATACTAAACAGATCATAGCTATAAAATATTGCTTATATTCATTAAAATTGTCTCATGGTACGTACCCAAATTACAATAGAAATTACGCTCTGGGTCTCATGGGGTTAAGATTCTTCGTAGTACATGTGGTGGCTTCATATTATTGTTATTTTATAGTCCTTTTTTCGTTCATGTAAATCTTCCTTCACATTTATCATCTTCCCCTTGTCTTCTGTGTTTATAGATACGAGTGTTTCTTTCTCTTCTCTTTATAGATACGATGTATTCTTCTTTCTTATAGATAGAGTTTCATCTCTCTATAGAACGATTTTTTCTTCCTTTCTCTTTCATTACAGTTTTTCCTTCTCTCTTTTATGATAGAGTTCTTTTCCTATAATACGAGTTTTTCCTTTCTCTCTTTAATACGAGTTTTACCCCTTCCAAGATCTAGTTTTTTCCTTCTTCTCTTATAATACAGTATTTTCCTTCTTCACTTATAGATACGATTTTTCCTATCTCTCTTATAGATACGATTTTTTCTTCTCTTCTCTTCTATGATACGTTTTCCCCTCTCTTTATAGATACAGTTTTCTCTCTGTCTCTTATAGATACGAGTTTCATTCTTCTTTATAGATACGAGTTTTTCCTTCTTCACTTTTATAGATTACAGTTTTCCTTTTTTCTTTATAGTACAGTTTT
This sequence comes from Chionoecetes opilio, assembly GCA_016584305.1. Lineage (NCBI taxonomy): Eukaryota > Metazoa > Arthropoda > Malacostraca > Decapoda > Majidae > Chionoecetes > Chionoecetes opilio. The sequence continues at coordinate 270,591 of JACEEZ010008581.1, forward strand.
TCCTTTTCACCTTTATGATCAGTTTTTCTTCTGTGCTTTATAGATACGAGTTTTTTTCTCTCTCTCTTTATAGATACGAGTGTTTCCTTCTTCTCTTTATAGATACGAGTTTTTCCTTCTCCTCTCTTTATAGATACGAGTTTTTCCTTCTCTCCTCTTTATAGATACGAGTTTTTCCTTCTCTCTTTATAGATACGAGTTTTTCCTTCTCCTCTCTTTATAGATACGAGTTTTTCCTTCTCTCCTCTTTATAGATACGAGTTTTTCCTTCTCTCTTTATAGATACGAGTTTTTCCTTCTCCTCTCTTTATAGATACGAGTTTTTCCTTCTCCTCTCTTTATAGATACGAGTTTTTCCTTCTCTTCTCTTTATAGATACGAGTTTTTCCTTCTCTTCTCTTTATAGATACGAGTTTTTCCTTCTCTCTTTATAGATACGAGTTTTTCCTTCTCTTCTCTTTATAGATACGAGTTTTTCCTTCTCTCTCTTTATAGATACGAGTTTTTCCTTCTCTCTTTATAGATACGAGTTTTTTCCTCTCTTCTCTTTATAGATACGAGTTTTTCCTTCTCTTCTCTTTATAGATACGAGTTTTTTCCTTCTCTTCTCTTTATAGATACGAGTTTTTCTTTCTCTTCTCTTTATAGATACGAGTTTTTCCTTCTTCTCTTTATAGATACGAGTTTTTCCTTCTCCTCTCTTTATAGATACGAGTTTTTCCTTCTCTTCTCTTTATAGATACGAGTTTTTTCCTTCTCTCTCTTTATAGATACGAGTTTTTCCTTCTCTTCTCTTATAGATACGAGTTTTTTTCCTTCTCTTCTCTTTATAGATACGAGTTTTTCCTTCTCTCTCTTTATAGATACGAGTTTTTCCTTCTCTCTCTTTATAGATACGAGTTTTTCCTTCTCTTCTCTTTATAGATACGAGTTTTTCCTTCTCTCTCTCTTTATAGATACGAGTTTTTCCTTCTCTTCTCTTTATAGATACGAGTTTTTCCTTCTCTCCTCTTTATAGATACGAGTTTTTCCTTTCTCCTCTTTATAGATACGAGTTTGTCCTTCTCTCTCTTTATAGATACGAGTTTTGTCCTTCCTCTCTTTATAGATACGAGTTTTTCCTTCTCTCTCTCTTTATAGATACGAGTTTTTCCTTCTCTTCTCTTTATAGATACGAGTTTGTCCTTCTCTTCTCTTTATAGATACGAGTTTGTCCTTCTCTCTTTATAGATACGAGTTTGTCCTTCTCTCTCTTTACAGATACGAATTTGTCCTTCTCTTCTCTTTATAGATACGAGTTTGTCCTTCTCTACTCTTTATAGATACGAGTTTTTCCTTCTCTTCTCTTTATAGATACGAGTTTTTCCTTCTCTTCTCTTTATAGATACGAGTTTTTCCTTCTCTTCTCTTTACAGATACGAGTTTTTCCTTCTCTTCTCTTTATAGATACGAGTTTTTTCCTTCTCCTTCTTTATAGATACGAGTTTTTCCTTCTCTTCTCTCTTAAGATACGATTTTTCCTTCTCTTCTCTTTATAGATACGAGTTTTTCCTTCTCTTCTCTTTATAGATACGAGTTTTTCCTTCTCTTCTCTTTATAGATACGAGTTTTTCCTTCTCTTCTCTTTATAGATACGAGTTTTTCCTTCTCTCTCTTTATAGATACGAGTTTTTCCTTCTCTTCTCTTTATAGATACGAGTTTTTCCTTCTCTTCTCTTTATAGATACGAGTTTTTCCTTCTCTTATCTTTATAGATACGAGTTTTTCCTTCTCTTCTCTTTATAGATACGAGTTTTTCCTTCTCTTCTCTTTATAGATACGAGTTTTTCCTTCTCTTCTCTTTATAGATAAGAGTTTTTCCTTCTCTTCTCTTTATAGATACGAGTTTTTCCTTCTCCTCTCCTTATAGATACGAGTTTTTTCCTTCTTCTCTTTATTTTCTCTTCTTTTCTCTGTACTTTTCTTTACTCTTCCTTGAAAAATATATAACCGTATATATATATTTTTTTTTTTTCGTTCTTATCAAATTTATTTCACTCTTTTCGCCTTTTTTTTCATGTAAACTATTTTTTTTCTCTTGCTCTTTGTTTCTCCGATAAAAAAAGCTATTTGCATCTTCATATTTTACTTTTTTTTCTCTTCTTTAAAAAATATATAACCGTACATATATATTTTTTTTTTCGTTCTATCAAATTTATTTCACTCTTTTCGCCTTTTTTTTCATGTAAACTATTTTTTTTCTCTTGCTCTTTGTTCCTCCGATAAAAAAAAACTATTTTCATCTTCACCTTCATTTTTTTTAAAGTATCGGTAAAGGATTATTTCGGCCTTAATAAAGAGGTGATGGAGGACGCTATTATAAGAGGGCAAACTATTTTTACGAGATAGATGCCAGAAAATTACGTCTTATCGATGTATTTTGGATAAACTTTTATAAGAGAATTTTCTGTGCGTGTCTGATAATTTTGTTTTCTTCCATCACCGATTAAATAAGTCGATGCAAAATTTTAACCCCTTGAGACCC
>JACEEZ010008581.1:280614-319395 GCA_016584305.1 Chionoecetes opilio
ATGTTTACAAGGAAGAAAAATAAGTATTGTATTTTCTAGTTCTTACTTAGAAGTTAAATTACAGGTTTGAGACAACAAAACGTAGACTTTGCTTAAACAGAAGTGAGGAAGTGTCAGGAAACTTTATAGTAAGGCCTGAATAAAACATAAAGTAGATTGAAAATACACACGCACACACACAAACACACACACACACACACACACACACACACACACACACACACACACACACACACACACACACACACACACACACACACACACACACACACACACACACACACACACACACACACACACACACACACACACACACACACACACACACACACACATGGGTACTCCGTAGTGTAGCGGTTAGCACGCTTGGCTCACAACCGAGAAGTCCCGGGTTCGATCCCCGGGCGGAGCGAAGACAGACGGGCGGTCTTCTTAAAACCCGAGCCCCTGTCCACCCAGCAGTGAATGGGTACCGGGTGTTGGCCGGGGGTATGTGACCCGCCTCCCGAGGTGGTGGCTTCCCCCAACACCAAGCACTATAGGGATGAATGATAAAAAATGTTGATATGGAGACGGGCCATACGAGCGTATTTATATAGCTCAGGCCCTGTAAAATATAGCTGGATGAATACAACTAGATGAATACCACACACACACACACACACACACACACACACACACACACACACACACACACACACACACACACACACACACACACACACAATTTACGTGAATTAGAACTACCCTGCAATAAGAGGGAAGATTAATTACGTATCTCTGAACACGAGCCGAAGCAACATAATCCAAAATAATTAAAGGGCTGCCTATTAGACCTTAACAGACGTACAGTCCAGTCCAGGGCTTGTCAATAGCTCTAATTACTTGTTGCGCTTCTCTCTCTCTCTCTCTCTCCTCTCTCTCTCTCTCTCTCTCTCTCTCTCTCTCTCTCTCTCTCTCTCTCTCTCTCTCTCTCTCTCTCTCTCTCTCTCTCTCTCTCTCTCTCTCTCTCTCTCTCTTATAATCGTTTAAGTTTCCTCCTTGACCTCATTCTTTTCTCCTTCCCTTCTTTCACCATTTCCCTCCTTCCTTCCTTCCTCTCTCCACCTCCTTGTGATCTAGCGGCCTTATAAGGTTCGAGAAAGAGGAGAGAGAGAGAGAGAGAGAGAGAGAGAGAAGAGAGAGAGAGAGAGAGAGAGAGAGAGAGAGAGAGAGAGAGAGAGAGAGAGAGAGAGAGAGAGAGAGAGAGAGAGAGAGAAAGGAGGAAAGATAGATAATTAGGAGGAAGAGGAAGAAGAATATGTTAGTATGTGGAAAAGGATATAATTGAAAACAGGTTGATCTCATGAACACACACACACACACACACACACACACACACACACACACACACACACACAGGGTACTCCGTAGTGTAGTGGTTAGCACGCTCGGTTCACAACCGAGAAGTCCCGGGTTCGATCCCCGGACGGAGCGGAAACAGATGGGTTGTTTCCTTGAAACCCGAGCCCCTGTCCACCCAGCAGGGAATGGGTACCGGGTGTTAGCCGGGGTTTGTGACCTGCTCTCCGGGGTGCTGGCTTCGGCCAACACTAACCACTAAGGATGAATGATAAAAATGTTGATATGGAGACGGGGCCACACGAGCATTGCTCTGGCCCTGTAAAATACAACTAGATGAATACACACACACCGACACACACACACACACAACACGCAACACAACAACCACACCCACACACACACACACACACACACACACACACACACACACACACACACACACACACACACACACACACACACACACACACACACACACACACACACACACACACACACACACACACACACACTTGCGTACTCTTCGCATACTCATTCTTAACCTACGAATCCTTCCTTATAGCATAAAACATAATTCCTTCTTCATTCTTCATATTTTTTCATAAAGCATTTCATCATTAAACTTCCTTGTGAGTGAAGTTTCCTGCTGTTTATGTTCACCGTGAAGTTTTTGTTTTTATTGCCGGATATTACATGTATAAACAGTCTTCGTATGTATATGTGTTTGTACATCCACAACAGGGAATTAAAAGCTATGGGTTATGTTTGTGCTTCATGTTGTTGTTGTTGTTGTTGTTGGTTGACGCGCTCCACTAAATCACTACCGAAACAAAGCCAAGTTATCACACTTTTACCTCGCATCTTATATAGGGAGACGTGGATTACTCGCATCTTATAGAGGGAGACGTGGATTACTCGCATCTTATAGAGGGAGACGTGGATTACTCGCATCTTATATAGGGAGACGTGGATTACTCGCATCTTATATAGTGAGACGTGGATTACTCGCATCTTATATAGGGAGACGTGGATTACTCGCATCTTATATAGGGAGACGTGGATTACTGGCATCTTATATAGGGAGACGTGGATTACTCGCATCTTATATAGGGAGACGTGGATTACTCGCATCTTATATAGGGAGACGTGGATTACTCGGGTGTCAAAGATGATAGTGGGAATACAAAGCGTCCATGGATTTATTTTCGAAGGTCCCCGCTGTTCGTAAAGGCTTGTACTGACGTGTGTTCGTGTGTTGCAGGACTGTTGATGGATGTGTGTGTGTGATGACTCTCTATTAGTGCCGCTGTGGCTACCTAGTGTGTGTGTGTGTGTGTGTGTGTGTGTGTGTGTGTGTGTGTGTGTGTGTGTGTGTGTGTGTGTGTGTGTGTGTGTGTGTGTGTGTGTGTGTGTGTGTGTGTGTGTGTGTGTGTGTGTGTGTGTGTGTGTGTGTGTGTGTGTGTGTGTGTGTGTGTGTGTGTGTGTGTTGTGTTGTCTTAGTCTATTTTCCCTGTTCTATACCTTTGTTGATGGATGTACTTTCATTGATACGCAAACACATGTATAGGTTGAGAAATCGATTGATGGATAGATAGGTGGATTGATGTATAGATAAATGACGTAGATAAAGAAAGGGGTAGATGAGTACAATGACTGACAGATGCCTTGGTAGATAGGTCAATCATTGTATATGGAAAAGCGTAGATTTGAAAAAGAAATAGGGAAAAACTGGTTCACAAATAGGGTGGTAAATGATTGGAATGGACTCAGTAGACAGGTAGTTAGTGCGGAATCATTAGTGAGCTTTAAAAGGAGGCTAGATAAATTAATATATGCGGATGAAAGGTGGATGTAGGTAGTGTTAAGTAACAGGAACGAACTCGTGTAGGTCTCACGGCCTCTTGTAGCTTCCTTATTTTCTTATGTTCTTATGTTCTTATATATCACTCCTCATAAATATCTATCGTGGAACATATAGGTTTATCCCAGCCTTGTGTGTGAGTCAAGGAAATGTTTCATTCCCTGCCTGCCTTGTATAGGAGTTACCTTGTGTACTGGGTGAGAATGGGTGTTTTACTAAGGGTTTTGGGTGAGAATGGGTGTTTTACTAAGGGTTTTGGGTGAGAATGGGTGTTTTACTAAGGGTTTTGGGTGAGAATGGGTGTTTTACTAAGGGTTTTGGGTGAGAATGGGTGTTTTACCTGTAGAATGATTCACCTGTATATAGTCCTTTGTGCTGATGTACAAAAGAAAAGAAAATGAAAAATATTGAGGGAAGAAAAAAAACTAAAAAAACCCAGGAAGATTCAGACATTAGGAAACAAAAAGCACACAAATAAATGAAAGAAAAAACGAACGAAAAAAAACATAAACAGATCAAGTAATGTGCTTTATGGTCTTATGTTTTCACTCGTGTCTCTTCCTTCACTAATCTGGTCTTGTTTTGTATCTGCTGCCTCTCTATATAGTCATTAAGTCTTTCTCTACATTCTCTCCTTCTTAAGTCACCTGATCTATTCCATGTTAATTTGTATCCCTTATGAGTAACATGTAACATTCATAGGAGAGAAAATAAGTAATGGTAAGCTTACATACTAATACCTATAATACATGGTACATAATACATGGTACATAATACATGGTACATAATACATGGTACATAATACATGGTACATAATACATGGTACATAATACATGGTACATAATACATGGTACATAATACATGGTACATAATACATGGTACATAATACATGGTACATAATACATGGTACATAATACATGGTACATAATACATGGTACATAATACACACTAATAGAATACGCGTACATATGTCTGTAGTATCATGTGCACGTCTGCTTATACATGCAGTATACTAAAATAACCTAAAATAAACCTAAAATAGCCTAAAATAAACTTCCAATAACCTGAAATAACCTAAAATAACCTAAAATGACCTGAAATAATCCTAAAATAATTCTAAAATAATCCTAAAATAGCCTGAAATAACCTAAAATATCTCTCAAATAACCTAAAATAATTTCAAATATACCAAAAATATCCTAAAATAACCTGAAATATCCTTAAATAACCTAAAATAACCTAAAATAAACTAAAATTAACCTAAAATAACCTAAAATAACCTAAAATAATCTTACAATAACCTAAAATAACCTAAAATAACCTGAAATAACCTAAAATAACCTAAAATAACCTAAAATAACAAAAAAAAACGAAAATAACCCTAAATAAGATAATATACCTAAAAACGGCTATTTTAGTCCTAGCCTAACCTAACCTAAATAGTGATAAACCGATGTAAGACTGTGATATACTTTGGTTAAAGAGAAACTACATAGACAGACGTACAGATATATAAACAGACAGGCAGACAGAAATACAGACTAAGTAACAGACATAACTATAAGAAGAAAGACGATAAGAAGATGATAACAGACACTTTAACGCCTTCACGCCCAGATCTTTCCTTAGCTATATGAAATCGTCTGTTGTTAGCCATTAAAATTACAAAAAGTCACTGATTATACGAAATTCGCTAATCTACAAGGCTACTAAACTGGTCATATCTATAAAATATTACTTATATTAACTAAAAATCGTCTAATGGTACCCAAATTACAATAGAAATCACGTTCTGGGTTTCTTGAGGTTAAAAGATAAGCAGAAAAACTATAGAAATATGTCAAAGAGAAAGACAGACAGAACAGAGACACGAGCGGAAATTATGATTGAAAGACGAAGACATAGCAAGTAGACGAGGAGACAGAGAAGAATGAGGAGGAGGAGGAGGAGGAGGAGGAGGACAGAGGAGGAGGACAGATGAGGAGACAGAGACACAACAAATGATAAGAAAAAAATGAGAAAAATAGAACAAGAAATAGAACAGGAAATACTCGAAAAACAATGAGAGGGACATAGCAACTACCACCACCACCATCACCCACTCACCCACTCGTCCACTCACCCACTCGTCCACTCGTCCACTCGTCCACTCACTCACTCACCCACTCACCCACTCGTCCACTCACCCACTCGTCCACTCGTCCACTCACTCACTCACTCACTCACTCACTCACTCACTCACTCACTCACTCACTCACTCACTCACTCACTCACTCACTCACTCACTCACTCACTCACTCACTCACTCACTCACTCACCCACTCACTCACTCACTCACCCACTCTTCCACTCACCCACTCATCTACTCACCCATTCACCCATTAGTCCACTCACTCACTCACTCACTCACCCACCCATTCGTCCACTCACTCACTCACTCACTCACTTACTCACCCATTCACCCATTCACCCACTCGTCCACCACCCGGGCAACATTCGTCCCCTCAGTAGGCCATGCATCAAAAATCTGTGCAACGAAGATTAATCCCTGTCTGCTAGGAACACTAATGGTGACAAGAGCACCGAGTTTGGCCTCTTTAGTTTGCCTTACCTTTAACAACACACCAACTTTCTTCACCACAACACCAGCCAACTTTTAATAGAGAAAAGGCCAGATGTTTATACTTAACCCCTTGAGGCCCAGAGCGTAATTTCCTTTGTAATGTGGCTACCATTAGACGATTTTTAGTGAATGTAAGCAATATTTTATAGATATGACCTGTTTAGTATACCCTTGTCGACTATAGTCTATTTTTTTTAACAAGGTGAAAATTCCGTTCTATCTTAAGGTCTCCTGGTTAAAATGATGCCTGTGTTTACCTGATACTATGGTTAACTATGATAAAATACAACTGACATTAAGAAGAAGTGTAGTATTCCCTTCTCCTGGCATCAAATATCAGTCAGTAAGCAGCAAGGGGGCAGGATTTTGGCCTCGATAAAAAAAAAATAGACTATAACTAATTTGGTATATTCAGTTACTTTTCTTAATTTTATGGCTCGAGAACAGACAATTTTTGATAGCAAAGGAAAGATCTGGGCGTGAAGGGGTTAAGAGTGGTGTTGATGGTGGTTGTCGTGGTGTTATTGTTGATGTTACTGTTTTTCTTTTCGATTTTTATGACTATTATTGTTATTGTTATTATTTCCATCATTATTATGGCTATTGTTATCATTGCCATTATTATATATCTGACTGTCGATCACATTGCGTCGTGTGTGTAGGGGACATTTGTATTCTACTTTATATGGAGTAAGCACGCATGATGTCTTGTAGTAATATAGTAACAGTAGTAGCAGTGGTTGTGATAGTCGTAATAGCAACAATATAAATAATAGCAGTAGCAGTTGTTGTTGTAGTAGCTGGAGCAGTAGTAATAGGAGGAGTAGTAATATCTCAAGTAATTTTCTTTCCCCTTTCACACACACACACACACACACACACACACACACACACACACACCACACACACACTGGTGGTGGTGGTGAGGGAACAGGATGATAAGTCACGCTCCGTCTGTTGACTCTCCCCCTCCCCGACCCTCCAGGGGACACGAGGGGGGGAGGGGAGGATATTAGGGTGAGGGGAGGGAGCCAGAGAGAGAGAGAGAGAGAGAGAGAGAGAGAGAGAGAGGAGAGAGAGAGAGAGAGAGAGGGTGTGTGGTAGTGATATTGTTTCATTCAAAGAATTAAATGTTTTTCTTTGTACTCTACGTCTGCGGTGTGTGTGTGTGTGCGTGTGCGTGTGCGTGTGCGTGTGCGTGTGCGTGTGTGTGTGTGTGTTCCTTTGTGTTATGTGCTCACTGAAAATTTAATGAATAAGATATAAAAAGTCATGGCTGTAGGGTTGAAGAACTTAAACTTCATTACCAAGCATAGATTACAGGGTTCGATACCCACTCAGCCACTTTTTCACCAATAAATGCAACGAAAATAAAACAAGGCATTATGGGTCATCATTAATTGCAAATAAATGATACACGTAACTTTGTAAACACTTCGATACTGTCAAAAAAACATCAACTCAAAGCTTAGTGAACAATAGACCATTTTTTTTCCTTCTGAGGAATTAAATAGTTCTGTGTTTTTGTTCATACACATAACACAAGACCGATGATAAAGACATTAAAGCAGAGAGAGTCATCGGTAATGTCTCCCAAATGAGTGTGAATAATGTGTAGCAGATATCCCATTCATCAATATAGAAGGGAACTTCGTCGTCATGATGAAGAGAATAGGATTAATCACATTCATAAAAGAGAGAGAGAGAGAGAGAGAGAGAGAGAGAGAGAGAGAGAGAGAGAGAGAGAGAGAGAGAGAGAGAGAGAGAGAGAGAGAGAGAGAGAGAGAGAGAGAGAGAGAGAGAGAGAGAGAGAGAGAGAGAGAGAGAGAGAGAGAAGGGATAAAGAAGCTGGATGTGACGCATAAACAACTAATTGTTATCATACTTTTATTCACGTATACTCCGTTCATCAGGTCTCCTCCTTGATGTCCCCAATGAAGGGTGACGATCACGGCGGGGGAGGCTGGGGCAGGGTCGGCTAGAGCTGTATAGGGAATGGCGGTGAAGAACGTATATATCTGTCTTCCCAATATACAATACAACCTCCGCTCTCGCCCCTCATAGTTTTAACAATAATGCAGGAAAATTACATCTAATCAAAGAGAGTGTATGTGTGTGTGTGTGTTCATCTAGTTTTAGTCATTGGCAGCGAGCGAAGCGAGCTGCTACTTACCCTAAGACCCGTTCGCGTAAGGGGAGTGGAACCAAGTTTAAGCCAAAAAGTGAATAACTACTCCTAAATATTGTCAGATTGAGCTGAAATTTGACATGCAAGTAGTAATGTCAAAATCAATGGGGGTCTGTGAAACAAACTTTTTGCGTAGAACAAGTCCTTAATGAGTAATTAGCGTAATGAGTTAATTGGCTGGAACGTGGCTCGCTGCCATGTTCCAGCCGCAAGAACTGAGCCAAAAGCAAAGGGGCCAGAGGCTGGACGCCTATACTTGATCTAGTTGTATTTTATAGGGCCTGAGTTACACTCGCATGGCCCCGTCTCCATAGCTACAATTTATTTTGCTTCCTTATCTAGTGCTGGGCATAGTCTATGTGCCGGGGGAAGCCACCACCCCGGGAGGCATATTCCCGTCTTCTGGAACATATCAGGGTTCGCGTTTACTCTGGAACACGTCAGGTTTGGTTGCGTTAGGTTAGGGTTAGGGTAGGTTAGGTGTCCTGAACTCTCATGGTAACTTCGTGTGGGATCACAATGAGCGTATTTTCGAGAAAATCCTATATATATATGGTCAGTTTCGGAGCTACAGCCAATCGTCTTCACTTGGAAACCACATACTCGCATAGAGTTGGGGAATATTGATTGGCAGCGAGCGAAGCGAGCTACTACTTACCATAAGACCCATTCGTGTAAGGGGAGTGGAACCAAGTTTAATCCAAAAAGTTAATAACTACTCCTAAATATTGGCGGATTGAGCTGAAATTTGACATGCAAGTAGTGCTGTCAAAATCAATGGGGGTCTGTGCATATATCAATACTTGATATATTGATATTGATATATTTATTTGGCCATGTAGTTTTGTACATATGAACATATTACATATAGTGATAAAGCCAGGTTCAATAAGCCGAAGCTTTTATAGGACCTAAAAGCTATAATACATATATGCATAGCAAGGGACTGGTCAGGCCATTTTGAAAATATAACATTTTATAGATGATAATATGGAAGTTAACAATAGTAAACTAATCATTCTCTGTTTCATTCTCTGCATAATCAATTGAATATTCCCCCGGGAGGCGGGTCACAAACCCCCGGTACCCATTCACTGCTGGGTGGACAGGGGCTCGGGTTTTAAGGAGTCCGCCCGTCTCTCTTCGCTCTGCCCGGGGATCGAACCCGGGACTTCTCGGTCGTGAACCAAACGTGCTAACCACTACACTACGGAGCACACCCATGTGTGTGTGTGTGTGTGTGTGTGTGTGTGTGTGTGTGTGTGTGTGTGTGTGTGTGGTGTGTGTGTGTGTGTGTGTGTGTGTGTGTGTGTGGTGTTGTGTGTTGTGGTGTGTGTTGTGTGTGTGTGTGTGTGTGTGTGTGGTGGTTGTGGTGTGTTTGTGTGGTGTGTGTGTTTGTGTTGTGTGTGGTTGTGTGGTGGTGTGTGTGTTGTGTGTGTGTTGACTCTTTGGATCTCAGACAAGTGGACAGAGGCTCAGGATGAAAGACGTGACGTGAGGTGAATAGTGTGTTGTGCGGAGCGACATGAGAGCCTGTGATCGAGTCCCGCACAAAGCCTTGCAGCAGAGTCCGCCAGTCAGGCACCGCACGTGCCATTTAAGGACTTCAACTCGGCATTATATCAGAAAACAGATCGGGCTCAAAAAACGTGATTGTGCATAATCGAGTAAGGACGCCTAAGTAGTTCTGAAGGTATTTCTCTTTTCAGATTTTGTTCGGTAAATACTATTTGTTGAGTTCCTTATAAGATATATAATACGTAGTTTGTATTAGAAAATTGTTCGGAATAAAATTAGTGCTTTTATCAGCTGCAAAACATCTGGATCTGAAATCAAGAAAATACCTAGTCATGATAGGGAGGAGAAGAGAGACGGAATGTGAGAGATAGAGAGATAGACAGCATGAGTAGAGAGAGAGAGAGAGAGAGAGAGAGAGAGAGAGAGAGAGAGAGAGAGAGAGAGAGAGAGAGAGAGAGAGGAGAAGAGAGAGAGAGAGAGAGAGAGAGAGAGGAGAGAGAGAGAGAGGAGGGAGAGAGAGAGAGAGAGAGAGAGAGAGAGAGAGAGAGAGAGAGAGAGAGAGAGAGAGAGAGAGAAAGAAGCACAAAATGTATAGCATTGAAAAGAGACAAAGATTCCCCTGCAAGACTATTAATAGCTGGACCTCTCACTAAAGCACCATTGTATGTAGCCGACACCCTCATGTATGTACTCACGCATGTATCCTCATGTCTAGAATAAGGCGAATTAAGAAGAAAAAAATACATGGATTATATATACAATATATATACAGTGGCGGCTCGTGACATATGGCTGCAGAGCTGCAGCACCCCCAGACACTCGCTGCCAGGTGTATGATGCCTTTAGAGACAGCAGAAATTATACACTGCTGACAAATATATCATAATAAAAAGTCATATGATATTTAATTATTTTCAATACGTTACTAAGTGAATTTTCATTAAAACTAGACCAAAATTTTAATTACTTTCATATTTGCTGTACGATTCATGTCTGCGCCGCCGCCGCGCCACTTGTGAAAACAATGAGCTGCAGTCGAAGCCAGCTAAGTCTCGTCCCTCTCGTGTTTACAGTGCGTGTAGACGGTGTGGTTAAATCGTGCTTTCTTTAATTACCCTATGACGATGGAAAATCCAGTGAAGTATTTGCAAAACATCAACTTTTCCCAGCTGACATTAAATGAAAAGACTGAAATCAAGCGGTACCGACTTTATTTTCAAGTAATACTGTAATTCTACTATCGCCACCTCAGCCATCCCCTCTACTACCAACACTACCACAGTACCACACCCACCATCCCTTCTACCACCACCACTACTATCATGCCCTGAAATCCGTGAACATCAACTACAACTCATACCTGAGTTAGGTAAAATTTGTGTATCCCACTGTTGTGTGAAGCTTGCAGTCCCTCCATTTTATTTCATCACGAGCCGCCACTATATATATATATATATATATATATATATATATATATATATATATATATATATATATATATATATATATATATATATATATATATATATATATATATATATATATATATATATATATATATATATATATATATATATATATATATATATATATTATATATATATACATATATATATATATATATATATATATATATATATATATATAACATATATTATATATGCTAATATATATATATATTATTAATAGATATATATATATAATATATATAGTAAATATATAAATATATATAATTGATGGTGTGATAGGAGAGAGCACATTGGAATCCCACACTCTGACCCATAAAAGCAAGGGTAATAATGGACGAGGACTTCGCGGTCGTTTTCAGAGACACCGACTATTTTTTCCTGGCCTACAATAGGTGCTTTTTCTAATGGAGATAGTTGTATTTTGCGCAAACACAAACAAGACAAAAAAAATCATAACTGAATTTGATGGTACCGTTTCCATTCAAAACACAGAATCTCCATCAGAAAAAGCACTAAAACTTTGCTGGAAAAAACTAGTCAGGGTCTTATAGGTTTTAATGAAACCTAACCTAACTTTATAGGTTTTAATGAAACCTAACCTAACCTTATAGGTTTTAATGAAACCTAACCTAACCTTATATTTTTAAATGAAACCAAACCTAGCCTTAAAGGTTTTAATGAAACCTAACCTAACCTTAACCACAAAGTATACCTAACCTAACCTTATAGGTTTCATTAAAACCTATAAGATTAGGTTAGGTTTCATTAAAACCTATAAGGTTAGGTTAGGTTTCATTAAAACCTATAAAGTTAGGTTAGGTTTCATTAAAACCTATAAGACCCTTACTAATTTTTCCCGGACAAGTTTTAGTGCTTTTTCTGATGGAGATAGTGTTTTTAATGGAAATGTTACCATAAAAATCGATTTTTTTTTAAAACTGTGTTTGCGCAAAATAAAACTATCTCCATTAGAAAAAGCACCTATTGTAGGCCAGGAAAAAATAGTTGGTGTCTCTGAAAACGAACGCGAAGTCCTCGTCCATTATAACCAAAGCGAGTGTCATAAGAGTGGTGTCATCATCTGCATCTGGAGTCACAAGCTGCAGTGGATTTTCCCGTGAGTCGTACCTCGTACTGTCGTACGTAAGGAACTGTGACGCATCGAGTACTTCGTGGTGTAGGGGAAGCACGCTCGATTCACAACCGAGAAGTCCCGGGTTCGATCCCCGGGCGGAGCGGAAACAGTTGGGCTGTTTCCTTAAAACCCAAGCCCCTGTCCACCCAGCAGTGATTGGGTACCGGGTGTTAGCCGGGGGTTTGTAACCCGCTTCCCGGGGTGCTGGCTTCGGCCAACACTATAAGCACTAGCAGACAGCTCTCTAGGGGTAGTTTGTGAGAGAGCTGTCTGGTTACAGTGGAGATCCATCTCAGCTGCGTCGATACGACGAAATTATTCAAAACATCAAACTTCAAACAACATCAGAATATAAAAATAGTCACCCATGAATGTATACTTTCTTTTAGAGATTATTGTTTCGTTTTCTATGTTTGTGTATGGGATACTGTACTACTTTGCGCTGCAGCACAGTAGTGATATAGAAGTTATTTTCTTCTTCTATTCAGCCTTTTGTTATCCTAATGAAGGGTAACAGTTAAATGGTATAATAGATCACGGTATCATTTTACACTAAGACCAAAATTCCCCACACAATTGGGAGTATGGTTTCTGTTTACCTCATTGGATTTTAATAACGTCCTTCAACCCAATTCAACCCTCCTATCCACCGATAAGTATCTTAGTTAGTTCTAGATGGGGTATTTTGTCGGGATGAGATAGACAATGGTTTTCTGAAGGTAAGAACTTAAATCAGATTAAAGAAATTGACATAAAATTTCCACAATGAGAATGAATGTGTGTATCGTGCGCGGCTCTCGATCACGACCAGTCATTATTTATTAAAGCCCCTTCACACATTCCATAATCGAACGACGAAAGCGCCAACAATGCAGTGCGCAGCTCGTCATGATCCTGGTTATGGGTCCATCGTGACCGATCGTGACGCTCGTGACGCGCTCGGCTGAGGCCACGAAAAGTTAGTGCGTGCATTAAAAAATCGGGAAGCTCCCCGATTTTCGTACCCAACGCAGTGGTATCGTAAGTATATCGTGACGCTATCGTTATCTATGTAGCAGCTTCGTGACACTTATCATGATCGTCTATGTTTATCGTGACGATAAGAAACCGTTACGCGCACCTTCATCCCTGCCTTCCCCCCCTTTTTTGCACCCCTTCCGCCTTCCCCCCCCTTTCTCATTCACCTCCACCTCCCGACTCACTCCCCTACTCCCACCCACGTGATAACACTCCCCCCGACTACCTACCCCTACTCCACACCACGTGATAACACTCCCCCCTCGACTACCTACCCCCTACTCCCACCACCACATGGTGACACTCCCCCCTCGACTACCTTCCCCCTACTCCCACCACCACGTGATGACACTCCCCCCCGTGACTCCCTACCCACTACTCCCATCAGCACGTGGTAACACCCCCACCCCCACCAACACCACGCATTCTCCCCCCCTCCCCTCCCCCGTTTCCCCACCAACCAACACCCCCTTCTTTATTACAACCCCTTCCCCGTTTTCCCCCCATTCCCCATCACCAACACAACCCTGTTTCTCCCACCTTCATCTCTATAGTCCCCCTTCCTTCTCCATCACCATGGCAACCCTCACCCATGCACGTGTGGGGCTAGCTCTTGACGCTATCGTGGTACGTTCATGGCACCGCCATGGCACTGTCGTGGTTATCGTAGCTCTATCGTGACGACAAAATGACCGCTTATTTTCCATTCGTGACATAGTCTTACAGCTGTCATGACTCCATCGTGACCATCTTACGACCGTCATGACACATACGTACAGGCAGCGTGACATAGTTGTGAGGCTATCGTGATCGGCGCTTATCGTGGTCAAATTTCACGATAGCGTCAATAATCAAATTGGTGGCGCTATCGTGGCTCGATTGTGGAATGTGTGAAGGGAGTTTTTAAGGGGCAGAGGACGTACGTGTCAGGTTGCTGCTGATTTGTGATATCCTTTTTTGGTAGTTAAGATAGTGTCATTTACAAAACAAACCGTATGTCGATCATATGTATTGTGTATCGCGGATGAATGTGGTTGAGGAGCGTGACAGAAGGCTGTGTGGATGTGGTGGATGAGTGTGATGGGGGACTGTGTGGATGTGGTGGATGAATGTGGTGGGGGACTGTGTGGATGTGGTGGATGAACATGTGGTGGGGAACTGTGTGGATGTGGTGGATGAGTGTGATGGGGGCACATGTGTGGACGTGTTGGAGGACTGTGTGGATGAGTGTGATGGGGGACTGTGTGGATGTGGTGGATGAGTGTGATGGGGGACTGTGTGGATGTGGTGGATGAGTGTGATGGGGGACTGTGTGGATGTGGTGGATGAGTGTGATGGGGGACTGTGTGGATGTGGTGGATGAGTGTGATGGGGGACTGTGTGGATGTGGTGGATGAGTGTGATGGGGGACTGTGTGGATGTGTGTGATGGGGGACTGTGTGGATGCGATAGATGGGCAGGATCGGTGATTCTTCTTTTTTTTCATATTGTTCTTGTTCGTATGTTCCAGGTGTAAGTCTGTGTGAGTATTGTAGTTATGGTGGTTGAAACTCAAGTGTTTTACCTATAGTGATCCACTTGATATCCAAAGAAACAAAATATAGTAGCTATCCATAACATACGTTTTCTTTGATATATCTGTGGTCTATGAGAGTGAAAGGGTAGACTGTGTTGCTCATCGCAAGGAAAACTATCGTCAATAACATTATAGTCGCCACCACAGTCTAAACCAGGGGTTCCCAAAGTGGTCGATATCGACCCCCAGAGGTCGATGGGACCATCCAAGGGGTCGATGAATCGCCAGGGGGTCGAAAGGGGGTCAATTAATGGCTAGGGAGTCGATGAATGGCTAGGTGAGGAAAGTTTCAGCACGCAACAACTGCCAACAACCGTTATGCGAGTGGTACCAAAGCCGCCTCTGTGTCACCCTGACATAGAGACGGCTTTGACTTGGCTCGGTGCTAGTCTGTGACGTCACGTCGGATCTGTACCCGCCCCACGCACCCTCCACACAAACACCCCTCTCTCTCCCCTCCTCTGTCCGAAGATCGTACCGTACGTGAAATATTCCTGTCCGCTTCCCGTACTGAGCGAGCATGCGTATTCCCCCCTCTCGTTGATGAGTGGGCAGCCAGTAGTCCAGTACATTCTCAGCACGCTACTACTACTACTACTACTACTACCTATAAGTGTCAGTCAGTTATCACTTCTAACATAATAATAACTTGCATAACTTTTACTATTGAATTACAACTATTATCAAACAAGTGTAACAAGTATTATAACTTCCATACAGGATATTTTCATGTACTTAACATCAAATGAACCAGTGTATTTTTAGGAACATTATAAACATATAATTATATATATAATATCTATAATATATATATATATATATATATATATATATCTTTTTTTTTTTAAATTTAAATTAAATATATATATATATATAATATCTATATATGTATATATAATTATTGTAATCTTTCTTACCATGGTCCATCGTGAGCACCAAGACAGCTTGCATTCTCTAATCCCGATCAAGTAGTCACAGGACAAATGTCTCGCTAGCAGGCATTAAGTTGGTTCAACCGACACTTGTGACAGAGGAAGACAGTGGGACGGAAGACGGGAGAAGGCCTCGATACACTGCCTACAACACGCCCCGCTACACGAGCTCTGTGTCACTCCCTGGTTGTGTTCAAGATATTCATTGTACTGGTTGTAATATCTCTACGCTCCTTATTGGACTTATAAATAAAATGAGTACAAACCTGGCCGTACCATTTTAACTCAGCTCAGATAAGTCTCTACAAATATACCGACTTATATAATTCCCCATATTCATTTAATCATAACATATATGTATTACGGTTTTTTTTTTCTTCATAACATATACTATTTTCATTTAAATGTGTGGGGGTCGATGAAAAATCTGAAACTATATTAGGGGGTCGATGAGCTGAAGAGTTTGGGAACCCCTGGTCTAAACGGTGAAATTAGACTGATCGCCACTGCACTAATGTCGCCAGGCGCCAAATATTACGAATTTTAGCATCACTACAAACTTGTATGTGCCACTGAAGACAGGTAGCTGCATAATATAAACCATTGTGCATGTCTCTTTATTAGTGCACATACAATTCTGTAATGGTCGACCCGGAGAGTTGCAGAACAGGTGCCGCGTTCGTCACGGGTGGGACAGAGCTGTCGTGGAGGACGTCTGACAACTGCTCCACCCTCCAGACTGAACTGGTGACCATCCAGCACGCCCTAGAACCGTGGCCACCGAGATGTCTCTCGGTGGTCTCGCTAGAACACGCCCAGCACCGCCGGGAGGCAACTGTGGTAATACACACCGACTCCTGGACGGGGCTGCAGGCCCTTCAGCAGCCGCATCCCAAGGACAACGTGAGGCTCACCACCACCATCCTGGGCAGCCTACAAAGCCTCGCTGCCACAGGGAAAGCGAGTCAGGCTCAACTGGATCCCCAGCCCACGTGGGGTCCGAGGGCAACGAGGCGACTGACGTGGCCGCCAAGCGCGCCGCCAGATCGGCCCCGCGTCACCACTTGCCCGTGACTCCACAGCTACAGGCAGCTCAGGCGCAGGCGAGACGGGCCGCAGCACACCGTCAACCCCACCAGTACACACTGAGAGCTGGATGACCAGGACAGGCAGGCGACCTGGTTACGCTGCAGCCACCGACTAACCACCCGCTGGACGCCACCCAGCAACAACCCAGGGCAGACGGAGGTACTCCTCAGCGTGTGCCGTCTGGGCTACTGGCCCAGAGAGTAGCTGCAGGAGTATTGAGGGGCTAAGATTGCGACCACTGCGGCACCCCTCTCAGTGGGGTGTTGCAGCAACACCCCTCCCTGCTGACACATCACCCACACCCTGCCGCCCCCGTCCGGTGATCAGTGAAGAGGTGACTCACCGTCCCACGCCTCCACGCGACCCCTCCCGTAGCTTAACGGGATAAGCTCCTCAACGGCGGGCCTGATACCCGCTTTTGTAAACTTTTTTGCTGCTGTACTATGTGTATTTATGTACATGCTTGTACTGTATATATATATATGCTGTATGTTTTAATTGTACAATAAACCTTTACAAACAATCTGTAGTGATTCTTAAATTCGTAATATATGGCGCCTAGCGTTCTAAGTGCAGTGGCGACTATAGTGTTATTGACGGTAGGCATCTTGGTAAATAGAATCCTTTTTCCACCCAACGACAGTATTTTTGTCTTTTTCATTTGTTTTCAGGTATTCGATTTAATTTTGAAGTAATAATGGCAGAGTAGCAAGACAAATGGCGCTGGAAACCACTTACTTACCGTAGATAACACTAAAGTCGCCAGGACAACGATTTTTTCGATTTACAGACGTCTTGTGGCGTTAATACTTACATTTTTACATTCATGATTTCAGAAACGTTAGAAGGGTGAATCTGGAGAGTCTTGTGTCATTTTGTGTCTTCATCTGTGTCATATTATGGCTATAAATGAACAAATTACGAAAATATCAACCGAGTGGCGACCTACACTAAGATCGCCACTAGTGTTTCTGTCTGAGTGGCCTCCCGCCGTCGTCGTCGCCCGCAAAAAAAACGAGTAGCGAAATTTGAAACGCGTATATACTTGCAGATACAAAGCATAAAACCGCTGAAACAAGTAGATTATAGTCATGATATAACTATGTGTATCATCTTCAGTGGGCACATTCAAATCAGTAGGGTGTTATAATTCGCATATAGGCCCTGGCTACCTTACTGTAGGTTGGCGTCTAAAGTGTTATCTACGGTAGCTAGTTCTAAGGTTTTTTTGAAGTTTTCTGTATTTCCTGATTCGACAGATATATTGACGTTCCGTCCGTGAAAAAATAGAGTGTCTGTAATTTTTGTTCAGAATCTGGAAACTCAATCAGTGGTCATCAATTTTTTTTTTCTGATGTGGCGTATTCAATTTTCCTTTGGCGGTTTCATAAGGAGATCATTGAGTCTAAGTCACTGTCTAGACCTGACGTGGATCACAGTTGAGTGCAGTGAGTGTGGGTGAGTCGTGCAGCGGTACAAAGCCCTTGTTGAGATATGGTAGTTATGGGGAATGGGCAACATGGATGTGGATCACCGCTACGTCTAAATTACCTTTATAATGGTTCAAAGAAGAAATCACATATTCTCACATTTTTTATTAAATGCGGAAGCCTTTTGTTTCACATTATTTGTTACTGCGGAAAGCCTTTTTTTCACATTATTTTATTACTGTCGAAGCCTTTTTTCACATTATTTATTACTGGGAAGCCTTTTTTTCACATTATTTATTACTGCGGAAGGCCTTTTTTTTCACATTATTATACTGCGGAAGCTTTTTTCCCCATTATTTATTATGCGGAAGCTTTTTTCACTTATTTATTACTGCGGAAGCCTTGTTTCCCATTATTTATTAATGCTGAAGCTTTTTTTTTCACATTATTTTAATTGGAAGGTGTCCACGGCTTGTCCCATAAAACAATGTGGAGGGAACACGTCTTGGATGAGTTGAGGCCTCGTTATCAGCAGGTCAGGATAGTACAGTAAGATAGTAGATAGAGATAGTAGGGGTCAGGTAGTATCAGACTGCAAGTAATTTTCTGACCCTGGCTATCAGTGGGCTACCCGCTGTGTTGGACGTGGCCTTCCTTGTGCCCGTCGTCGTGGTGCCTGTCGTTGTCTCCATTTCAGTCGTCGTTGTCGTGGCAGCGGTAGTACCCGCAGCGGTAGTCGTAGCGGCAGCACTCGTCGTCGTCGCAGTCGCGTTTTCCGTTACAGCGGTCGTCTCCGTCGCAGTCGTCGTCATCGTTGCCGTCGTCGTCACCACCATCAGGGCGACCTACTGCCGTGTAGACCTGCAGCAGCACCAGCATCGCCATCATCATGCAGTACAGACGCGCCATCTGTCCCAACACGGGATAGATTAATTAATACACAGCTGCATGGGACTAGGGTCGTACTGGCTTATTAATTAACCCCTTGAGGCCCAGAATGTAATTTCCATTGTAATCTGGGTACCATTAGACAATTGTTAGTGAATAGAGCATATTTTTATAGATATGACCTTTTTAGTATCCTTGTCATTAGCTAATTTGGTATATTATGTAGTTTTCTTAATTTTTATGCTAACAACAGAACAATTTTATATAGCAAAGGAAAGATCGGGTGTGAAGGGTTAAACTGGCATCTGGGTGTTGAAAGGGGTTAAACTGGCTTCTGGTTGTGAAGGGGTTAAACTGCATCTGGGTGTGAGGGTTAACTGGCATCTGGGTGAAGGGGTTAAACTGGCATCTGGGTGTGAAGGGGTTAAACTGGCATCTGGGTGTGAAGGGGTTAAACTGGCATCTGGGTGTGAAGGGGTTAAACTGGCATCTGGGTGTGAAGGGGTTAAACTGGCATCTGGGTGTGAAGGGGTTAAACTGGCATCTGGGTGTAAAGGGGGTTACACTGGCTCGGGTGTGAAGGGGTTTAACTGGCATCTGGTGTAAGGGGTTAAACGGCATCTTCTCGTGTGAAGGGGGTAACTGGCATCTGGTGGGAGGGGTTAAACTGGCATCTGGTTTAAGGGGTTAACTGGCATCTGGGTGTGAAGTTTTAACTGGCATCTGGTGGGAAGGGGCTACCCTGGCATCTGGGTGTGAAGGGTTAAACTGGCATCTGTTGTGAGGGGTAACTGGCATCTGGGTGTGAAGGGTCTAAACTGTGGCATCTGGGTGTGAAGGGGTTACTGGCATCTTGGGTGTGAAGGGGCTAAACTGGCATCTGGGTGTGAGTGGTTAAACGGCATCTGGTGTGAAGGGGCTAAACTGGCTCTGGGTGTGAAGGGGTTAAACTGGCAATCTGGGTTGAAGGGGCTAAGTACTGGCATCTGGGGTGTGAAGGGGTTAAACTGGATCTGGGTGTGAAGGGGTTTAACTGGCATCTTGGTGTGAAGGGGTTAACTGGCATCTTTGGTGTTAGGGTTTAACTGGCATCTGGTGTGAAGGGGTCTTAAACTGGCATCTGGTTGTGAAGGGGGGTTAAACTGCAGCTGGTGTGAAGGGGTTAAACTGCATCTGGGTGTGAAGGGGTTAACTGGCAATCTGGGTGTGAACGGCTCGGCATCTGGGTGTGAAGGGGTTAACTGTCATCTGGGTGTGAAGGCTAACCTGGCAGCGGGTGTGAATGGGCTAACTGGCCTCTGGGTGTGAATGGGTTAAACTGGCATCTAGGTGTGAAGGAGTAACGCTGCATCTGGTGTGAAGGGGTTAAACTGGCATCTGGGTGTGAAGGGGCTAACCTTGCATTGGTGTGACGGGCTAAACTGGCATCTGGTGGAAGTGGTTAAACTGGCATCTAGTTGTGAAGGGCTAACCTGGCATCTGGGTGTGAGGGGTTAAACTGGCATCTAGGTGTGAAGGGGCCTAACCTGGCATCTGGGTGTGAAGGGGGTAAACCTGGCATCTGGGGTGGTGAGAGCTAACCTGGCATCTGGGTGTGAAGGGTCTACCTGGCATCTGGGTGGAAGGGGTTAACTGGCATCTGGGTGTGAAGGGGCTAACCTGGCATCTGGGTGTGAAGGGTTAAACTGGCATCTGGGTGTGAAGGGGCTACCTGGCATCCCTGGGGTGTGAAGGGGTTAAACTGGCATCTGGGTGTGAAGGGGCTAACCTGGCATCTGGGTGTGAAGGGGCTAAACTGGCATCTGGGTGTGAAGGGATTAAACTGGCATCTGGGTGTGAAGGGGTTAAACTGGCATCTGGGTGTGAAGGGGCTAAACTGGCATCTGGGTGTGAAGGGGCTAACCTGGCATCTGGGTGTGAAGGGGCTAAACTGGCATCTGGGTGGAACACTCAGGAATACGTTATTGCCACATATTGAAAATAATTGAGCTTAACGTTTGTGATAATAATTTTGTAAAAGACATCACAAAAGAGATATACACGTATTGATACATATTTGAACGTCAATATGTAAACAGCTGGAGGCCTCAGGCGACTCCCAGCCGACCTGCCTTTTAAGCCGTCCGACTATAGCAGGTGTTAGTCTACTTGTGCTATTATTAAAACGTAAAAGAAAACATCCCTATGCTTGACTTCCAAGCTGTTAATGAAAAACACCTTATAATTATGTCTTCTCTTAGTTATCACTTACTATTGCTGAGTTGCTGAATTTTCTTGCGACTCTTTTTGTGACAATCCTGATGTCTAATTGCCATACAGAAAACACGCACAATAGTTATTATAACTAATGGCTAGTCAAAGTGCAATGGCTTTTGTGTAGACAATCACGTATTCCTGATGCATAGAAGTTTGCTGTGGCATGGCATGCCTCCTCGATGACTCAGTAGTGTTACTTGATAGCCACCACCATCACCACCACCATCATCACCACCATCACCACCACCATCATCACCATCATCACCATCATCACCACCATCACCACCACCACCACCACCACCACCACCACCATCACCACCATCAACACCACCACCACCACCACCACCATCACTATCAAAACCACCATCACTATCACCACCACAACGAACGGTTCCTGCCATCTCCACCTCCTCCACCACCACCCATTACCCTATATCACCACCATCACCACTACCACCATCCGCAGCTGCTATCATCACCACAACCACCGTCTGCTATAATACTCCTTTCTCTCTCTCTCTCTCTCTCTCATCTCTCTCTTCTCTCTCTCTCTCTCGTCTCTCTCTCTCTCTCTCTCTCTCGTCTTCTCTCTCTCTTTACACCCCCCCTCCCTTCCGTCCCCTCCCTCCTCTCTCATCTCTCTCTCTCTCTCCTCTCTCTCTCTCTCTCTCTCTCTCTCTTCTCTCTCTCTCTCTCTCTTCTCTCTCTCTCTCTTCATCTCTCTCTCTCTCTCTCCTGCAAGACGTCCTTCCATCTTTTCCTATACTTTTCACGTACAGTAACCAAACTTATATTTTTACGTGTCCTCTCCTCAAACTACGAACATTGGACATGACTGAATTGACTTGTTTCCTTTATATCGCCACGTCTCGAAAACATCACCACGCCAGCGACTTACCGTATCGCCGTCTAATGAGGGAGCTCAGGATACTTTCTTACTATTTCTGTCACACTGAGCCCAAACCCCGCTAGCGTGCCTCCCTGCTGAAGACTTGCACTACTTGAATGCTGGACTTCGTAAGGAGTGAATCAGGATCAAGAGACTGTCTGAGTACTCTATAATCTTGGAGTGAATGCAAGCTGTGTTCGGGAGTCTGATTTAACGGAACCTGGTTCCTCCTCTCCTCTACCTTGCCTCCTGCACCTCCTACTCACTTTTACGGAAAATTTCCACTTCGTCTCAGCTAGTCCTCTTTCTCTATATTATGTTCTTTTCACCTGATTTTTATTTCATCCAGGACTATGTATGGGTAGTCATGCCATTTTTTATTTTGTCATTCTTTTTTCATGCTATAAATTCAACCACCTCAGCTCCATCTTTGACTTCCACAATTATCTGAATACAGCAGCTTTTAGATAGTTAAGTTTTAGTTAGTTGATTTTATTGAAAAACACAACAACTATATTTAATACAAGCGTTACAATTAAAGGCCAATACAACGAATTTTATGTCTAAACGATAAACTATTCTGTAGCAAAATTTCATGAAAACTGTTTTGGCTGCATAAACCAATGTTACAAGAAATAAATGAAGAACATTAATAATAATACCCATCAAACAAAAAACATATTGCTACGGAGCACGTAGCCATAAAAAACCAAAACTAATACAAACCCCCCAACACTCATATGTTATCCACTCGTGCGTTGAATTTTGAGAGACTGGTAGACTGGTTATATCACCATTACGGATTCGTGTACACAAAGCTGACCTTGAATGGAAAACAAATCATATGACTTGTTATTTTTAGGGTTACCGATCGTGACTGGTGTGAAGGGTGTGATGGGTTTGTGGTTGTGGACTAGGATTGGTTGATGCATGCTTGGTGGTGGTGTGTGGTGGTGGTGGTGGTGGTGGTGGTGGTGTCAGAGCTATGATGTTATCGTTTTTTTTTCTTCTTCTCCATTTAAGATAGACATTGAGTAAGTAAGGACTAGTTAGTTTCCTCATCGGTTCTTCGCAAGGCAATCAGCTGTCAATCATACATAACATCCACCCCCACATCTCAACACCGTTTAACCATCTTTTCAAAAAATATTATTCAACCCTTAACACTGACAGACACCACCACCACAGGCTCAAGGGCTAATGCTACGGAGATTAGCACCGAGGCCACGCATAGCTTAGCGTATGCCCCAATCTTTACCTTTTACTGACAGGCACTCATTTTTGGCCCCCTCATGATGTCAGGCAAGATGGAGGAAGAGATCATGAATAAAGGTTGTCACACGCGAACCTAATCTCCAATCAGAAAGTTTACGTCAATGGAAGGTTTTTGATCAGGCGCAAGTGTGTGACCTTAACCCCTTGAGGCCCAGAGCGTAATTTCCATTGTAATTTGGCTACCATTAGACGATTTTTAGTGACTATAAGCAATATTTTATAGCTATGACCTTTTTAGTATCCATGTCGACTAACTAATTTGGTATATTCAGTTACTTTTCGTAATGTTATGGCTCGACAACATACAATTTTTTAAAGCGAAGAAAAGCTTTGGGCGTGAAGGGGTTTAAACCACTGGAACGCCCTGACATTGAACAAAAAAACATGTATCACGCCAGCATACATACACTAACTAGACTGACTAAATTTAAATGTTCTTGGTATTGTAATGTGTCAAACCGTCCTTGGCACAATTAGCAGCAGAAAATCACATCTTTACGATACTCTTCATGCAGATGTTAATTACTGTGACTCTGAAATTATAAACATTCGTGTATCAAAAAGAGAAAATCAGAGTACAATACTTGATAGCAAATCTGCGCGTGTGTTTCTTATTTGACCGAACCTGAACTTGCTCACTAAAGTTATATGCAAATACGAGACAAAGATTTTCGCAATGTTTATCAAGATGTAGATAATAACCACTCAAGAAGCATACACTACTTGCCTCCCTGCAATAGTTGTGTTAGTGTGTTCCTGAAGGCTGCAGGCGTATTCTTAGAAGACGGCACAAAAAAGAAAAAAAAATAGGAAATAAACTATTTTGGTCACTCATCCCTTGCGTAAAAAGATATACACAAAACATACGTTTTAGTGATGGTGTTTGGTGGGGGGAGGGGGGGCGTAATGCCCTCTGTGGCGTGAATGACAAACCGCCTGAAGAGATCCATGGACTTTCTGTGCGCGGGGCGTGATCGCTACGGAAGGTTACTAGGTACTAGGGTACAGACACGGAGATTAAGGGTTGGGGAGTCGATAAATGGCTAGGTGAGGAAATTTCAGCACGCAAAAAAACTGCCAAAAACCCGGGTTTATGCGAGTGGTCCCAAACCCCCCTCTGGGGTCACCCCCCAAAGAGGGCCCTTTGATTTTGGCTCGGTGTAGTCTGTGAGGGTCACGCGGACCCTGTACCCGCCCCCGCACCCTCCCCCACAAACCCCCCTTTCCTCTCCCCTCCTCTGTCCGAAGATCGAAACCGTACGTGAAATTTTCCGGGTCCGCTTCCCTTTACTGAGCGAGCGGGTTTTCCCCCCTCCTTTGATGGGGGTGGGCACCCAGAAAGCCCAAAGTACATTCTCAGAACGCTACTACTACTACAAACTACTACTCCCCTATAAGTGTCAGCCCGTTACCTTCTAACTAATAAAACTTGCAAAAATTTTTACTTTTTAAAATTACAACTATTATAAAAAACAAGTGTAAAAATTATTTAACTTCCATACAGGATATTTTCATGTATTTAAAACATCAAATAAACCAGTGTATTTTTGGGAACCCATTATAAACATTAATTATATATATAATATATAATATATATATATATTTTTATATTTTAATATATATATTATATATAATTATATAATATATATTTTATAAAAATTATAAATCTTTCCTCCCAATGGTCCATCGTGAGCCCAGAGACAGCTTGCATTCTCTAACCCGAGCAAGTAGGTCACAGGAAAAAGTCTAGCTAGCAGCATTTTTTTTAGGTTCAACGACACTTGGACAGGGGAAAGAAAAAGTGGAGGAAAGACGGGAAAGGCCTGGGGATACACTCCCTAAAAACCCCCGCCCCCTACACAAATCTTTTTCCCACCCCCGGGTTGTGTTAAAAGATATTCATTTTAGGGTTTTAAATTCTCTACGCCCCTTATTGGACTTAAAAATAAAAGGTACAAACCTGGCCGTCCCTTTTAACTCAGCTCAGATAAGCCCTCTACAAATATACCGACTTATAAAATTCCCCCAAAATTCTTTTAAAAATCATACATATATGTATTAGGGTTTTTTTTTTTTCTTCAAAAACATATCCCTTTTTTCATTTAAATTTTTTGGGGGGTTCGATAAAAAATTCTAAAAAACTATATTAGGGGGCCCGATAAAGGAAAAGATTTTTGGGAAAACCCCTGGCCCAAAGGGGAAAAATTAAAACTGTTTCGCCACCCCACTAATGTCGCCAGGCCCAAATATTACAAATTTTTAAAGCACCCCACTACAAATTTTGTAGTGCCACTAAAAGCAGGTAGCGCTAATATAAACCATTTTTTCATTTTCTCTTTATTATTTCACTTTACAATTCTGAAAATGGTCGACCCGGAGATTTTTGCAAAAACAGGTGCCCCCGTTCGTCACGGGTGGCCCAGAGCTGTGTGGGGACGTCTGAAAAACTGCCCACCCCCCCAGACTAAAACTGGTGACCATCCAGCACGCCCTGGGAACCCCGGGGGCCCCACCGAGATGTCTCTCGGGGGTTTCTCGTAGAAAAAGCCCAGCACCCCCGGGGGAGGAAAACTTTGGTAATACAAAAACCGACTCCGGGACGGGGCTGCGGGCCCTTCACCCGCCCCCTCCCAAGGACAACGTGGGCCCTCCCCACCCCATCCGGGGCCCAGCCTACAAAGCTCGCTGCACAGGGAAAGCGAGGCGGGCCCTCAACGGGATCCCCAGCCCTTTGGGGGCCGAGGAAACGAGGGGGACTGACGTGGCCGCCAAGCGCGCCGCCAGATCGGCCCCAGCGCCCACCATGCACGTGTCCCAGCTTACAGCATCAAGGCGCAGGCGAGACGGGCCGCGGGAAACCCCGAAACCCACCAGACCACTAGAGTGGGGGGCCGGAAGAGGCAGGCGACCGGTAGGGCTTGCAGCCACCGACTCCCACCCGCGGGACCCCACCCAGCAAAAACCCCAGGGCAGAGGGCGTACTCCTGAGCTTGTGGGTCTGGGCTACTTGCCCCCAAAAGAGGAGCTGCGGAGGCCCTTTGAGGGGCCGAGTGCGACCACGGGGGGGAACCCCCTCTCGGGGGGTGTTGCGAGCAAACACCCCCTCCCTGCAAACACATCACCCACACCCTCCCCCCCCCCCGGGGCCGGGGGTTGGATCAGGACGCAGGTGACTCACCGTCACCCCCTCCACGGGCCCCCCCCGTAGCTTAACGGGATAATCTCCTCCCCCGGGGGGCGGGGATCCCCGCTTTTTTAACCTTTTTTGCTGCTGAAATATTTTTTTTTTAAAGTACGCTTGTACTGTTTTTATTATATATTTTCGGGTATTTTTTTAATTTTTAAAAAAAAACCCTTTAAAAACAATCGTATGATTTTTAAAATTTCGAAATAAAATGGCGCCTAGCTTTCTAAGGGGCAGTGGCGACTATAGTGTTATTGACGGTAGGAAATCTTGGTAAATGGGAACCCTTTTTCCCCCAAACGACAGTATTTTTGTTTTTTTTCATTTTTTTTTCAGGTATTCGTTTTAAATTTTGAAGTAATAAGGGCAGAGTAGAAAGAAAAATGGCGCGGGAAAAAACCATTTACTTACCGTAGATAAACTAAAGTCGCCGGGGAAAAAAACGTTTTTTTTCGATTTAAAGTCTTTTTGGGGGTTTAATATTTTACATTTTTAAAACCCTTTGTTTTCCAGAAACGTTAGAAGGGTGAACCCGGGAGGTCTTGTGTATTTTTTTGTCTTCATCTGTGTCATTTAGGGCTATAAATGAAAAAATTTACAAAAATATAAACCGAGTGGCAAACCACACTAAGTTTCGCCAGCTAGGTTTATGTTCTGAGTGTCCTCCCGCCGTCCTTTTTCCCCCCCCGGAAAAAAAAAAAAACGAGAAAGCAAATTTTTTAAAAACCTTTATAAAACTTGCAGATACAAAGCAAAAACCCGTTTGAAAAAAGGTAGTTTTTATAGTCATGATATAAACTACTGTGTATAAATTTTCAGGGGCACATACAAATCGTAGGGATTTTTAAAATTTCGAAATATATGGCGCCGGGCGACTTTTACTGTGGGGCGTCTAAAGGGTTATCTCCCCGGAAAGCATAGTTCAAAAGTTTTTTAAATTTTTCTGAAATTTTTCATGTTTCCCAAACAGATAAAATTGACGTTCCAGTCGTAAAAAATAGATGTGTTTTTAAAATTTTGTTTTTAAATCGGGAACCAATAAAGGGGGTAAATAAATTTTTTTTTTTCGGATGGGGGGCGTATTAAATTTTCCATTTGGGGTTTCAAAAGGGAAAAAAATTTTGAGTATAAGTCACTGCCCTAGACCTGACGGTGATTTAAAACAGTTGAGTGACGTGGGGTGAGGGGGTGGCCCGGCAGGGTAAAAAAGGGGCCTTTTTTGAGATATGGATTATGGGGGGCCCAAACTGGAGGTGGATCCACGGCTAATTTTAAAATTTAAACCTTTATATGGCCCAAAGAAAAAAAACTATTCCTCACATTTTTTTACGGGGGAAGCCTTTTTTTTCACATTATTTGTTATTTGGGGAAACCCTTTTTTTTTCCACTTTAAAATTTTTTACTGGGGGAAAGCCCTTTTTTTTTTTTCAAAATTATTTATTACGGGGGGGGGGGAACCCTTTTTTTCACTTTATTTTTACTGGGGAAACCCTTTTTTTCACTTTTATTTATACTGGGGGGCCTTTTTTTCCCACATTATTTATTTGGGGAAGCCTTTTTTAAACTTTTATTTTTTACTGCGGAAGCCTTTTTTCCCACATTTTTTTTTTATGCTGAACCCTTTTTTTTCACATTTTAATTGGAAGGTGGTTCCCCGGCTGACCCCATAAAAAAGGGTGGGGGAACAACGTCTTGGTGGAGTTGGGGGGCCCCTCGTTACAGCAGGGTCAGATAGTACAGTAGATGTAGATAGTAGAAAAGGGGGAGGTGGGGTATAAATTTTCAGTTTTTTTCTCCCCGGCTTTCAGTGGGTTTAACCCCGTGTGGGGGACGGGGCCCTTCCTTGTGCCCGCGCCCGTGGTCCCTGTCTTTGTCTCCATTTCAGTCGTCGTTGTCTGGCGGGGGGGGGCGGTGGGTCCCCCGCAGGGGTTTATTTTTTTTAGCGGCACCCACTCGTCGTCGTCGCAGTCGCGTTTTCCGTTACAGCGGGCTTTCCCCGTCGCATTTGTCGCCCACCCTTTGCCCGTCGTCGTCACCCACCCAGGGGGGCCCTACTGCCGTGTAGACCTGCAGCACCCACCAGAAATCGCCATCATCAGAGTACAGACGCCCCAAACCCTGTCCCAAAAAGGGATGTTTTAATTAATACACAGCTGCTGGGACTGGGTGTATGGCTTTTTAAATTTAAACCCCCTTGAGGCCCAGAATTTAATTTTCCCATTGAATCTGGGTACCATTAAAACAATTGTTGGTTAAAAATGAATATAAGAAATATTTATAGATAGACCTGTTTAGTACCCTTTGGGCCTTAAATTTAATTTTGGGGTAATTATTTTAGTTTTCGAAATTTTTAGGGGCAAAACAAAGAAAAATTTTATTAGAAAAAGGAAAGACCCGGGTGGGGAAGGGGGTTTTAAACTAAAAACTGGCTCTGGGTGTAAAGGGGGTTTTAAAAATGGCATCTGGGGGTAAAGGGGGTTAAAACTGGCATCTGGGGGAAAGGGGGTTTAAAAAACCCCTTTGGAAATCTGGGTGGGGAAGGGGGTTTAAAAAACTGGCTTTCTGGGTGTAAAGGGGGTTAAAACCCTGAGGGGGGGTTTGTAAAGGGGTTTTTAAACGGCATCTGGGTGTAAAGGGGTTTAAACTGGCATCTGGGGGGGAAGGGGGTTTTTAAATTTGGCATCGGGTGTAAAGGGGTTAAACTGGCATCGGGTAAAAAGGGGGTTTAAATGGCATCGGGGTGGAAGGGGAAAAATTTATCGGGGTTTGGGGAAGGGGTTAAACTGGCATCTGGGTGTAAAGGGGGTTAAAACGGGCTTTGGGGTTTGGGGGAAGGGGGTTTTAAACTGGATTGGGTGTAAGGGGGTTTAAAAACTGGCATCTGGGTGTAAAGGGGGAAAACCTGGATTGGGTGTAAAGGGGGTTAAAACCTGGCTCTGGGTGTGGGAAGGGTTAAACGGGATCTGGGGGGGAAGGGGTTAAACTGGCATCTGGTTTTAAAGGGGGAAAACGGGCATCGGGGGGTGAAGGTTTTTAAACTGGATTTTGGGTGTGAGGGTTTTTAAACTGGCATCGGGGTGTGAAGGTTTTTAAACGGCATCGGGGTGTAAAAGGGGTTAAACTGGAAACTGGGTGGGAAGGGGGTTAAACCCCATCTGGGTGGAAGGGGTTAAACTGGCATCGGGGGTGTAAAGGGGTTAAAACTGGAAATCTGGGGGGTTAAAGGGGGTTTTAAACGGCATCGGGGTTGTAAAGGGGTTTTAAACGGGCCATCGGGGTTGTAAAGGGGGTTTTTAAACGGGCATTTGGGTGTTAAAGGGGGGAAAAACGGCATCCTGGGGGTGGGGGGGTTTAAAACGGAAACCCCTGGGTGTGAAGGGGTTTAAAACGGGCCCATCGGGGTGTAAAGGGGGTTAAAATTTGGATCGGGGTTTGTGAAGGGGTTTTTAAACTGGCATCGGGTGGGGAAGGGGTTTAACCCTGGCTTTGGGTGTAAAGGGGGTTTAAACTGGCATCTGGGGGTAAAGGGGGTTAAAACTGGCATCTAGGTGTGAAGGGTTTAAACCTGGCATCGGGTGTAAGGGGGTTTTTAAAAGGCATCGGGGGGGGGGAAGGGGGCTAACCTGGCACCCTGGGGGGTGAAGGGGCTAAACTGGCATCGGGGTGTAAGGGGTTTAAAAACGGCATCTAGGGTGTAAAGGAGCAAACCTGGCATCGGGTGTAAAGGGGGTTTTTTAAACTGGCATCTAGGTGTGAAGGGGTTTAACCCGGGAATCTGGGGTAAAGGGGGTTAAACTGGCTTTCTGGGTGTGAAGGAGCAAACCCGGGATCGGGGTGTGAAGGGGCAAAACCGGGCATCGGGGGTGTAAAGGGGGTTTAAAACTGGCTTTCTGGGTGTGAAAAGGGGGGGGTTTTTTAAAACGGGGGCATCGGGGTTGTAAAGGGGCAAACCGGGCTTTCGGGGTTGTAAAGGGGTTTAAAACGGCACGGGTGTGAAGGGGCAAAACCTGGCACTGGGTGTGAAGGGGCTAAACTGGCATCTGGGTGTAAAGGGGGTTTAAAGGCTCTGGGGGGTAAAGGGGGTTAAACCCTGGCATCGGGGTGTAAAAGGGGCTAAACTGGCATTGGGGTAAAGGGGGGCAACCTGGCATCTGGGGGAAGGGCTAAACTGGATCTGGGGGGAACACTCAGGAATAGGGTTATTGCCAATATTAAAAATTTTGGGAGTTTAAAAGTTTGTAAATAAAAATTTTTGTAAAAGAAATCACAAAAGGGGATTTTACACGTATTGAACATTTTTGAAGGGTCAATTTAAAAACCCAGCTGGGGGCCTCAGGCGCCCCACCCCAGACTGCCATTTTAACCCGGTCCGACTAAAAGCCGGTTTTTTGGGTTCTCCCTTGTGCATTATTCCCAAAACAGAAAAAGAAAAACCCACCCCCTATGTTTGATTTCCAAAAGTTTTAAATAAAAAAACCCCTTTAAATTAGTCTTTTTTTATTTATCACTTACTTTTGGCTGATTTTTTGGTGAATTTTTTTGCGACTTTTTTTGGAAAAATCCAAAGGCCCTAATTGCCATACAGAAAACCCAAAATATTTTTTTATAACTAATGGCTAGTCAAGTGCAATGGTTTTTGGGTGTAGACAATCAGTATTCCTGAGGCATAGAAGTTTTCTTTGGGGGTGGGATGCCCCCCTCGATGACTCAGTAGTGTTTCTTTTAGCCACCACCATTTACCAAACCCCCATCAATTTTACCCCCACCCCCACCCCATCATCACCATCATACCACCCTTTACCACCCTCACCACCCCCCACCACCCCCACCACCACCACCATCACCACCATCAAACCCCCACCACCACCCCCACCACCATCACTAAACAAAAAACCCCCATCACTATCCCAAACCCCAAAGAAGGTTCCTGCCATTCCACCTCCTCCACCCCCACCCTTACCTAATCCCCCAAACCCCCACCCTACCCCCCTCCCCAGCTTTCTATCATCACCACAACCCCGTTTTGTAAAAATACTCCCTTTTCTCTCTCTCTCTTTTCTCTCTCTCTCTTCTCCCCTTTTTCTCTCTCTCTCTCTCTCTCTCTCTTCTTTTTCTCTCTTCTCTCCTCTCCTCTTCTTCCCTCTCCTCTCTCCCCTCTCCCCTCTCTCTCCTCTCTCTCTCTTTTCTCTCTCCCCTCTCCTCTCTTTCTCTCTCTCTGTCTCTCTCTCTCTCTTCTCTCTCTCTCCTTTTCCTCCTTCCCGGCCCTTTTTCCCCTTTTCCCCTTCCCTATCCCCCTTTTTACTTCCCTTTCCCCCTTTTTATTTTACCCTTGTTCTCCTCTCAACTCCTCTTTTTCCCCTTTTTTCCTTTTTCGCCCGTCCTTTTCCCCCCCCCACCCCCCCCCTTCCTTCCCGTCTTCTCTTCCCCCTTTCTTCTTCTTACACTTCCCCCCACTTGGGTTCCTCCCTCTTTCCCCCTTCCTTTTTGGAATTCGGACCCTTCCGTAAAGTAACAAAACCCAAAACTTATATTTTTTAATTTTTTTAATGAAATTGGGGCAAGCTGTGTTGGGGTTTTTTAACGACGGTTTCCCCTCCCCCCAAACCCTTCCCCCCTCCTTTGGGGGGGTCCTAAAATTTTTTACTTTTCGGAAATTTCCCAAACCCCCTCGTTCCTCCTTTTTTTAATTTCCCTTTTCAACCCGGGTTTTATTTTCAAACCAAAAGGGCTGTTTGGGGGTACTCCCTTTTTTATTTTGCAACCCTTTTTTAGCCCTTAAAATTTTTAAAACCTGGCCTCCTCCCCCTTTACCCTTTCCCAACCAAATTTTATTCCCCCGAAATTTCCACCGTTTTTTTTAATTAGGGTTGTTAGGGGGGTTGATTTTTTTTTTTGCCCCAACAAAATAAATTAAAACAATGCTTTCCACTTAAAAATTTTCCAATACCCCGGGAATTTTTTATTTTTTTTAAACAAATAATTTTTCGGAAAAAAAAAAAATTTTCATTGAAAAACGTTTTGGGGTGATAAAACCCAAATTACAAGAAAAAAATGGAAAAAACAATTAAAATACCCACAAAAAAAAAAACATTTGCTTAAAGAGCATAAGCCCTAAAAACCCAAAAAAAAAAAACAACCCCCAAAAATCATAAAGTGATACACCGTGCCTTTAATTTTGAAAAGGGGGAGACTTTTTTTTCCCCCATTACGGGGATTTGTACAAAAAAACGACCTTGAATGGAAAACAAATCATTGACCTTGGGATTTTTTTGGGTTTTACCCATCGGGACTGGGGGTGAAGGGGGATGGGGTTTTTTGGTGTGAAAAAGGGGGTGATGCATGATTGGGGGTGGTTTGGGGGTTGGGGTGGGGGTGGTGGGGGTGGTCATAGCTATGTGGTAAACGGTTTTTTTTTTTTTTCTTTCTCCATTTAAAATAGACATTGATGTAAGTAAGGGCTATTTTAGTTTCCCATCGGTTCTTCCGCAAGGCAACCAGCTGTCAATCATACAAACAATACATCTAAACACACGTTAACACCATCTTTTCACACTCATTATTCAACCCTTAACACTGACAGACACCACCACCACAGGCTCAAGGGCTAATGCTACGGAGATTAGCACCGAGCCACGCACAGCTTAGCGTATGCCCATTTTACCTTTTACTGACAGGCACTCATTTTTGGCCCCCTCATGATGTCAGGAAAGATGGAGGAAGAGATCATGATAAAGGTTGTCACACGCGAACCTAATCTCCAATCAGAAAGTTTACGTCAAGGGGAAGGTTTTTGATCAGCGCAAGTTGTGACTTAACCCCTTGAGGCCCAGAGCGTAATTCCATTGTAATTTGGCTACCATTAGACGTTTTTTAAGTGACTATAAGCAATTTTTATAGCTATGACCTTTTGTATCCTTGTCGACTAACAAATTTTTGGTATATTCAGTTCTTTTCGTAATTTTTATGGCTCGACAACATACAATTTTTTAAAGGCAAGAAAAGTTTGGGCGTAAAGGGGGTTTTAAACCACTGGAACGCCCTGACATTGAACAAAAAACATGTATCACGCCAGCATACATACACTAACTAGACTGACTAAATTTAAATGTTCTTGGTATTGTAATGTGTCAAAAACCGTCCTTGGCACAATTAGCAGCAAAATCACATCTTTACGATGCTCTTCATGGAGATGTTAATTACTGTGACTCTGAAATTATAAACATTCGTGTATCAAAAGGATAAAATCGGTACAATACTTGATAGCAAATCTGCGCGTGTGTTTCTTATTTGAACCGAACCTGAACTTGCTCACTAAAGGTTATATGCAAATACGAGACAAAGATTTTCGCAATTTTTTTATCAAGATGAAAGATAATAACCAATCAAGAAGCATACACTACTTGCCTCCCTGCAATAGTTGTGTTAGTGTGTTCCTGAAGGCTGCAGGCGTTTTCCCTTAGAAGACGCACAAAAAAAAAAAAAATAGGAAATAAACATTTTGGTCCTGTCATCCCTTGCGTAAAAAGATATACACAAACATACGTTTTAGTGATGGTGTGTTGGTGGGGGGAGGGGGGGCGTAATGCCCTCTGTGGCGTGAATGCCCAACCGCCTGAAGAGATCCATGGGGACTTTTGTGTCTGAGGCGTGGATCGCTACGGGAAGGGGGGAGGGAGCAGGCCTGTACCCTGGGGTAGCTATGGGGGGCTTAGCCCCAAACCAAGAAACTTATTAACCCCCACTGAAGTTTTATTTAACAATAAAATTTTAAACAATAAACAAAATATTTTTAAAAAAACTTTTTTTTAAAAAATTTATCATATACTTTCTACAATCATACTTTATATAATGAAATTTAGTTCATCACATGTTTTATACAAGACATTCGAGTAGAAATATATGAATATAAGAACATAAAAAAATAAGGGAAACTCCCAAAAGGCCGTGAGACCTACACAGGTAGTACCTGTTACTTAACTCTACCTATATCCACCTCTCCCTTTCCCATCCTAATTTATCCAGACTCCTTATAAAGACCCCAAAGACCCTGCATTGACCACCTGACGACTTAGTCCATTCCAATCATTTCACCACCCTATTTGTGAACCAGTTTCCCCCCAATTTCCTTTTTAAATTACGGTTTTTCCAGCTTGAAACCGTTACTTCTTGTTCTAAAACCCGCTTACTAGCCTAAGCACTTTCCTACATCGCCTATATTGTATCCCTTTATCCACTTAAAATGATGACTTGATAATTGATGACGGATTGACCAGGTGACAAGTTGGACAAGGTCCCGGTTGACTACAGTACGCTTTGAACTTGTA
Organism: Chionoecetes opilio; assembly: GCA_016584305.1. Classification (NCBI taxonomy): domain Eukaryota; kingdom Metazoa; phylum Arthropoda; class Malacostraca; order Decapoda; family Majidae; genus Chionoecetes; species Chionoecetes opilio. Next base: position 315,613 of record JACEEZ010008581.1, read on the forward strand.
CCCAAATTGGCTTGAGTCTCATATGACTTGAGACCGAAATGGCTTGGGGACATGTGACTTCATTACAATCGCCTCAGTACCAATTGACATGTAACCCGAGAGAGCAGAGAGAGGGGAGGGCATAAAGAAGGGTCCCTTTTTTTTTTTGGTTTTGGGGTGTGTGTGTGTGTGGGGTGGTGTAACGTTGGGTATTGATCAGGGAAAATTTTCTTATTTTTATTTTATTACGCAAATCGTTCACGTTCTTGGGATGAGAAAGGAAAGATTTGGTGTGGGAATTTAATTTTCGTGTGTCAAGTCGTGTCATGACGGTCGTTAATTTATATAAAACTGTGTTATTATCATCATTTTTCATTTTGATGGTTATCGTTATTATCGTTAGTATTATTATTGTTATTGAAAAATTTTAATATTATAACAGTTATCATACATTTACTCAACTACCTTCATTATTAGATTATTATTACTAGTGTCATCATTATTATTTCTATCATTAAAATATTGGGTCATTATTAATATCATAACATTTATCATATTCTTGATCAACTGCCTTCATTATTAAGATCGTTGTTATCACTTGTATCATCATTATGATTTTTACCATTATATAATTATTGTTATTTTTATTATTTTTATTTTTTATTATTAACAGTTTCATCATTTTTTATCAACTACCTACATTATTAGATTATTTTTTATTATTTACCGTAGATAACACTAAAAGTCGTCCAGGACAACGTTTTTTTTCTACTTAACAGACGTCTGGGCGTTTTATACTTACATTATACATCCATGATTTCAGGAAAGTTAAAGAGCTATCTGGAGAGTCTTTTTTCATTTTGTGTCTTCATCTGTGTCATGTTATGGATATAAATGAACAAATTACCAACATATAAACCGAGTGGCGAACTACAAGTAAGATCGCCAGCTAGTGTTTATATTCTGAGTGTCATCCGCCGTCGTCGTCGCACGAAAAAAAATAACAAGTGCGAAATTTTTCAACAATTCATACATGCAGATACAAAACATAAAACAACACTGAACAGGGTTGATTATACATTTATTGATATAAACTACTGTATATCATCTTCAGTGGAACAAAACAAATCAGTAGTGATGCTATAATTCGTAATTTTATGGCGCCTGGCGACATAGTGCAGGTGGCGACTATAGTGTTTCTAAGGGTAAGGTTGTTCCACGCACAACCACGAGCTCAAGGTTCCCCTCCGCAGACACCCTCCGGGGCTGGCTTACCGGCACGTCACAAGGGGCGCCACGAGGAAACCTTGGCTATAAAGTTACTATTTTCATTTCAACATAATTATTTCATAGTTAATCATGCATCTGATAAAAAGATGATTGATAAATATATATTACCATTACTACAAAATACAAAAATGATAAAAGTAGACTATCCTCAACTAGTAGTATCACCTACTCCACTAAAGGGGTTCGAACCCGTGACTTCTGCTTTCCAGAGCAGCCGTGTTACCACTAACCATGGGCCAACATCAATAGTAATGTGGTATTGAAACTATTACCGCATATTTTTTTTTTTTTTTTTTTTTTTTTTTATATATACGTTGGAGCCTAATGTAATTGTGGACGTCGATGAGCCACGCAGGAAACCCCGGGTAGTGTAAATGGGGTGGTGATGCATGATTGTGGTGGTGGTGGTGGTGGTGGTGATGCATGATTGTGGTGGTGGTGGTGATGCATGATTGTTGTGGTGGTGGTGATGCATGATGGTGGTGGTGGTGATGCACGATTGTGGTGGTGGTGGTGCTGATGCATGATTGTGGTGGGGGTGGTGGTGATGCATGATTGTGGTGGTGGTGGTGCTGATGCATGATTGTGGTGGTGGTGGTGGTGGTGATGCATGTTGTGGTGGTGGTGGTGGTGATGCATGATTGTGGTGGGGGTAGTGGTGATGCATGATTGTGGTGGTGGTGGTGGTGATGCATGATTGTGGTGGTGGTGGTGGTGGTGATGCATGATTGTGGTGGTGGTGGTGGTGATGCATGATTGTGGTGGTGGTGGTGGTGAAAGCTGATTGTGGTGGTGGTGGTGGTGAGCTGATTGTGGTGGTGGTGATGCATGATTTGGTGGTGGTGGTGGTGGTCATAGGTATGTAGTAATGCTGTGGTTTTCTTTTTCTTTTCACCTTTAAGATGCATTGATGTAAGAAAGGGCTAGTTAGTTTCCCATCTTTTCTTCCCAAGGCAATCGCTTCAATTACATAACAATAATCTCAAACACTTACACATTTTTTCCCTCAATTCAATCTTAACACACGACACCCCACCAAGGAAAGGGCTAATGCTACGGAGATTAACCCGGGCCACGCAATCGGAAATTTTAAAAAGAGGTATCTGAGAGTCTTTTCATTTTGTGTCTTCATCGTGTCATATTATGGCTATAAATGAACAATTACGAAATATCACCGAGTGGCCCCTACCTAAGATCGCCCTATGTTTTTTGTTCTAGTGTCCTCCCGCCGTCGTCGTCGCCCGAAAAAAAAACTACTACGAAATTTGAAACCGAAATTTTACTTGCAGATACAAGCAAAAAACCGCTAAAACAGGGTAGTTTATAGTCATGATAAAAACTATGTGATCTTTTTCAGTGCCATACAAATCAAGGGTGTTATATTCTAATATAGGGCGCCTGGCGACTTATGCAAGGGCTCAAAAGTGTTATTCGGTAGCAAGTTCTAAGGTTTTTTTGAAGTTCGAAATTTTCTATTCAAAGGGAATATTGACTTTCCACCTGAAAAATAGATGGTCTGTAAATTTTTCTTTGCGGTTCTAAGGAAAATAATTGATTTCATAATCACCTTCTGCCGGCGGTGATCAAAATTGAGTGACTTATATGGGGGGTCGTGCACGGGACAAAGGGTTTTTTAGATTGGTAGTTATGGGAAATGGCCAAAATGGATGGTGGATCCACCGGCTAAACTAAATTTACCTTTATAAAAGGTCAAAAAAGAAACACATATTTTCACATTTTTTTTCTGCGGAAACCTTTTTTTTCCCCATTATTTATTACTGCTGAACCTTTTTTTTTTCACATTATTTTTGGAAGCTGTCCCAAGGGTGATCCCCTAAAAAACTGAGGGACGACGTCTTGGAGGGTTGGGGGCCTCGTTTCAGCAGGTCGTAGTCATGAAAATAATGTAGAATGGGGCGGATATCAGATGCAGTATTTTCTGATCCGGCTATCAGGGGCCCCGCTTGGTGGCGTTCCTTTCCCTTTTGCCCGTCGTCGTGGGGCCCGTCGGGCTCCGTTTTCGTCTTTGTGGGCATGGCAGTGGTCGTAGTATTTTCGTGCCCGTCTCGTCTTCGTCGCGTGTATCTCCGTTTCGAGGGCGTCTCCGTCGCGTCGGCGTCATCGTTGCCGTTTCCCTCAGATCGTCCACCATCAGGGCGACCTACTGGCCCTGTAACCTGCAGCGCCCACACAGCCATCCATCAGTACAAACGCGCCATCGGGCCCCCAAAACGGGATAGATTAATTAATACCGTGCATGGGTAGGGGCTACGGCTTTTAATTAACCCCCCGGGGCCCAGAACGTAATTTCCATTGTAAACTGGGTACCATTAGACAATTGTTAGTGGGAAAATAAGCAATTTTTTATAGATTACCTGTTTACTATCCTTCCATTAGCTAATTTGGGGTTTTTATGTTAGTTTTTTTTTTCAAAAAACAAAAAAAAAACGGGGAAAAATTTTTTAAATGGCCCTTTTAAAAACCATTTTAATAAATAGGGGGGGGGGAAAAGGG